>JAROYE020000001.1:5958206-6282613 GCA_029619315.2 Dynastes maya | reverse complement strand
ACGTTTTTTTTGCTATTCCCAAGGCGTAATAATATATAATAAGGTCCTAATGTGTGCAGCTTAGGTTCTAGTTTTTTGAGGAAAGGAAGCATGCACGGTCCTAAAAGATAAAATACATATTAAAATTAACGATACAAACATCCCAGTGGTCAACAAAACTAAGAGTGTGGGCTTAATAATGGACAGTTCATTTCGATATATTGATCAAAGAAATAAATATATGCAGTCACCATATTTGAATCTTAAAAGGTGCCGCTCAACTCTAAATAAAAAGACAAAAAGCTACTACGGGGGAAGATCGTAAAATAAGGTTCCCAAAGCCCTACGGCAGCAATAAGACGTGTTAGGCGAAATCCGACAACATTGGCATGTGCAGCAGCTCTCCCACTCTATATACGTACCACTCCCGTTTCACTACGGCGCTCAGTGTTGGCTAAGCAGCCGTCCGAGATGGAACTCCCGATCGCCGTTATCACCAGGTGCGGAATTCACCTATAGACATTCATCGTCAATTAATCGAAGTTTATGGAGAAAAGTGTATAGCTGTTCAACACGTCCGCCAATGGTGTAGGGAATTCAGTGGACGGCGGACGGAAATTCACGATGAAGAGCGGAGCGGAAGACCATCAGTTTCAGAGGAAATCGTTGAAAAGGTCGAGAGCATACTGCTTGAAGATCGGAGGGTCACCATTCCTGAGATTTCCAACACCACAATTGAAAAGATTCTTGAAAAGACTGGCGGCAGAATTTTACGATATGGGGATACGGAAGTTGGAGCACCGCCTGTAAAAATGCTTGGATAGAAATGGCGATTATGTCGAAAAATAGCTTAAGTTTTTACCTTTAAAACGATGTGTAATGTTAAGGAAATAAAGAATGCTGTAAATTTTTAAAAAATATGGGAACTTTATTTTACGATCATCCCTCGTACTTTGTGAGGTACTTGTTCTCTCTCGCTTTAAATATTGCTCTGAATTCTATCGTGCATGTTTAGATTCCATAACCGTCTATGGCATACAAAAAGTACAGAACGTCTGCCTGAGATTCATACACGGAATCACAAAATATGGACATATATCTCACAAACTTAAAGAATCTGGCTGATTAACGATGTATAATGCTAGGGAATTGCAAGCGCTCTGCTTATACCATAAAATCTTGATAACTAAGACGCTGCCCTACTTATATGCCGGAATTCTTTATCGAACTGACATTCACAATCTCACGACTCAGTTTAGAGGTTTAATATTGCCTCCGCCCCACAATCTGGCGCTGTTCGAAGGGTCGTTCTCATATTGTATTTACAAAAAGTATAATAATTTACCAGCTCAATTAAAACGATCTAAATCTTCGTCTATTCAAATGGGAATGTTGGTCTATGCTGTTCCGGAGATAGACTGTGATGTTGGAGAGTCTGATGTGTCGGATTGACTACGGTTGCAGTGGCTCTGTGGATGGGACTTCACGCAACTGCTATATGTTTAATTTTTTGTAAACTGGTATCTGTTTTTTTTTCTTTTATTTCCTTTTTTTGAAAAATGTACGTTTTATAATAGCAGGAGAAGATACGACTTGGAATATACATAGGTTAAGTTTATTTGTAGGCACTTTTTATTTCTTTTCTTTAATTTTTGAAATATACTATAGTGCAGGGTAAGGCAAAAGCAGTTTTCATACTTTATGGAACAGGGCTTCGCCCTATTACTGCGCTTTACTACTGTAAGCTTTACCTATTTTGTATTTCTTCTTTTTTTTTCTTTCTTTTTTTTTCTATTTTTTTTTTGTATTTATTTTGCATGTGTATGCAGTTTTACGCAATAAAGGCATATTATTATTATTATCATCTTAATTGATTACACTGTGCTCGAATTGGAGACTTCTTTTTGCAACAAGCTGGGCACCCGGGGGATGAACCTAATTCGAGTATGCTGAATCCAATGGTGCTAACCGTTTTTAAAAGTTAGCTCGTGTTTTCGAGCAATTTCAATTTAAAAATTTTGGGCCCAAAGACCACAAAATAATTGCTATCGAGCATTTATTGAATTTAAATCGATGGAAATTGATCAAATAGACATCCTATCGACGCTAACACATCGTATAGAAATTATTTGAAACAAATTGAATCGATTCAGTCGATTTTTCATCATTTCCTTACAAAAAAAAAAAAAACATGTTTCCTAATTTTTTTCCATTTTTCATTCTCTGATCGCCCTGATTCTTCTGTATCGTCACCTTCTTCTTGTAAATTCCAACAAATGTCGTCCAAAAGAGCATGTAGCTATTTGCCGCTGTACCAATGTTCGAGCATCGCCGTCACTTGATGAAAACGCTCATGAACACTGGATTCGCTTGGTGATTGTTTGGCCAATTTTTCTATATGGGAATGCGAAAAATCAATTTTTAATGACATTCGAACATTTAAACGGTGAAAAGCAGTGAGCATGTCTTCAATTAATATGCGCCAATCTTCGGATCGATGAATTCCGAGAATATTGTCAATGACTGCTTTCACACAATCCCATGCCACAAACTCCATGTCAATTAATGCATTTTTAAATCGTTTGTCTCTCATCAAACGACGAATGGCCGGTCCATGAAATATTTCTGTAAAATAAATATAATACAAAATGAAATTTCAATAGGTCAACATTCAGATTCAGATATCTACCTTCTTCTATTTCTATCTCACTTAACTGTGGAAAAATACGACGCAATTCATTGAATGCATTTCCTGCTGAGTTCAATGCTTCTATGAAATTTTTAACAATTCCTAGTTTGATGTTGAGCGGCTGTAACAAAACCTTTTCGATCGGCACAAGTGGAATTTCAATAATGTTGTTTTGTCGCAATCAAAATTCCTCACATAAAGGTCAGTTCCGTTCGTTATATTGGTCGCCGGCAAAACGGATATTCCACAAGCACATGTAGCACATATTTTTTGTATAACCCGTTTGCATACCTCTTAAAACACCCACCACTTTTAAGTCGGCACAAATTTTCCACTTTTGGTCATTGTATTGCACTAAATCGATGATTTTTTTTAGCAATCCATATGTCTCTTTTATATTGCTGCTCAGTGCAATGGTGATGGAATTTTCTGAATTGGTGTTGCGTAGCAGAACCGCGTTCAAACTGCTTTTTGATGAGTCGATAAACAATGGCCAATGCTCGAGATTATATTCTTTTTGCATTGTTAAAATCAAACCAATCCGTGGTTTGATTTTAACAATGCAAACCATTGCAATAAGCGAGCGAATTATTTTCACTAGATTTGAAAAAATTCGATAAGCGATGATGATTAATTGTTCCGTATATCCGAACATTTACTGCCAAAATGTTCGTTTGTTTCAAGTCCTTTTCCAAAAGATGGATTGTCAGCAGCAAAACTAGTCCAGTTACGGTAGAAATTCGTACCCCATCCACCATATTCGCCAGATTTGACTCCCCGTAACTTCTTTCTTTTTACAAACTTGAAAACCTAGCTTGGCGGAAAGCGGTTCTCGTCAAACAAGGTAATTGTCAAACAGAGACCCATTATTTATTTGTTTTTTTGTGTGTATGAACCACTTTTGGTGTTTCTTTCTGTGTAGAATAGAAAAAAATGTAGAATATTATCACGAACTGATTTCATTCAACCGGTATTTTTAGAAAATCCATTAATGAATATCTAAAAAATTATTGATTGCTAACCCGTATCAAATGTAACCTCATTTGCATATTAGAAAGTATGCTTACTGAACTCGATAAACAACAACGATCACCACGTCGATGACACGTGGCTGTTTCAGGAAGTTGATCACTTTATATCCCCCCTCAATGAATGCTTCAAGTTACCAGCTTTGTGCCTCCCATGCATAGACAATAAATCTTTATTCCGAACACCAGCCTTGTTGTTATTTCTTAATTAATCAACATTGCATAGATAATAACACTTTTATAGCCATCTAGAAAGTTATTGCGTTGTATCTCTATGTTAAAATATGCAGTAAAATGATTATTTTCTATACGGGTACACAGAGGAAATTCTTCTACGTAAATCGAATGATGGATATCCTTATTCGTGGAATTGTTGTTTTGAAAACGTGTTAGTTGTCGATGTTATTGTTGTTGGGAAACTCCAAAGCAATATTCTGATTATAGAAGAACAAAGGCAATTATACAGTATTGTTTATTACTTCAAAAATATGTAAGCTTATTAACAATGCATTTGTTTTATTCTTTTTCTACCATCGTAATTCGAGATAAACAAAATAACACGTGCATTCTCACATTGGTAGCTACACGTGCAGAAAGAAAATTATCTCAAAATTATTTCAAGCGTAAACTTTTTTATCTTTCTGTATACAATTTAAATTTCAATTACCTTTTGAACCGTTAGCAAATAACTATAACGGCTAAATTCTTGGCAAAATCCAGCATTGCATTGTTTTACTAAGAGAACAACAACAAACAAGGCAAACAACGGCTGATATTTTCTGTCAAAGAAGCTTCTTTAAAAGGTACAACACATGATCTGAAAAGCCAGATGTGTGTAAATAGTACTGAAGCTACTGACAAGTTTGGTGGTATGACTGTGTTTCCTTTAACTTACGAGGTAGACGCCATAAATTCTCGGTCTGACAGGCTTATACAGGTTCAAACCCCGTTGCGTCATAGTTGCACATGTGCAAGGCCTGCGAGGCCTATACTATATATATATTACGGCTCGACGAGCAGTAGTTTTTAGCAGCCAGCCAGACAACGTGACTAGTGCATGAAAATGTCTCGGGTAACGAAAATTGAGTACCACGCAGTCATTAAACTTTTAACAAAAGAAGGGCATAAGAGAAAACCGCAACGGAAATCAAATCAAGGTTAGATGCCGCTCTTTGGGGATTCATCGCCTTCATTTTCCACCGTGAGTTTTTGGGTTTCGGAATTCAAGCGTGGCCGCACGCATACAAGTGATAAACCACTTTCTGGACCTTCGAAAACGGATACCAAGCCAAAAATTGTGAATAAAATCCATGACATGATTTTGGCAGATCGCCGAATAAAAGTGCGTGAAATTGAGGAAACCGTGGGCATCTCTTATGAACGAGTAGTTCATATTTTACCTAATGAATTGGGTTTATAAAAGGTTTCTGCGAGATGGGTGCCGCATTTGCTCAATTCGGAGCAAAAACGCATTCGAGCTCGAACTTCAGCCGATTGTTTGGAAATATTTACGAAGAATCCAGCGGATTTCAAGAGACGATTCGCGACCATGGATGAGACCTGGATTCATCACTACATACCAGAAACAAAAATATAATTAAAACAATGGTTTGAACACGGTGAGTCGGTTCCAAAGAAGGCAAAGACCATTCACTCAGCTGGAAAGGTAATGGGATCGGTTTTTTTTTGGGACGCAAAAGGAATTTGATTACCTTGAAAAAGGAGAAACTGTTACTGGACAATATTACGCAACACTTTTGGACAAACTGAAAGCAGCAATTCAGGAAAAACGCTCGCGAATGATCAAGAAAATAGTGTCGTTTCACTACGACAATGCGCCCGCTCATTCAGATGCAATCGCTCAGCAAAAATTGACAGAATTGAAGTTTGAAATCATTCCGCATCCACCGTATTCGCCTGATTTGGCTCTGTCGGACTTCCACCTGTTTCTGAAACCCAAAACATTTCTGGGTGGAAAGAGATTTTGGTCGAATGAAGAACTGATAGGGGCTGTAAACGATTATTTTGGGAACCTCGAAGAAAGTTACTTCCGGGAGGGAATCGAGAAGCTAGAGAAAAGTTGGAAATTATGTACATAATATGTATGTATGATTGTATTTAGTTGTTTGCAACTTTTCGGCCAATTCACTTCAAGCACATTAGTTTCATAGATTATGAGTTAGTTTATGTTCGACTGTGCTTTTGTAACAATTATCATGTCGCTAAAAAGAAAATGTTTGTTTCTTAAAAACAAAATTAATATTATTGTGGAAAGTGAAAAGTTCAGTACCAGTGCTCGAAAGTTGGCTGAAAAGTTTGGTGTTGGAAGAACACAAGTTAATGAAATTATAAAAAACAAATCCGACTTAAGGAAACGCTTTGAAGAAGGTTCCAAGCGGAAGATAAAGTTTCCCAAAACCGAAGGATCCGCGATTAACGAAATAGTTTACAATTGGTTCTGTAAAGCCAGAAATAATCCCCTATATCTGGACCTTTAATAAAAGAAAATGCTTTGGAAGTAGCCGAAAATTTGAAACTGGCTAGTTTTCAAGCTTCAAATGGATGGCTAGAAAAATGTTGTAAAAGACGTAATATAGCCTTTAAAACAATTTGTGGTGAGTCGGCTGATGTTGACTACGACAGTGTTGAAGCCTGGAAACCAAAGCTACAAGTAATATTGAAGGACTATTTACCAAAAAATGTGTACAATGCTGACGAAACCGGACTTTTTGATCTTGCAATGCCCAACAAAACGTTCGCTCTAGAAAACGATAAATGTGCCAGTAAAAAAACTGCATAACAAAGATTGATAATTTTATTTTGCGCAAATATGGAAGGTGACAAGGAAACCCTATTAATCATTGGGAAAAATAAAAACCCTCGATGCTTTAAAGGATCTCACATCGACAAACTACCCTTAGAATGGGTATCTAATAAAAAAACTTGGATGACAATAGATATTATGACTTCCTGGCTTAAAAATTTTGACGAAAAAACGAGAAAAGAAAATATAAAAACCTTATTATTTCTGGATAACGCCACGTCCCATCCAAAAGTGAGACTAGAAAATGTGGACATCAATTTCCTGCCTCCATACACCACTTCCCATTGGATCAAGGGATTATCCATAAATATAATATGAGCTATAGAAAATTTCTAATGAGAAGGCTTCTAATATTCACAAATCTCTTTTGAAGATGAAGAAAAAAGTATTAATTTAACCACCGCTTTAATTTGGATATCAGCAGCTTGGAAAGACGTTTCGCCAGCAACAGTTTCAAAATGTTTTGCAGAAGCAGGATTCTCGGAAAATAACCAGCAAGAAAAGGATTTCGATAAGGAAGCCGAGGTTTTACTATATCACACATGGGGAGGTGCCATTTAAAATTTTGAAGTGATTAAAATAGGTTATTAAATGTTCCCCTACAAAACAAGTTAGACGTGTCTTAGTGATTTTTGATAATTTTACTAATGAAAGAGTTATTCAAGGTGGGAAATTTTCAAATGAAAGCCCTGTATATGTACTGAAACAGTTCACTAAAACCCTTACCACAACACTTAATTCGTACTGGACGCACGTTTCGATAGCCAAGCTATCATCATCAGCAGCAAGACTGAACTCGGTTTCAGTCTTGCTGCTGATGATGATAGCTTAGCTATCGAAACGTGCGTCTAGTACGAATTAAGTGTTGTGGTAAGGGTTTTAGTGAACTGTTTCAGTGTTCCAGTGCCACAGTTTTAGAGTATCCGTTTCCTGTATATGTAATTTTCGCAAAAATCCTCGTGATTTTCTGCCAATATACATCGGTGCACTTTTCCGGGAATTAAATAAAATATGTTCATTAGTTCCTACAAACACCTTGACATTCTTTTTTTGGCCGCTAACCAAAAAAAATTATTTTTCTCATAAAATAAGCGAGAATCAAGAAAGATTTAACCATCAGTAAGTATTCGCGACGCCTTGTATACCGATGTAACAAATACGCATAACGCATGTGTTACTCGTTATCTGGTTATTTGGCACGTGGATATGGATACGGGCGCCAGACAGCAACCCATTCGATTCGCCGTTCCCTAGGCGAGCTCGTGCCCGGCCCGCGTTTAAACAACACCGGTCCTCGCAGCGGCGTGACCGACCTATGCAGTCCATCCGGCTCCGAAGCACACGACAAACCGGCATACCTCGTACCTGGCTGACCTACACACCTGGAACGCTTAGCGAAAGCTCGCGCCAGTCGCGCGACTCTCCGAGCCTACCACAACACTGCAAGAACGGTCCATAGAGGACCGGTTCAAGAACGTCGCGTTGTATAGGTATCTCGGCAAATGGTTCACTAGGTTCCAGCGACGAGACGACGCGAGACTCTTCTTATCTCTAACTACGCTGATGGCCAGAGTTCGTAGAAACTCGAGATTCAAGTCGTAGTTGTTGATGATACATCAAGCGCGAGGTTCGTGCATTATAGCAACAGGTGGCGCTAGCATCGTGTATAGCGATGTCCGTAAACATATCTTTCGCGAGATAGGGATTTCATTTCTTACATTTTTGCTGTTTTAATTAGATGCGCGATATTCGCTAAGTTAGAGCTTAATTTAACTGAAAGAAGAAATCCCACATTGCAGGCGAAGATTCTCTAACATTAAATAAGATATTTTCGTTGCCAATGATGCATAAGAATCCTATAATATGGAAAAATTTACGTTATCTGAAATGTAGAAGAAAATGTTAATTAAGATATCTACGTTTTAAAAGATCTCAACACGTCTTGGCATTCAGGAGGTTCAAGATTACTGTTTTGCACTAGACGAAGGCTTAATTAAGTTATCTTAATTTAACAACAAGAAAGAATGCAAATAAACAATATAATTAAATCTTTTATAAAAAAAAATAAGCCTCATCCAACATCAATCCACTGCATTAAGTAAGGAAAACTTCTACCGTATTTCGTTTTAATTTAGACTCACATTATTAAAACATATGTTCACTTTAAATGGGGTATTTTGTACGAAATACACTAAATACAGTCTTAAACAGCGTCAAAACTTCGCTCCTGAACAAGATCAGCCCACCAATATAATAAATTCCAAAATCACAGCCTGTTGACGTCACAGCAGTTAGGCCTTCTTATACCGGGGGGTAACGGGGGACCTCGAAAAGGCAGTTCTTACATAATGGGAGAAGTAGAGGGGATAAACATGCTACTGATATCCCAATACTATCATCCATTCATATTATCACTGAATTGTTTTTAACTTTTTTTATAATTTTAAAAAATCACTAATAATTTTATCGAAATACAATTTTAACAATGTGATTCTTCGTGTAATACCCTTCTAAATTCTTACATAATACAATTTATAAAAAAAATAATTAATTAATTACAAAAAAATATATATTTTTTTTTAATTAATAAATTGATATCTTAATTCTGCCCATGAATTTATTTACTTACATAGATACGAGGTGTGGCAATTAAATAACCAGACTGATGCTACAGAACATTTTATTGATCACCAATTACATTACAAAGTTTATCCCCTACAATAAAGACCACCACCTCCATTAAACTAAAAACAAGTACAAAAATTTAAAAAGGAAACGTAATCTAAACTGTAAGCAAATAGCGTCCTCTAAATAATCGTCAACAATGTAGTAGCACTTTTTAATTAGAATGTATTTCACATTCTGTTTGAATGATGCTGTGCTGCTCTGGTAATCAGGTAGCTTGTTGTACAATTTTTTACCCAAGTACTGTAGGCTTCTATCAGTCAGAAACAAATCTCATCTAGGTCTCAACTAGGTATACGAGGTGTGGCAATTAAATAACCGGACTGGTGCTACAAAACATTTTATTGGTCACCAATTACATTACAAAGTTTATCCCCTTCAATGTACTCTCCTTGCCGATCTCTACAACGCTCCATACGAATTTTCCACTGTCGAAAGCAGTGTTGGAAGTCCGTTTCTGTCAGCTTGTTGAGAACCTCCTTCGCTTTCACCGCCTCCACACTGTCAAATCTTGTCCCCTTAAGCTACGATTTTACCTTAGGAAATAAAAGAAAATCACAGGAGGGCAGGTCGGGTGAGTATGGTGGGTGGTCCAACACGGTGATGCCGGATTTCGCAAAGAACGCCATCACAGACAAGGCGGAATAGGCCGGCGCATTGTCTTGCTAGAGCATCCAAGATTTGCTCTTCCACAAATCGGGTCTTCGTCTTTTTACTCATTCACAGAGAGTAGTTAGAACCTCGTGTTTCACAAGAAACTTGAGGTTAATTCGTTGCTCGATCTGAACACTCTGCATTTTTCCGACGCGACGCTAGCGTAAGGACTTGAACGGACGATTGCTATAGCGAGACTGAGCGACGTACAACCGTGCCCATCGAGCTCGGGATGGGGGAAGGATTTACAAGCATAGACATGTTCAAACCTGCCGTGGCGTGCTCGCTGTTTGCCGATAGTAGCACCAGTCCGGTTATTTAATGGCCACACCTCGTATTATATTGAGCGGTTTTCTCTATACTTTTTCTACTAACAAGTTTAAACAAACTTACCATAATTAATTAATAGCAATAAAGTTCGATGAAGTAAGCAAATAACAACAATTAACAGAACAAGTTAAAATGAGTTAAAATTATAACGAAAACAAAGAAGGAACGTATGATAAACGCAAGATATAATAACAATAAACGACGAGAATAATTTACGCGTTTGGAATTAAGATTTGTCAGTTTGGCAGTTGTTGTGGTTACTTTGCTTAGCAACGAGCTCTTTAGATCAGTCTGACGTAACAAGAAACAATTTGCCGCTTTTTCCTAGCCAACTTTGCGTCGCAAGAAAAACAGATTGCCAAAACGTTTATTGCTGCATATCGTCATATGTTTAAGTTAAAGTATAACATATGTGATATCGTTGGATCCGCCTTTTGATTACCTTCCCAGAAACGTAAAAATATATAGGGTCTTAAATTTAAAATAAGAAAGTTGACGTCAATTCCGGCGACAGCGGAAATACAATTGAACTGCCGATAACGGCAGAAGTTAGTTCATAAAAAATAAAAATCGGCGCATTTTTTCTAAAAACGCTAGCTTCTGTCGTTCAAAAGTTAGCATAAGAAATGGGAAAAGAGATTATTACAAGAAGTAATTGGAAAAATGTAAAAATAATCCATCAAATACATGGAAAATAATAGCAAATCAAACAAATAGAAAGAAGAACTGTGGAGATAGAATCGAAGAAATACTGCAACAAGATTCAACTAAAATCGTCTTCCAGGTTTAGCTGATAAAAATGTTTATTGAGACCTACAGCTATTAGATATTCAGTTAGAACTAGTGAAGGATTTTATTGCTTTCAAAAATCCCATCTCCATAACTTCGTTTAATCTCGATAAAACTTCAGAAGCCAATTGATCACGTTGTTTAATGAAAGCAGCAGGTGTAAGCACACGTAATATGCACATATATAAATAGCGGTCAGTAGCAGGGAGTACCTACAACTCATTACTTAACATTCTTTTCTCTCCAAGAATGTATTCGAGCATATATAGTTAGGAAATCTCGGTGGTCTGCATGTTGCACCTATAGAAGATGGGAGGAACTTGCTTTTAAAGGTTTATTTTCCTCACTTCGGTCACTACGCTTTTCTTTCTAAGTTCTTACGTTGTATAAATGCGGTGCTGTAGGTAAAGTATGTTTAAAATCCCAGAAAGCTATCGCCTATACATTTTTTAACATAGAAGATCTACACTAATGCTCAAAAAAGTTTGAAAAGATAAATTTTTAATTGAATACCGCCGAGAGCAATCCTCTGATTGCTACAAAAAAAAGCAGAATTACTTTAGAATCTTTCTAAATGTCTGTACACACAGAGAAGATATCTTTAAGGTCATAATGGTACACATCTTTAAAAAATACTAACCTACAACCCCGACATATATTTATAACCAACATGCTTGATAAATTTCCTGCATTAGAAGCAAATCCAGACACTCACGATGCAAGTTACTTACTAAGATCGATTTGTATAGTGGTGGGGCGTTATAATTACAGGTACTTCGCCTGTTATGAACCCAAGAAGAAATAGGCTTGTTGAATTACACATATGCACGTCCATGTGTTCCATTTAGAGATCACGGGACGTAGATTGATGCGCTCATGTGAGCGTAAGCTTTTGAAGATGATTATTACATATTATGAAGTATTGTATAAGCCGTGTGTAAATTGGTGAGTTTGCAAAAATTTCAAAGTAATAACCTACGTTAAAATAAAAGGTTGATGATATTTGATGCTTATTAAATTATATAAAACTAGTAATTTTCTAAATAACACGCGATGGAGATGCATCTTTAAAAGATTTCTGTATTGTGTGAGAGTGTGGGAAGCTTTCTATGGAAAGAAATGGTGAGTGAAATTAGGACATGATCATAATTCTTACTTATCATGTTGAAATTTTGACACAAAAATTATGAATGTGAGATTTAAAGCTAAAAATCACAGTGATTAGAACACAGAAAACCGGAGAAACGTACTTGATAGCAACAAATCCATGTTTATTTTATTTGGTTCAGATGACAATACATGTGGCCATCTACCAGCAAGAAAAGAATAGCCTAAAAATACAAAAAAGATGGTTAAAAATGGAGATGGTGATATTATGGCATGGATATACGCTTCTTGTCGTGATCTTGGTCCTAATATACTAAATATTTCAAGAAACCCAGGCACGAGCTTTAAGCTAGGGGATGCAACCCTCCGATCTAAATCCTATTCAAACACTCAAGGAAATATATTGTAATGATTAGTCTGGGCAAACAGCGGTAACAGTCAGTGTAGTAGATATGTGGTGCGGAGTCGGCGATTATTTATTTCACGCGTTCACAGCGTCAGTACTAAATCAATGCTGTATGCGAGTAGTTCTGTGTATATGTAGGCTGTCGTAACTTATTTCGTAATTGTACGCTTATGTTTGCTTTTAAAATGTCGCAGTTAGGTATGTCGCGAAAACGACCAATGGCAGACACAGTTAAAAACTTTATAGTGGACATGCCGGACTTAATTTTTGATGGCGCTAAAATTCAATGTTTAGTTTGTAAAATCCCTTTAATGTGTTGGTCCAGAAGCCATTGTCAACGAATCACACTAAAAGCAAGCAGCATTCTTCTGCAAAAAGTGGCATACGAGACCAAGAAAAATTTACACTTCATTTATATGTTACTTTTATTTTATGTAATCTATCGTTTCGTTTACTAGACAAAGAAGCATTCGTCTCCTTCTGGAATAAATTTGCGGACTGTAAATTACCTAGTCGGACATACGAGATGTAGTACCATTTGCTCGTGAACATATAGAAAAAAGAATGAAAACGGAATTGAAAGATAAAACACTGTGGTTGTGTGTGGACGAAACAATAGATCGTCAAAAACATTCTGTGGTTAATGTAATGGTACGTACAATGGAACCACATCAACCGTCATCCTCCTTCTTACCTGCTTCCAAAAGAGTTATAAATTGTATTGCCGATGAGATTTTAAAGGTGGTGTTGAACTCATTGAACCAATTTGAAGTTTCAACTAAGCAACTTTTAATGTTTATGAGTGATGGTGCCGCAAACATGCGTTCTTTGGGTCGATCTCTTAAAGAACACAGTGGTAACTTCTTACATGTAACGTGTAATATCCATACTCTAAATATTGCGGCACAAACGATTCATACATGTTTTCCACTAGTAAATGCATTGATTGCTAGTACAAAGGCAGTGTTTCTAAAGTCCCCGAAACGTACCCGACTATTTCACAAACTGTGTACTGATTTACCTGAGCCACCACAGTCGATTGTTACACGTTGGGGAACAAGGTTGCAGGCTGCGTTTTACTACAACAAATATTTTGATCAAGTAAAGAAGATAGTTTTAAAATTCAATCCTACAGAAGCTGCAGCAATCAAGAAAAGCCAGGAAATATTTCAAGATAGTCAGGTTAAAAGAGATTTACAAACTATTCACAACAATTACTTCGGACTAGCGGAGGGAATAGAAAAATTGCAAAATGTTTCGATGTCGCTAGTGGATTCTGTTCAAATTGTGAATGATGTTCACGCACAGTTATGCGCTGTAGAAGGCGAAACAAATTGGTGTGTAATACGAAAATTTGAAAGTGTTTTAGAGAATGACTCCGATTTTCTTATATTAAGACAAATTTGCGAAGGTGCGTGTGAAGATGCATTAAGTTGTTTCGAAGATTATTTTAAATATGCAAATATAGCATCGCTAGATGTCGAACGGTCGTTTTCGGCATAAAAAAAAAACATTTATTCCGCACGTCGTATTCACTTGATTGAAATAGCTGTGGATACATATCTAATGATTCAAATATTTAACAGATGTTACCCAGTTTGTGATTTCACGGAAGACTTTTAAAACGGTAAGTGTTTCAGCACGTTTTATAATTTATTTCTTACCTTCTGTTTTATGTGTAAGCTTTTATGCGCTTGCCACGTCTCTGGCTGTTACCGCATATTTGCCCAGGTTAGTAATGATATATTCTCTAAAGGAAAGAATTAATATCTCAGGGTTAACGTTCTTGAAAATTACTACGTTTTATGGGATCTACTTTTGCTAATCGAAAACGAATAAAACATTAAGCAATTTTTAATGTTCGAAGGAGACAGTATTTTTTTGTTAGAATTTAGAAGAATTACACAAGTATACATAGTTTTGGGCCTGAGCAACCAAAAATTGTTAGTAAAGTAATTTGGGGCGCTGAAGTCGAATTGGTTCTAGTTTAACAGATATTCAATAAAATAATTTTTTTACAATTTTTGACAATTAAAGGCCATTTTATTCAATTAAAAGTGATAAATCAAAAATTAAGAGCGGTGGAACTGAGTCGTTTATACTGTTTGGGATCCGTTTCACGTATTAGAGTCCAACGGTAGTCGCTCATCATGTCTAGATAGTAGCGACGGAACCAGAATACAGATACCATACTTACCCGTACAATGATATAATCTTTAACGTACGAATAAACATTTTCAAAAGATACCGGTTAATGTAATTTAACTATAGTTTTTTTTAAATATATAATAAATAATAATAAAAAAGGATAAATAAACTAAAATATTAACTCGTTAATTTTCTTGAATATAGATTGATTTTGAACATGCATTCTATTTCAAGAACAATGCTGTAGAAAACGTTTACTCCATCGAAAAATTTACATAAAACGCAATTAAAATTATCGTCCATCTTCGCCGATATTATTAAGATAATAAAACACAGAATTGCATCTCCCATCTTCGCAGCAGATCCTTTTATTTTTACTTGATTTCCTAATCCTTTTCATAGAATAATAAACTTAATCCTGCAGCAATATGCATTTGCAGAACAAAATTTGTCGTAATATAGCTCCGTACTGTCCAAGAATCTTATCATATATTTATATCGTAAGCAGATTGTCTGCGGCTATCGATTTTGAATTGAAATTTCACGGATATAGGGTTTTAATTATTGGAGGAATCTCGAAAGCTCTTTCACAATCGCAAAGAGATAATATATATAATATGTGTTAAATTGATGCATTGTATATTGGAAAATAACACCAGTTGTGACGAATTCGATTAAATTTTAAGATAATTAGATATTGTAGTCATCATCAGTAATACAATACCTACTTTTGTTTGTCTAAGCAATAAAGGGCTATTTATAAAAGCATTGCGGCACATATGTTTTGCTTTGATGGATATTAACAATAAGAATAATTACTAGGAACCTTAATTAATTGTAAAGCTGTGTTTAACCCAAATTATTGCAGAATTAAGCAATAGTTAATAATAATAGTAAAGACTGTGGGGTAGTATGGCAAACAAAATATTCACGGCACTCTCCGCACCACACAAATTATTAATTAACTCGGGAAGGCCTTTTCGAACAACATCAGCTGTCAATCTAAGAACGTATAGGGTATTCAGGTTAGCGACCCGTTTGTAATGAAAAATCCCTCTTGCGGGTAAAAATGTAATTTTCCAAGTCACCATTTCCCCCACGCCAACTGGCCTTGGAGTAAGGACCTTATATTAAACATGTAAGTCCAGATAACGACGATCGTAGGGTAACACTGACAAATCCACTCTTCTGTAAAAGTCATCTAAAACAAACAACAGGGTACATTGAAAGGTATTTCAAAAATCATTTCATAAATTTGTCCTAATGTTATTAAGTAAATAGTCAGTAAATTTTGTCATATTTATATTGTCAGTGGTTCTTTTAAGCATAGAGTCACCTAATTTCAGTCAGCTGGTAGCGCTACTGCATGCATTCTTTCGTGCTATTTCTCTAAATAACGTCCTTTCATCGAAGTGCGCTAGAAAATTTTATACTTGGATTGAATTTTTCAAAATTTGCTGTGAAATGAAACAATCGAATCACGATTAAATAAAGGAAAACATTGAAATTAAAGTAAAATTTCAACAAAGAAAAGGTTAAACGTTAGAGTAGGCAGATTCCTGTTGAGGTTATTATAAACATAGTGTTTATATAACATCAGCATCGTACGAATTCAAGGTGAGTTTCTATTTTAATTCTAAAATTCGTTAATTTCAACTCATTTAATTCAAAATTCTCAAGAAAATTGCCCAAAGAATATTTAGGAATACTCCCGATCCCACCAAGAGTTTAAAAATTTAAATTAATTTAGACAATTTCAAATTTTTCCCAAAAATCCCCTGAGAAGTACATTTCAATATATATATACAAGTACCTATTTTTGCCGTTTAGGCTTGAAAGCAAGTTAAAAAAGAAGAAATCCGGAAAAGGTCTGTCACCACGAACCGAGACATATGGTCATCATACCCTGATAAAAATCGAGTAAGACAACGGTTATGTCCTTTCCGTTCGTCAAATTTGTGTTCTCTCCTTCTCTACTCTTAAAACTAAATGCATGCGGAATGTACGAAAGTAAATCAAAAGACATCAGGCCGTAATAAATCGAAAAGACATGAGAAGTGCAAAGGTCCCTTCTCTTTATTGATTAAGTTTGCATTCTTATTTATGTAAATAGTTTTTAATTAACTTTAGGTTTTCTAATTTAATATTATGCCCTGTATCGTTTATGTGTTGTGCGACACTCGACGCTTCTATCTTCCCGTACCTGTAACACCTGATATGTTCATTAAATCTAGTACCTATCGACGACGCGATTCCAACATATATTTGTTTGACTCGACAAATTATGTCAAATAAAAACGTTTGTACATTCAAACAAATTCAATCTGTCGTTATTAAAAAATGTGCTTTCGCGCAAATAAACCTTTGTTTAGTTAAATAAATAATTTCAATGATTTGTTTGATTCAAGAACTTTTTTTCTCTGTGTATCAAAATGCTGCCACCTCCGTGCTTAATAATAGAGACGACGCAAACCTTATAAGATTCCTCGTTAATTTAACGACGCAGAAATGCACTTCCAGAGGTACGAAAAAGTTGAAAAAAGGACTATGGATGTACTCGATTTATCAAAAGCAATATTTTTCCTTTAAAATGAGCATTCTCATGATGATAGGATTTAGTTTGAAAGCAATCTCCTTTTAATAATTTCCTCTATATTTGCTTTGTCAGACCACAACTCCCTTCTCTAGTTTTCAATTGTTCAATGTTGGTGTATTTTCGGGCATTCTAATCAGTTCTTCTTGTTGATCTCGAGCAATAACGGCTTTTCTCTTGCCTTACTACCTTTTAATTCTGCATTATTTAAGCGTCTTGTAACCATTCCAGCCGAAATTTTTGGATCACCTTTAACACTAATTTCTGCAAGCAATTGCAAAGAAGAAAAAGTTTCTCTAATAGACAGTCCTCTTTGGCTGTTGTAATTGCGAGATGGCCGCTTCCTTGCTCATTTTTACGAGGGTGGTGTAGCTCCATACGCTTAGTCTAGCGACATTCCAAATTTTTCAAATCACCCAAATAATAGGATTTGTCGAACTCTACAAAATAGGCCTCTGTTTCGGCAATGACCTTTTCGTTTGACGTGGACCGCCTTCCGCCAAGCCATTTTTTCAAGTTTGGAAAGAGAAAGAAGTCACAGAGTGCCAAATCTGGTGAATATGGTAGATGAGGCGGCAATTCGCACTGTAACTGGACTAGTTTTGCTGTCGCATTAATCATCATGATGGTAGAGAATTTGTTTCTTCGCTACTTGGGGCTGTTTTCCCTTTAGTGCAGCATCGAGTCGATCAAATAAAACAGCATAGTATTGTTCCGTGATTGTCCTTCCCTTCTTTAAATAATCAATTAAGATTTTCCCTTGCTAATCCCAAAAAATCGTCCCACTAATGGAATCGTCTTCGCTTTCTTTGGTGCATGGTCGCCAGGGAAAACCCATTTTGCCGACCGACCTTTCGTTTCTGGCGTGTAGTGACATATCCATGACTTATCTACAGTCACATGACGCCGCAGAAACTCACTCGTATTGCGCTTAAACATGTCCAAACATTGCTCTGAAATTATCACGCGATTCCAGACGCGGTACTCATCTCGCCGGTAGCTTTCTCATGCTAAATTTTTCATGAAGGATGTTTGCACAAGTCATTTGAGATGTTTACCATATTAGCAATCTCTCTAATCTTTACCCGGTGGTCTGCTAGCACGATATCATGCACTTTATTGCTCATGTCGTCCGTAGTCACCTCAATGGGAAGACCTGGCCACTCCTCATCAAATATGGATGTTCGGCCACGCTTAAATTCATTAAACCAGTATCTGATGGTAGTCGTTGAAGGCGCGTGGTTCTTATAAACTGCATCCAACTTCTCTTTGATTTCTGCACACGTCTTCCCATCCAAAAAAAGAAATCTAGTTACTAACCGGTATTCTTCGTCTTCCATGATTCCACAAGTGCATAAACTAGCTCACTTTCAACAGCTCCTAAAACAACACTACGTCGACTAAAGAATAGTATTTACAGTCGGTAATGCAAATTTTGACACCAAACCCCATCTGTCTCTAAACACCGATACTTCTCGTATAAGGCCCAGTAATAATAATAAATAGTCTGGGCAAAAGCGGTAACAGTCAGTGTAGTAGATATGTTGTGCGGAGTTGGCGATTATTTATTTCACGCGTTCACAGCGTCAGTACTAAATCGATGCTGTATGCGAGTAGTTCTGTGTATATGTAGGCTGTCGTAACTTAGTTCGTAATTGTACGCTTATGTTTGCTTTAAAAATGTCGCAGTTAGGTACGTCGCGAAAACGACCAATGGCAGACACAGTTAAAAGCTTTATAGTGGACATGCCGGACTTAATTTTTGATGGCGCTAAAATTCAATGTCTAGTTTGTAAAATCCCTTTAATGTGTTGGTCCAGAAGCCATTGTCAACGTCACATCGAAAGTAAAAAGCATTCTTCTGCAAAAAGTGGCATACGAGACCAAGAAAAATTTACATTTGATTTATGTGTTACTCTTATTTTATGTAATCTATCGTTTCGTTTACTGGTCAAGAAAGCATTTGTCTCCTTCTGGAATAAATATGCGGACTGTAAATTACCTAGTCGGACATCGATACGAAATGTAGTGCGATTTGTTCGTGAACATACAGAAAAAAGAATGAAAACGGAATTGAAAGATAAAAAACTGTGGTTGTGTGTGGACGAAACAATAGATCGTCAAAAACATTCTATGGTTAATGTAATGGTACGTACAATGGAACCACATCGACCGTCATCCTTCCAAAAGAGTTATAAATTGTACTGCTGATGAGAAGTTTCAACTAAGCAACTTTTAATGTTTATGAGTGATGGTGCCGCTGCGTTCTTTGGGCCGATCTCTTAAAGAACACAGTGGTAACTTCTTACATGTAACGTCTAAAATCCATACTCTAAATCTTGCGGCACAAACGATTCCTACATGTTTTCCACTAATAAATACATTGATTGCTAGTACGAAGGCAGTGTTTCTAAAGTCCCCGAAACGTACCCGACTATTTCACAAACTGTGTCCTGATTTACCTGAACCACCACAGCCGATTATTACACGTTGGGGAACATGGTTGCAGGCTGCGTTTTACTACAACAAATATTTTGATCAAGTAAAGAAAGTAGTCTTAAAATTCAATCCGGCAGAAGCTGCAACAATCAAGAAAAGCCAGGAAATATTTCAAGATAGTCAGGTTAAAAGAGATTTACAAACTATTCACAACAATTACTTCGAACTAGCGGGGGGAATAGAAAAATTACTAAATGTTTCGATGTCGCTAGTGGATTCTGTTCAAATTGTGAGTGATGTTCACGCACAGTTATGCGCTGTAGAAGACAAATTGGTGTGTAGTACGAAAATTTGAAAGTGTTTTAGAGAAAGACTCCGATTTTCTTATATTTAGACAAATTTGTGAAGGTACGTGTGAAGATGCATTAAGTTGTTTCAAAGATTATTTGAAATATGCAAATATAACATCGCTAGATGTCGAACGGTCGTTTTCGGCATTAAAAAACATTTATTCCGCACGTCATACGCACTTGACTGAAACAGCTGTGGAAACATATCTAATGATTTAAATATTTAACAGATGTTAGCCAGTTTGTGATTTCACGGAAGACTTTTAAAACGGTAAGTGTTTCAGCACGTTTTATAATCTATTTCTTACCTTCTATTTTATGTGTAAACTTTTATGCGCTCGCCACGCCTCTGACTGTTACCGCATAATTGCCCAGGTTAATAATAAATAATAAATTTATGCCTTCTTAGTTCCTTGCATCAAAAGCACAATACATTTCGCAATAACAGTAAAACGAAGCAACATTACATGCTTTGAATTGCAACTTAACAAATTAACCTTAATTGACAAGCTTATGCCTTTAGACAATTTAATTTTATTCTGCAGAGTTACCCACCCAAAACCTTTTTCTTTATTTGGCAAATAACTTGAAAAGCAGATGATTTCTCCGTATTACGTTACCTACAGTAAACATCGTATTATCAGTAATAATAACAATTTAGCGTTGCTTTGATCGACCTGTCCACCTTTAGGATGTATAACTATATATTGACGAGCAATAAAACCCATTAAAAGAAGCGCAGTAAGTAGCATCAGCGGATGAAACAGGTAGACTTCGCGATTAAAATAATGTCATAAAAATCATTATCGTTATATGATCGATACGAATCTATCGTCGAGATTAATTGAAGCAACTTCTATGGTAAATGACATTGGCGCTTATTTCAGAAAACGTTACATGCATATGTAAGGTTTTTTGCACACACTTCAAGAAGAAAATATGTGTTTATGCAAAATCCAACTGGGGTTAATAAATTAAGCATACTATACTACTAGGTAATTGGAAAGATACCGCAGCTTGTAATAGCCTTATTAAAGTCTAACACAGACGGAATTTACTTATCTTTGGTTTCGTTTTTTCTGGCCAATAAAATAAGCTAGATTATTCTATAAATAGCTCAATAAGGAACATGTCGGTTTTCATTCACACGTTTGGTTGCAATTTTCTCCAACGGAGGCGTTGTAGGTGTTATTACGATGATCGAAATACCAAGAACTTTGTAATGACGTTGTATTTGTCGTAGGTGATCAATACACTAAAAAGGAAGAATTTGACTGATGTACAATACACTTTAAAATTTTGAGCAAATATCTTACTCAAATCCAACTGAAGCTGAAGGTCTATCCAAGTCCAATTCTAATAGAATAAAAGTTTAACAATAATGTTAGAGTTCTAATTAGTGGGCCGTTCAGGCAACATAACTCTTAGCTACACGGTAAACATGTTTCTGGTGTGGTTACAGATAACATTTGAAATACAGCTGAACAGTTTTGTAAATGTCCGTTTTCATAGTAAGAAATCAGTTCTTATTATAAGTTAGGAAAGTTATGTTAACAAAGTTTTTGTCCCAAGTATAAAAATGCCTGTTTCCTATGTATTTTTGCTCGCTGAATTCAAATTCACTGCATCACCCACAGTTTTTGAATCCCAGTATATCCACGTAGCATAATACTGTGTGCTTTACAATAAAATGCCGATAAATATGCCGGTGATATTTAAGCATTTGAAATAAAATGTTACACAATATTGCGTAATTCTAAGTAATCCTGGGTCATTCGGAACAGGCAGAACAGGTCTCGACAAGCTGACCGGGAGCAATATAAGATCTTTGGCCGGGAGCGCAGTTGCAATAAATTGACTGGCTAGAGAACATTGCAGCTCCACATTTGCCTTGTTCTAACCCCTAAGAAAGTGTGCTGTTGTGTTTAAAGTGTTGTATTGATACCCCAAGTGCCACTGAAATGCCGAGAAATTGTAAAAATAATCCAAATTCGTTCTGCTACGTCTGCGGCCGTTTTACTTTCACAATGGAAATAAATTGCTCTCAATTCCTCTGGCCCTCTCAAGCAACATGAAGGAAACATACGACAACATGAAGATTCTTTTAGAAAAAATCAAACACAATGAATTTAAGTGAAATATCTGCGGCGATCTAAAGGTTGTGGCGCTATTACTCGGATTGCAACTCGGCTACATGAAGTACTGTTGTTTCCTGTGTGAGTGGGACAGTTGAGTCAAGAAAAACCATTATGTAAAGAAAGTGTGGCCGACACGAACATCATTGCTTCCAGGAGTTAAAAATATCATCAACCCCCCTCTTGTCGATCCCCAGAAAATTTATCTGCCCCCTTTATATAAAACTAAGACTTATAAAAAATGTCGTCAAAGCAATGGACAAAAACGGTCGCGGATTCGCATATTTGAGGAATAAGTTCCCCAGAATCAGTGATGCTAAAGTAAAGGAGGGTATATTTGTAGGACCCCAGATCAGGGACTTGTTTCTAGACGAAAAGTTCGATATAGAGCTGAACAAAAATGAAAAACCTGCCTGGCTGTCATTTAAGAATATTTGTGAGAACTTTCTAGGCAATTACAAATGCGAAGACTACAAGAACATTGCAAAAGACTTCGTATGAAACATTGGGTGTCTAAAAATTCATTTTTTAGACTCAAATTTAGATTCTTTCCCGGACAATCTTGGAGAAGTCAGTGACGAACTTGGGGAAAGATTTCACCAAGATATTTTGGACATCGAAAAGCGCTACCAAGGCAAGTGGTGCCCCTCTATGCTGGCAGACTATTGCTGGACACGAATGAGAGACGTTCCTGACGCTAAATATAGCAGAAAATCATACATTTGTACATTTTAGAAACATTTTCAGTTGTTTTATAAATAAACACATTATACACGTTATTCTACTATTTGTTGTGCTGTCACTTAGAAACCCTGCCTGATAGAATATTTCTAAAAAAAGATTTGAAGTCAGCATAAAAAATGCTGCAAGGTTCACATATACTAATTTGCGGGACAAGAAAAAGTTTAAATTTTGTTAACCAGCGATCTCTTTTGCTTAGTTAAACAATTAACAAAATAATTTTACAAGAATTATACGCAGAGATATTTCCTCTTCGAGTAATTCTTGTAAAATGATGTTGTCCGTTGTTTAACTACGTAACAGAAAATAACTATAACGAATATGCCATAACCTTCCTCGAATGCAATTGAAATTGCCGTGGAAAATATAGTACGAGTAGACCCTATACCTCCTAGAGGAAATCCAACATATAATGAAAACTATGGGGCTATTATTAGAAATTATACATTCATCAGAATTTCAATCATATTTTCGATTATCTCGGCAAAATGCTGCTGAATAGTATATAGAAATGGTGCCGCTCATACCAAATAGACATGTTTCTATGTCATTAGAAACGAAAATACTTTTTTGTTTATGGTTAATGGCTAAACAAGGATGTTTTCTAGCTATTAATGGTCGATTTGCTTTCTCAAAAGGTGCAGACCACTTTATGTTTTTACAAATTTTAAATGCAGTGGTACAACTGAAAGATGTATATATCAGGTGGCCAGATAATTAATGTACCCAGATTGCACTTTGAATTGAAAATCTATTCTTCTTTAATCGTATTCTTCTTATCAAAATGAGAATTATTGTGGCAAATGCGGATTTAGGCCCGAGAGAGGTACTGTTGACCTTATATTTGGCTTAAGACAATTAGCTGAAAAAACGCTGGCACACTACAGTCAATTATATCTGAGTTTCGTCGATCTGAGTAAAGCTTTTGATATTGTACCCAGAGTGAAAATATCGCGTATACTGCAAGATAGAGGAATGGATAAACCACTACCGAGAGCCATAAAAAGTGTGTATGCTGTCACTCGGAATCTAATAAGAACAAATAATAGCAATTCAAAAGATTTTGCCACAACTGTAGGGGTCCACCAAGGAAGCGTTTTAAGCCCACTTCTATTTATTATACAGCCCCTGGCCAAATTACTTGAAACACTCAATATTTTGTAGTTTCTTCATAATAAAATATAAACTATACATGTATTATATTTTTTATTTATAAAATATATTGTAAAAATATGTAACATATGTAAATATTAAATAAGTAATTAATATTTAGTCCATAACCCATGATTTTTAATAACACCCTTAATTCTTGTTGAGACATTTGTTGTATCTTGAAACCAGTTTGTTTATGCCTTCCGCGTAAACCTCTACCGCCAATGCTGTGCACCTGCTTTTAAGTCATCATCACTTTGGAAACGTTCTTCTGACATGAAATCCTTGAGTATACTGAACAAATGGAGCCAAGTCGGAGCTATACGCAGGGTGGTCACAAACCTCCCATTTGAACTTCCGAAGAAGGTCAGTAGTTTTTCGAACCCTGTGGGGACGAGCATTGTCATGCAGAAGAACAATGCCACTTGTCACCATTCCCCACCTCTTGTTTTGGATAGCCCTACGCAGCTTCTGAAGTGGGGCATGAAACCAACCAACAACAGACCTTTTCGGTCCCAAAACACTGAGGCCATAACCTTTTTCGTGGAAAACGACTGCTTAAACTTGCGCGGTCTTGTTGAAGATCGTGGATGGTGCCACTCCATGAACTTGCGTTTTGTTTCAGGTGTGAAATGGCACACCCAGGTTTCATCCCCAGTAACAATTTGGTCAATTGCATCGCCCTGTTGCTCGTAACGAGTCAAAAACGTCAACGCTGCACCTATCCGGTTGGTCTTGTGCTCGTCGGTAAGCGTTTTGGGCACCCATCTTGCGCCAATTTTTCTGTAATTCGGCTGGTCCGTCACGATTTCATGGAGCAATGATTGTGAAATTTCAGGAAATTGCTTACTCATTTCTTTCAGTTTTACGCGTCGGTCTGCGCAAAGGAAATCATCGACACATTTCTTCAGATCGTCGGTGATAAGGTACGGGCGACCTGGCCGCTTTTCATCGTGCACATTATCTCTTCCCTCTTTGAAATCTCGAACCCAGCGCCTTACAGATGACTCATCCATTGTTCCCGTAGCATACACTTCAGTAATCCTGCGATGAATTTCGCTTCGAGGGACGTTTTCTGCATTCAAAAAACGAATCACGGATCGCACTTAGCATTTCGCGCGATCTTATGCGCCATTGTAATCATAAAATTCACACCACGCACCGGAAGAACTTCAACTCCTTTTTCCCGCAAAGCCACGATGTTACTGTTGACATCTGCGCCACTTTGCTTTTAATTGGATCAATAGCGCCATCTGCATGATTAAACGGGTACTATTTTCTGGAATGCCCTCGTACCTTGGCTCCTTTTTACATTCAGGAGGAAGTATGGAAGCTGAGATTAACAACCGTATAACAAACACTAATAAGCTTGGTGCATATGCTTCTGCTGGTTTATTCAACAATGTTTGAGGCAGGAAATGGAAAGCTAGACTTTTGATTTTATACGTTTACATCTTATAACATTTTGTTAATAATTGAATGAAAATGAAATCTTATCTGCATTTTCAATTTATTTAAGAAATAAAATTTGTTAGAATCTATTACCTATAAATAATAAAATCATCTAAATAACTAGATGTCAATAAAACATTAATTACAAACACGATAATTCCCTTTCATTTGCATTTTCTACATCCACTAAATGTGAAATAACAATAACAGCAGGCTCGTGCCTTCTCTAACAACATTACTACATTTTACCCTTTTCAATTTCAAAAACTAACAACCAACTTGCGTATGCAAATTAGAGTTTTCTGTTTTATCGACATTGAAGAAGCGATTCTGCCAATTAGCAGTGCGTGCAAGAAAAAAAGGACTACTGTTTCTCGTATTTTATATACACACTCCGAGTTTACAGGACTGTTGTTAGCTAAATCTGATTATTTAGATTGCTTTGATAAATTCTTTCTTTCCAGAATGTAAATATCCGTACATACGTGGGCGATGTAAGATTGTTGGCCTTGAAAATGTTATTCTATGCTCTTATCTACTTGAGCAGACAATTTACTACTGGATCACTTTGAAGTTTCAAAATTGCTCGTGCAAAAGGTCTGACGATGTATGATTCGGAGGCAGATGACTAGAGCTAGCTCGGTAATACACTGTTATCGCCTACATAGAAAGTAATCACAAAATAAGGAGCAGCAAAATGTTTTGGAACGTCGTTTTGAAAGGTTGTTTAGAAGGTAACATCCAAGATGGCTTTAAGCTATTTTATATAACCTGTTTATGTTTTAAAAAGATGGGAACTGTCAGAAGATTTATTGATGTTTCATTTCTCAATTTTGCAAATAAATAGAATAAATAAAATGAAATAAAAAAATACTTTTAGCTTCAAATTTAATTTCTTTGGTACACGCAGAGAAATGGTTTCTTCCATCAAGAAAATAGATTTCCTTCAAATATTCATATTGAGCCTCGTAAGATGGTGCGGGGTGCAGCTGCACCCCAGATCTTCTTTTTCGCACATTTCTTTTTTAATAATTTTTTTAGATTTTTGTCCATTTTTTTGAGTGGCAGTAAATTCAATTCCAAACGCATTCCGCCCATTGCGGTATTTAAAACTCATTGAGTTTTCTCTCTTTTTTCGAAAAAGTGGCCGTGGGGTGCAAATGCACCCTGCACCGTCGTTAACGTTTGCCATATTTCAGAATTTATAATTCTTCTAATACTTTTTCGGGAAAATTGTGTTACAATTTTATGTCTGTTTTGTTTGGAATGGTAGTGTAAGCCCTATAATAAATTCCGCAAATTTTGCTTTCGTCGGTGCGGCTTCCTTTATTGGAGCAATGAAATTTATGACACGCGAAAGCCTTTGCCGGTAACTATCTCAATCGAATCCCGCAAAACACGTGTAAAAATTATTTGTTTTGAAGATTCAGTTTATACTTTAGTTTCTTTCCAACTCTTGTTGAGTGTAGTTGGTTTGTGGAAGCGGCATTTCGAATTTTTTATTGATAAGAGATGGCTTGTTCACGTGAATTTCACGATTCTCGATTTTGTACCGATGAAGAACTAAGATTTCTAATGGGCAATGACCATCCGGAGTTTGACCAAAAAGTGGCGAACAAGGAAAATAGTGACGATGAGAGTGATAGAGAATCGCATCACGAAAGTGAATCTGACGAACGCGAAGGTGACGAGGATTCGTTTGAAGTTCCTCCATTCGATGATAACGACGATAATGTATGGGTTCGTCCTGGTCTAACAAATTATAATTCAAGCGTTTCCACAATAACAGAGTCGTTTGAGTTATTTTTATCAAAAGATATAATAGATATCATATTGACAGAAACCAATTGCAAAGCTGAAAGCTTTTATGATACTTGGAAGAATGAAATCCCGTCTAATCAGAAAAAAATTATTCCTACAACTCTCTTGGAACTTGAATCTTTTATCGGTGTTCCGTTCATCGCAGGAACCTTTCAAAGCAATCACGAACCAGTGGAAATGTTATGGTCAAACGATCTTGCATACTGTCGCCCAATTATGCCGGCATCTATTTCTAGAGACAGGTTCAAGTATTTGACAAGATCCCTTAGGTTTGATATTTCGAAACTAGAATAGAAATAAGGCAAGAAGATAGAATGGCTCCAATAAGAACAATTTTTGACAAGTGTATTGAAAATTGTAAAAATGCTTATAATCCAGAAGGTCATTTATGTATAGACGAACAGTTGGTACCCTTTAGAGGAAAAGCTCATTTTAGAGTGTGCATGAAAAGTAACCCGCAAAATATGATCTGAAAGTTTGGACTTTGGCGTGTTGCGAAAATAACTACACACTCAATATGCAATTATACCTAGGAAACAATACTATGATAAACTAATATCAAAATTTCTAATTTTATTTTAAGGAAAAATTGACAACCAACCAGGGACAAATCAGGGCGAACGGATAGTTCTTGATTTAGTTCAGCATCTTGGTCTAAGAGCTAGAGTTACTACTGACAATTTTTTACGAGTTTGAAATTGGCAGAAAAACTTTTGAGTAGAAAGATTACTATTTGTGGTATATTGCGCAAAAATAAGAGATTTGTTCCACAAGAATTGCTCGCATCAGTTTAAAAACCGATAAATTCGTAATTTTTTGCTTTTCAACAAAAAAGTGCTTTGGGTTCCTACGTTATTAAAAAAAATCGAGCTGTTATATTACTGTCGACTGAACATTATGATGATAAAGTAGGTAAAGAAAAAGACGCCTATAAACCTAAAATAATACTTCATTACAACAAAACAAAAGGAGCTGTGGACGTAGCGGACAAAATGGCACAACAGTACACAACACAGCGCCAAACACGCAGATTTTTAATCACCTATTAGATATTTCAGCCATAAACGCTTTCAAAATTAGGAAAATAAAAAATCCAAATTACGATGGGAAACGTTTGGATGCACGAAGAAAATTTTTATTGGACTTAGGACGAGAATTAGTGAAAGGAAATATTATGTACAGATATCAGAACACAAATAATATGCACTCTCAGTTACGTCAATTTATGAAAATGGCACATCCTGAATTGGCCGTTCCTGCTGCTCCACCTGCAGATGACAGAGCTTCAGGACAAGGTCGATGTTACTTATGCCAGAGTTTGTTTGTGTTGATCATTCTGTTGAAAATTTCATGTGTTTGCCTTGAAATGAAAATTATTTTTTTTTTATAAATAAATGCTTAATTTGTTAATACATGTTTGATATACAATAAACAAGTTTTAATTATCTTCTAAATCAATTTCTCCACGTTTACAGATAAAAAATTGAAATATGGATGGGGTGCACCCCGCGCCGTTGTTTACGTAAGAAAACTAGGCACCGTCTTACGAGGTTTAAAGGTTGGAGTGAAAAAATGATCCAGATCTCTTCTAAGAAATTAGGCGACAGGTTTCGTGTTCAAAAAATACATCATCCAGCTACAGGGATATCCAATAATGGAAAAAAGAACCTAAAGTTAATAATTAAAATTAGGAGCAAGTGAATGAACTAATGAAAAAGTTTCTTTTTTATATGTTACAGTATAAATAATTTATTTCTTCAATAATGTAATTAAATAGGAATTATTTTTATGTAGTTTAATGGTTAATAAGTTTATTTATCTCTTTTTAGTCGGTATCTTTTGAAAATGTTTATGAAACGTTGTGCATTAAAAGTTATATCATTGTACGGGTAAGTAACGGCATCTGTATTTCGGTTTCTGTCGTTATTATCTAGGACGGCATAACTATATCTCTTGGCAGTAGGAGGCGCCAGGAAATATTTCAGTGCTGTTTTTGAAGAATAGTGGAATAAACTGAGAGATGAACAACAATATGGGCAGGAGTAAAAAGCGTTAGTGCATTTCTTTTCCCATATTGTTTTTGCTACGAGTGATTCCATCAATACCATTACCACAGTTATAATTCCTATGCACTTTTTTATGTGTACTTTGACATTAAGTTCACTTTTGTTTGAACATTATTCTGTAGGTAACCTCTACCTTAGCCTACTTAAAATCACAAGCAATGAGGATATTTTAATGCATTATGTACGGATATATCATACTGTTTTAAACAAGGCAAGTGCAATTAATAATGTGGATGCATTTCAAGGATTCTGAGTAAATAAATGCTTTATTTTAAGATAATTAAACTATTGATTTATGAAGAATACCTCAACGTTTTGAGGAATTAACTTATACAGGGTGACACACGGGAGACGGACGTTTCTGCATTGCGCAGTATTGAGAGCGCGGTAGTGGGGGAAGGTCTCATGACAGGCAGTTCTTCGCCACACAAGAAGCCATTTTAGTAACAATGGAGCAGTGGGACTTACAGAAATTGCTGCCATCCCCCCAGAGATATTGAATCGTATGATGCAGGATTTTGAGAAGAGAATTGAGACATGCATTCGAAATGATGGACATCACCTCGACGACATTATTTTTCACACATAAGTCTGTCCTACAAAATGGCAACTAGAATTTTCTGAGTATTCTTTTATTAAAAAACGTCCTGCTCCCGTGAATCACCCTGTACTAAGAATCGCTTTCTTCATGCGCTTTTCCTGAACGTTGGAAAATGGCCAAAATTGTCCCAGTGCACAAAAAGGGTAATCGCGAACTTCTATCCAATTACAGGCCCATTTCCATAGTACCCAATTTTATTAAACTTTATGAGAAGGTATTATATGTTAGCACTTATAATAGCACTCAAGGCAATAGCCTTAAATCAACATGGCTTTATCCACGGGAGATCTACAGTTACGAATTTGGCGAGCATGTCCCAATTTATTAGTGAAGTCTTGGATAGATGTGGTCAAGTTTATGTGATTTATACAGACCTGCCCAAGGCTTTTGACATGATCAATCGTGAAATGTTGTTAATGAAGCTGAGCTCCTTCGGTTTTGTTCCTTCGGCGATAAGTCTCCTCGAATCTTACTTGAAACAGAGAAAGTGTTATGTAACTTATAACGGATATTGCTCTCGTAACTTTGTTCTCTACTCTGGCGTCCCCCAGGGATCAAATCTGGGACCGTTACTGTTTGTGCTTTATATTAATGACCTGCTTTTGAAAATTCACCTTCCCACCCTTGCTTATGCAGACGATATTAAAATCTTCTCGGAAATATCTTCCGTTGATGACACGAGGAAACTGCAAAATGGTCTTGATATGTTAGTAGAATGGTGTGAGCTTTTTAGGCTCAAGTTAAATGTTGATACATGCTATGTACTTACCTACTCGCGTTCTTGTTCACCGTACTTATTGTCCTACCAAATCAGAGGCACCAATTTGTCACGTAACCTTGAGTTTAAGGATTTAGGTGTACACTTCGATACCACTCTCACATTTAAAGCTCACATTGACAATATCTGTTCTGAAGCCATGAAATCTCTGCGTTTTGTGATGCGTGTCTCTAGATACTTCAATAATCCTTCTTTATTAAAGTCGTTATACTTTGCCTTTGTACTCAGTAAACTGGAGTATGCCGCTCTAATTTGGTATCCCTTATATACTTGTGACCTTCTAAATCTAGATCGTATCCATTGGAAATTTTTAAAATTCCTGTCATTTAAGATTGATGGAAGTTACCCTGAGAGAGGTACTCCACAGGATGGACTACTGGTAAGGCATGACATGCTGGCTTTGAATACAAGGAGGGATTGCATCTGCGAGAAATTTCTACAGAAATTGCTTAGAAATTACATAGATTGTCCATACATACTGGAACGGATGAATTTTCTTGTGCCACGTTTGAATTCAAGATCTGATAGTGGCTTCATTCTTCCATTCGTAAGGACTAACATAATGAGACGAGCGCCGACGTATACTTTGTCCAGAGCGGCTAATAAACGATGTGAGTTATTTAAGTAAAACTTTTTCATATATTGCGCTCTGCTTTTTTTTAGTGTATATACATACATACTTACATTTCTCCTATTATTGGGCAATATGCCTGTTGGGAAATAAATATTTATTATTATTATTATTATTATTATTATTTCTTCAAATTTTCTGCAAGATTTTCTTGAATCAAGTTGTCTTAAACAAAAAAAAAATACAATTACTTCATTACAAGTATATACTTCTCTTAAGCGGAGAAAATAATGATGAAGAATATATTTCTTTTGGTTTAAAACAGTTATTGTATTATGGATAATTCAATTGTCTTGAATTGAGGCAGTCTTGATGCAAGTAAACGTTCTTCTGCGTGTAAATGAGAGTTCTTTAACATTAAATAGTTACTGGTCAATAGAGAACAGAAATATCTAATAAATCATACTATCTATCTATTTGCCTCCAAATGAGAGATCATCGTAGTGGCTAGTTCTATATGCGACTGTATGAAATTCTTATGAGAAAACATTAAGTATAGTCAATAGAGCTATAGGAATTTAATCCAATTTTTTACTGCTTCTTGGTGTTTACGGATACCTTTAAAGTGTACCAATTTAACATGATCTATAGACACACTTATTTATGTAGATAACGTAAGGAATTGTGGGAAATTTAAATTGATAAGTTTTGATTCTCTTTAGGATCTAAAATTTCAAAATTGATTCTTCTTTTCGATTATAAATCGTAAATATTCCAGTGTCAGCAGTAAGCAATTTTTCCAAAGGGAAATGTATATTTCTTAACACCCTCTTACTAACTGTTTACCCAAAATAGAGGAGTCTTGTTTAACGAACCGGAGTAATAGCTATTCTAACTTCATTGATAAATAAAATATTCCCGTATTTATCTTAAGCTAAAATGATTTGCCAAGAATTTGTAACTAATTCCAACATAACTAGTTCCTTAACAACCATTTTGAAACAGCTCAAATACTTCCTTATACTTCAATAAAAATGTTTATGGTTGATTCAAACTCATTCGCTTAAATTAAACTTAAAAAGAATCATCCCCAAACTTAAATTACACATTCTATGGAGTGAAATCTATTAAATTAGCAAACAATTAACTGTTATACAACGAATAGAATTTGGAGATTGGTCGCGTGGGCTGTAAAAACCGTAACAGGCAGACGTAGAAGGCAACCAATCGCTTCCCAGCCAGGTATCAGGTGTTAGATAACAGAAAATAAATGGGTGTATCCGGCAAATCGTCTATTACCCCATTGGCGGACGATTATCGACACCGGAAAAGAGGGGAAAATGCTCGGGGTGTGGCCTTGCCAATTTGGGGTTGGTATCCAACATAGCCACCACTGGCTCACTAGTACGCATTGCGTTGTTCTAATGTTAGGGTGCGTGTTTGTTGTTCGCTAGTACGGTGGCTAGACGCTATTGACTCGGCGTGTGACGATAGTGTTTTGTTTATAATCTAATCGCGGCCTACTGGGTTAAGAGATTTTCGTTTAATAATTTTGGCGGACGTTGTATTATTTTTTCTGGAATCTTTTTAGTTTAGAGGAAGTTTTATTGAAAAAATCAAGAAAGTGTGCTAATATTTCGAAGAAAAGAAGCAATTATTCGGCGAACTGTTTGAAGATATGGTAATATTGTAAGTACCCCATCATACTTTTAGTAAAAGAAAAAAAAAGCCGGCAGTGGATTTTTACTAAATAGGTTCCAATAAATGTTTATTGCCTTAATAAATTATGGGTATAAATACATAAATTGCGATAAACATAAGATGAAATAAGAAATAAAGTCCTAAATAGGAGAAAAGGAATTTAAAGATGTTCAAATGCATGACCATTAGATTGAAAATACCTCTGAATTGAAAGAAAATAGTACGTAGTTTTGTTGTGAATATAATTATTATTAAATATCATCATATTCAATAATTGTTCCAATGTTACTGTCATGGCACACTGATAAAATAAATATTGGGGGCAGTTCACTTTCAAAAATTACTATAACGAGAAAATGATTTTAGACTAGTAGCATATTAATAATTTTTGGTCTAGAATTTTGCAAAAAATTCGAAGCTAAAATAATATACATACTGTTCCATTTAAAAAATAAATTTTTAACAAAATTAAGTCATACCAACTTAACGCAAACCTAGATGTGATAGGTCTTTTTATGCCTAACCTAGGTACCAAAAATCACATCTGTCTCATGTATACTTCCGAAGAAATAACGGTTTCTGCAAATGACGTTTTATCAAAGAAAGCCCCATAACTCTGAAATGCTTCGTTTTAAGACTTGTTACCTCAGAATTTAATGATGATCCCAGAAATGTATACCACGTTCCATTAAAAAAAAAGTAAAACTTTGGGTGTGTAATTCAGAAAACGGAAAGATAATTGCATGTTTCGACTAGCTTTATATCGTTTTCAGGGTATTAAAAATTTAACTCAAACGTTGTATTTTGTTATTCTCTGAGGATTGTTTGAAACAGAGCAATGTCATGTTTCTCAGTTGGAAGAAATCTTTCTAAAACACATTTGATAAATTGAAATTTATACACATGTTAAATCCTATAACTATACCGATTTTTTTAATCAAAGAAGGCGAAATCGATTTTTGGTTTAAGGTATTCTTATTATTGTAACTCTGAAAATAGTCCTTAAATAAATAAAACCTGTTCGAAGTGTTAAAAGATTATGTTTTTAATTAGGAGACCATGAGTTATTTTCTTTATTTACTATTTCAGAGCAATATAGCAATACCATATCTCTTCTGCTTTGTATGAACTGATGACTTCAATATCATCTACACTAAGAAAAATTTGGGACAACAATTCCCTGTACTTTTAAGATAATAACAATTTATAGTAGGAAAAACGTTTATTTAATCCAATATAAAGTACCTATGTAGTTGTTGTAACAAAATTTGCGGTGTTGTCACATATTTTACTATATTTGTTGCTATATGGACTATACAGTGTGTTGTTGGTGCATAGATGTCACAAAAGGGCAAAAAGACGAAAAACTTTTTTGCTATTGATTTTTGGAAAAAAATTGTTCTTCATAAAAGTTTTGCGTGACAGTAAATGACAAAACATGATGTGTAAACACTATAATCAATGCATTATTAGTATAAAACAGGGACTTTGAAAAATGAAAATAAACCAGTGTAATGCGCCACATATTTTGAAGAAAATGTTTTATTAAAAAAATACAAAAAAAAAATTATTTATAGATACAAAAACATAGCAACTAAATAGTACACTACTCAATTAATAAATACATTTTATTGCTACAAAAACATATTAACCCAAAATAAAAGAAAGATGGAAATAACGCACTAAGGCGTTTTTCCCATAGAAGTCGTTAAATATGCCCCAGTTGAAAACTTAATTTTTCTTACCACCATGGCATATATTTAAGTGTTTTTTGCACGTCTCGTGAAGCCAATTACTACATACTGAACACTGGATCCAGTAGGCTTTGGATTTCGTAGTGTATATAGTAATATTCGTGACATTTAATGCAATAATCCTCACTGTCATCTGACAGCTCATTAGAACAACTTAGAACGGGTGCATTAGAATTTGAAATACTTTGCCTCACTTTAATATTTCGTTTTCTCTCAGTTATTTTAACATAACTTATTTTCCTTATAATAGTTTGAACACTGATCAATAAGGCTGGCCACGAGCGGTACCGCGCAGTAGCGTAGAGTCGACCGGGCTTCGCGTTCCACTAGAGTTATTCTGCTAATAGAGATGTTTGCTGCCGCAAATAATTTCGCTCATCTTTTAAATAAAAATTAAATAACACGTACTCAAACACTTACCATTTTAAGAGTCCTCCGTGAAATCACAAAGTGAATAATGTCTGTTAAATATCTGCAACATTAGATATGTTTCAACTGTTGTTTCGGCAAAACTAGTACGGCATGAGGAAAAAATGCGTTCATATGCAGAGAACGAACGTTCTACATCTAGTGACGTAATATTTGCGTAAGTAAAATAATCTTTCAAATAACTTAACGATTCTGTTGACGCACCTTCGCAAATGTGTCTTAATGTGCCGAAATCAGAATTTTTCTCAAAAACACTTTCAAATTTTTCTAGAACAGAAACATTTTTTGCGTCTTCAATCGCGCATAGCTGTGCGTGAACATGTTGCACTATTTGTAGAGATTCTTCTAACGGCACCGCAGGATTTTGTAATTTTTCTATTGCATCTGCTAGCCCGAAGTAATTGTCGTGAATGATTTTTAAATCCATTTTAACCTGACTACCTTGAAATTTCAACTGGCTTTTCTGGATAGCGGCAGCTTCCTTTGTATCGAATTGTAAAACCACGTTCTTAGTATTGTCAAAATATTTATGATAATAAAACGCGGCCTGCAACCATGTTCCCCAACGAGTTAGAATAGGTTCTGGTGGCTCTGGTATACGGGGGCACAGTCTGTGAAATTCGCGAATACGTTTCGGTGATTTGACAAATACTGCTTTGGTATGCTCTATTAAAGCGTCTACCTCAGGATAACATTTTCTGGTACTATCCGCCACAAGATTGAGAGCATGAATTTTACACGTTATGTGTAACAAATTAGCAGAATGCTTTTTAAGAGACCGGCCTACAGAAAGCATGTTTGCAGCACCATCACTCACTAACATCAAGAGTTGGTTTGTTGAAAGTTCAAACTTGTCCAATGTATTTAACACTAACTTTGAAATTACTTCGGCAGTACACTGTTGTATTCGTTTGGAGACTAATAGAATTGAAGGTGCCGATTGATGAGGTTCCAATTTGCGTGCCATTACATTAAGAACAGAATGTTTCTTCCGATCTGTTGTTTCGTCGACACATAACCACAATTTTTGATCTTTCAACTCCGATTTTATTTTTTGTTCAATATATTCGCTCGCAGATGGCACAATTCTTCGTAACGATGTTCGACTTAGCAATTTGCACTCCGAATAGTTATTCCAAAAGCAGATAAATGGTTCCTTGTCTAGTAAATTAAACGGTATATTACATGCGATAAACGTAACGCATAAATTAAATATAAATTTTTCATTGTCTCGTGCGCAATTTCTTTTTGAGACATGCTTTTCACTATTTACGTGTCGTAGACAATGTTGTCTGGACCAACACATTAACAGGATTTTACAGATTACACATTTAATTTTAGCACCTTCATATATTAAGTCTGGAATTTCTGCAATAAATTTTCGAAGTTTGTCCGACCGCGGTCGTTTTGCTGACGAAATCATAATTTTTCTAGGACAGATAAACAATTGCGCAAATGACCGGCAGCGAAAATGTCCGTACTGCTCCGCAGACGAAGTAATACTACCGTTCCTCTCGGTCCGAACTGATTCTACGCCGATGCGCGGTACCGCTCGTGGCCAGCGTTACTGATCAACCTACAAAATTATCAAAAATTCAGAGAAATATTTGTGGCCATAAAATGGGTGTCAATACCCCTTCTATGCATCGCATAGGATTTTAAAGTATTTTGCAAGAATTTTTTATTGGGAAACATTGCGTAAGAGGGATTCTAGTAATGTCGGCAGGACTATCCCAGATTTGCCCTACCATGTTATCGACCACAAATTGGAATAATGGTTTGTTATTACCAATTAGAACTAACATCCTATGAAGAATCCATGAACTACAAGCGGTGCATAATTTATATTCTTTTCTAGAAGTTTAAAGATATCAGCCGAAAGCAAGGCCGTACTGAGTGGGCATCCGGTGTGCCCCAATACAAAAGAGGTACGTACCCTGGAATGGTACACGGACAGCTCGAGAATAAGAGGTGTCGGAACAGGTATAGGCATTTGTAGTCCTAACTACCAGCTAAAAATGCCTACAGGACCCTATACCAACATATTTCAAGCAGAAATTTCTGCTTCAAACCTGTGCGCCATAAAGAACCTCGAGAAAGGGATAAGAGGCGCAACTATTAATACATATATTCAGCGACAGTCATGCAGTTCTAAAGCCTATTAACGCCTACACATACGAATCTGCTCTGATACACGAATGTGTACACGTCTACAGCAATTGGGACGCAATAACCGCTGTTTCTGGCTTTTTCTTTGTACCAGCATCAATCGAAATCGAATGTTGGATGTTGTGTACTTAGAAGGAGAACATTTTTGTTTATTTTGGCTTGATACACTGTCAAAGAGCAAACATTTTCTTTACTTGTGAATAAAACAGTTTCATATAAAGAACCTTTGCTTTTTTTGATTACTTCGGCAGTTTCTTTTCTCGACCTATTCACAGTTCCAACAATTGTGGTGTTTAGCTTTGCTAATTTCTTTGCAAGTTCCAAACTGGTAAAAAAATTATCCGTTGTCACATTTCCTCCTTTCTTGGTGTAAGGCTCTAATAATTTTAGAACGACGTATTCACCAAGTGGTTGTCCTATTGATCTCGAATCGTCGTTTCCTAAATATGGGAAGGCATTCAACACATATTTAACTTCAGTGTCAACAGGAAGCCAAAATCTAATGCCAAACTTATCCGGTTTATTGGACATATATTACGTAAATTGACATCTTGCTTTTGTAGGAAAAAGTTGTCCGTCTATTGTTATGTTTTCTCCGGGCACATAACAAATTTTGCAATTGTAAGCAAATTTTTGCCATATTTCAGAAACTAAAACAAACTTTTCATGTTCCAATCTTTCTTTCCTTGTAGACTTGAGATCGAATCTGAGATATCGCATGATTTCTCTAAATTTGTTTCTAGACATCGTTTGACTAAAAAACGATATTCCCCACTTTTTAGACCACAAGGAATCTAATTCTAAGTGACTGAAACCCTGAGCATCACGTACGTATAGAATGGCAATAAAGGATTCTAGATCTCCTAAAGATAATTGCCAGTCTTGACTGTTTAGTTGTCTTCTAGCTTCAGCCTCGGTGCATTGTTTTATGTATCTCAGCATCGAGTCATCGATAAATAATCTCCAGAAACTATTCACGTTTTCTGCAGTTACTTTTTGTTTTGCATAGCCTGTTTACCCTGGATTGTCCCTGAATATATTGGGTTGGGTTTTTCTGCCTGCAGTAGGGTGACTCGCAGAAATTACTTGCCATTGGGAATTGTCTTTTGACTTGTAAACTACACCAAGATTGAAGGAAAATCCTTTTTCTGTTGGTTTCTTTTGCTGGCAATTAGAACGAATAGACGTTATCACTTCTTGCTTATCGCTGGAACTAACACTAGTCACTGCAACCGTTTCATCACAAACTGCGTCATTGTCAGATTCATCACTATTTTGTTCCTCACTCGCAACAACTCGAGAACGAATTTCGTTTTCACTGTCCGTAATAACTAATTTAGAATCATTCTCGGAATTTCCTCGTGAAAGATTTTCCAGTTCGTTTAAATACGCTAAAACTTATGCAGCCAAGAGGCCTTTACAGGACCATATACTGTTCAGTTTAACTAAACTAGACGAATGCACTTTCAGAGTACTACCGATCTTTCTATATGTTCACAATAGTGCAGGTTGAAACTTGCAAAATATTTTATACGCATGCGACACTAAAAAGAGCACGAGTAGAAACAGGTTCTTTGTCGAGGGCAAGGCTGAACATGTCGAAACAAGTACGAACAAGTACTAACAAATAGGAACAAGCTCTGATCGCTTGATGCAGTTATATGCCTTTTTTATATGTAATAAATGTTTGAAATTATGTATATATTTACATGCGGTACATGCCTAAATGTTTAGTTCTTTCAATTGTTGCAACCAAGAAAAAGAATTGACAAATAAAATTTGTCAAAACATTTTTTTAACGTGCCGGTGAATTTGACCGGGGCGGCCGTTTAAGGTAAAATTTCCCAGAACACCGCTTAGAGTTCTACAAAATATTCAAAATTCTGTGAGAGCATTGCCACTAAATTTAGAAAAAGTCACATGATTTCAAGGTCATATCAAAATTAATTCCATTGAAAAAAAAAACTTTAAAATTGAAAGACGTTCAAATTGACCGGTGCGGCGGTTCCGATATTAAAATTCTCCATATATAAACAAGAACCAGTTATATATAGGTATATATATGACCACCATTGCATATTTCCCATTTCATCGGAAGCGTAGCCACAATCCTATATAACATGTAGGTAACTATTACGTATTGCCAACGTAACCGAACATAACACATCTCTCGCAGTTTAACGGCCGGGCATTTACCACATACATACTTCGCATCGTCAAATCCGAACTTGTTTTTCTTATTGCCCGGTAAACAAGAAATGTTAATCACAATAGCTAACGTACAGGTAAAGACATCAGAGGTTGGGTTTCTTCGAGGCTTTAAAACGTGCTGTATAAAATTGAGATTATGAAGAAAATAAAAAAAATTATATTGTCTTATTATTAGCAGCAACGTAATAAATAGAGAGCGGAATTATATGCATTGAAAATCGACAAAATATGCGCATATACATGCAGAAAAATTCTTCGAAATATGCACAATTTTTGCCAAATATGCAGTTTTATGCTCATATGCTTCTGATACCGATTAACTTCTTGTCAAATGTTATAAAACAAGAATAATCACAAGGAAGTATTTTACAAACGTTTATTGTTCTTACATTATTCCCACTTACATTTTAAAATCACAATTATATAAACACATACGTACATGAAATTTGCTAAAATACATACTTAGACATTACATATTTTTATTATTAAAACAATTTAGAATTAAATGCTTTTCTAAATTTTCTAATGAAAAATTATATCGCCTATCTGTGAGAATGCATTTATATATCGAAAAACTTCTTTCAACATCAACGGAAGTTATTGGTGCGTACTTTAATGCATTCATAAATAGAGTAACCAAAACTTGCGGACTCCCAAAGGCGTCGGTATTACGGGTTAATATAAGAATACGAAAAATTCATAAATAAACTTACTTGCTAATTATTCAACAAATTAGAGGCATCGGGATGTGAACTACTGTAAACTTGCATCATTGCATATGTTTCCACAGTTACTTCTTTGAATCTTGTGCGTCGACAAGAAAAAATATTCTTATACATAGAAAACGATCTCTCCACATCTGAGGAAGTTACATTTGCATGTAGAAACTGTTTTTCAAAATCACTTAAAAGTTCACTATTCTTACACTTATTATAAACGGCCTCTAAAGTATTAAAATCGGGATTTTTCCTTAAAACATCTGCCAACTTTTGACTAGCGCATAATCCTGGCGTATCATTTAATGTAAGTAATTTATTTTTTACACTCTCCAGTATGTCTAATGATTCCTGCAATGACAATTCAGTACATTGTAGTTTTCTGGTGGCATCTAGTAATACTGTATAATTGGTACATATTGTTGTTAAATCTTCTAAAAGTTGAGGAATTTGAAATTATCTTTGACTTTCTCTAATTGCTTTGGATTCATTCCGATTAAATCGCATTATAACTGATTGAATTTGTTGAAAATGGATCAAATAGTAAGAAGCTGCTGTTAGCCAAGTACCCCATCGCGTTAAAATTGGTTCAGGAGGTTCTGGAATACCTGGACAAAATTTACGAAATTCTTTTAAACGTTTAGGAGATTTACGAAACACTGCTTTAGTACTTCCAATTATCCGAGCAACGTTTCCGTAATGTTGTCGAACAACTTCACCAACTAAATGCAAAGCATGCAGCACGCAGGTTATATGTATTAAGTTAGGAAATATACGTTTTAAGGATCGCCCAACACTTAACATCGTTGCTGCACTATCTGTCACAATCATCACAACTTGATCTTGGGCAATTTTTAATTTTTTCAAAGCGTTCATTATCACTTTTTGAATATTTTCCGCGGTACATTGTTGAACACGTTTGCAAGCTAACAAATATCGAGATGCTGTGTTCTCGCTAGATAAAACACGAGCTATTACATTCACAATACTGTTTTTCTTTATATCGGTCGTCTCATCCACGGTAATCCATATTTTTTTGGAACACAAATCACGTTTACACACATTTTCTAGCATCCCTTTCATTCGCGGCAAAAGATTCTGTAATTGTGTTCGTGAGGGTAATGGGTACTTTGGAACGTATTAGCGCCAAAACGTTTTAAAAGCTGCTTTTCTCACCAACGACAACGGAAGATTACAAAGATAAACATAATTAATAAATGTATGAGGAATAGTGTATAAGGTATTTTAGTTCTTGCATTTCTCTTATGCTTAATACCATTGACATGCCTCTGGCAATCAGTTCTGTCCAATGCAGCCAAACGAACATTGCATATTATGCAAAAAACTGCACTACCGTCATATTTTAAATGGGGAAAAAGTAACACATACTTATGTACATTAATAACAAATCTATTACGAGGCATTGTTTTCTTAGGTATGTAAATATTAGTTCTATATGAAACGATACACTAATTATGTACTTGGTATAATACTACAACACACAAAAAACACCAGCTATATTTTCAAAAGCGACACGTAAGTACATAACCTTGACCGTTCGACTAATCTCTGCAACAGCTCAACCGGTACTAAAACGAAATCTCTCTCAGCGCGGTTTAACATGATTTATATTCAAGGTCGACACTACATGCCTGCTTCTCTACCGGTTTAGTTTATTTATGAATTTTTCGTATTCTTATATTAACTCGTAATACCGACGCCTATGCGAGTCCGCAACTTTAGGTTACTCTATTCATAAATCTCGGGACTTAATTCTATACTTGTTTCTGTTTCATCCATTTTTAATTCGCCAGTTAAAACCAAATTGATTTTTGCTAAACTTTTGTATCCTACATTTTTATTAATTATTTCTTTAAGCTTTTGACTTATTGAGCTTCCTATTCTACCCGGAATATTTGAAACACTATTTTCTAAATCATTGATTAATTTAACTGATTCAGTTAGTGGCGGTGATTCCTTTTCAAGTTTTGTTATTGTCAAAGAAACAAATTCATAATTGGCTTTAATAAATATCAATTCATTAGGCAAATAAGAGTTCTTCAAAATTTCTTGACATTTTGCAATAGAATTGCAGTTGTCAGTAGAGAATTCTGAAATAATGTTTTTGATCTCTGGATAATGGTTTACATAAAATATTGCGGCATTTAACCAAGTACCCCATCGGGTAATGATGGGTTCAGGTGGTAAAGGAGTATCCGGCAGCTTTTCTCTATAAATCTGAACTCACAATGGTGACCTTAAGAAAATTTTCTTAACGTTACTGACTAATGTATTTACTGCTGGAAATTGCTGCCGAATTTCCTCAGCCACCCTATTTAATCCATGAGCCAACATGTATTAAATTAGGGTACAAAAGTTTTTTGATCCACGAAACAATTAAACTTGGCCCTTTTGGCATTTTTCACTACTGCACCAATCTACTTTAACGTCTGGTTATACAATGAATAAGAAACATTTTGGTAAATACTTAGACTTCCTATGAATCAAACAGTTGCCGGTATGGGAGTTGTTGAAAATTATATGATAATTTTATCTAGTGAATTTGCGACAGCCCACCACCTGAAGGATGGCAGCTTCTTTGTGAAGTAGGCTCTTTGTCGGTGGGGAGGTCCAGCGACAGAAGAGCCGACCCCGTATCTAACACACACGTGTCCGATAAAATGTTCGTTGGTAAAAGTTTTGCTGTATTACAGGAAAACACTAATAAAGTTCAAAGAAAAAAATATTTTTGTTCTAAATTTGCTAAAAAAATCCACGAATATGCACTAGTGTGCAAAAATTTGCAATAATCGCTGAAATATGAAAAAAATACAAAAATATGCGAAATATGCAATAATTAATCTAAGTCAATCAATTCGAAAAGTTATTCGCATATATACTGAAGCATTTGCTTGTCATATAAAAAATATGGAATATGCAAATTGCGTAAATTCCCACTCTCTAGAGTTACAGTATTGATCTAGCGTTGAAGTCACCGCAGAGGATTTAATTGAAAATTTAGCTTTTGTTTTCATGTTCGTGGCTAAAATTTAATCCGAAAAATTCTATTTTTATCAAATTTGCGATAACATATTCTTAGTTGAAAAATATCAATATAGCCAACTTCAAATACACGATCCGAAGTTAGGTGTTTTATTTATTTAATACTGTTATATTAAAATAATAATAATAAGATATAAGATACTTGCATCTATGAGAGTTTTCTGAATTAAAATCACTCTAATCACATACATTGACGAGAATGTTTGCCTATAAACTTGACAGACGCGAGCAAATGGTCATAAGTCATCACATTCTGCGAGAGAGGCGAGTTCGACTAACAGCTAAAGCCAGGAAATTAGTTAACTATCAAATATTAGGCCACCATCATCCACCATACACAGACGAAATGCGCGTCCCGTGTATGGTGGATGGTGGTGGTCTAATATTTCATTTGATAATTGAATAATAATAATAATAATAATAATAATAATGTTTATTGTCCAACAGGTAAACCCAATTACAGGACAAATATACACATTGTGAACACAATACATATTGATTTAAAAACATGACATAACTATACAAAAAACTATTATGTTTCGTGTATCATGGCGCCAACTCTCCGGTGAAAATATCACTAAATATCTTCTCAGCGTTCCTAATCATGTGATAGATTGGCGACCGCAAACGAAGATTGGTCCTCGGTGTCGGCATAGTAAAGGTTGGAGCATAACGAGATGCTATTCGAGGTACGTTGAATCCTATGTGGGAGACCAGCTGCATACAGTCGATCCTATCATTTAATAATTTGTGTAAAAATCGGGCGCTATGGTAATCACGACCGGATGACAATGAACGAAATTGATGCGATTCGAGAAGGGTGTTGTAAGAAGTATGCCAAGGCGGATATTCGCCATTAACTTTGAACGACAAGAATTTGAGGAATCGACGCTGAACACGTTCAATTGGAGCTTGATGGGACATATAGAAAGGATACCAAACAATAGAGGCATACTCCAATTTCGAGAGTACAAATGCAAAATAAAGGGATTTTCGCACTAGTGCGTCATTGAAGTATTTGGACGTTCTCATAAGAAAACCCATCATTTTAGAGGCAGATGAACAAATTTGTTCAATATGTATGTTAAACGATAAAGTTGGATCAAAAGTGACACCTAGATCTTTAAGATTGGTAATCTTGTCGATAGAAATATCGTTGATTTGATAAGTGGAGATATATGGATTTGTTTTTCTCGTGAAGCACATAAAATTACATTTACTAGAATTTAATGTCAGTGTATTGGATTTTGACCACTCGCTCAGTATATTAATGCTCGTCTGAAGACTCTCGATATCTTGTTGGCAGTCAATATTACAAAACAGTTTAACATCGTCGGCATAAGCGAGGACATGGCAAGATAAGGATGTTAAGAGGTCGTTTATGTATAGAATGAACATCAATGGACCAAGATTGGATCCTTGTGAGATACCGCTGCTAGATACAAATTCAAACGAATTAAATCCATTATAAAATACATAGTTAGTTCTTTTTACCAAGTAAGATTTAATTAACAAGGAGAAGTTGGGAGCTAAACCAAACGAGTCCAGTTTATATAGAAGTAATTCATGACTGAGAGTATCAAATGCATGTGAGAAGTCGGTAAAGATAACGTCAACTTGTCCGCAGTCATCTAAAGTTTCGTTAATAATAATGATCTTATTGTCCAACAGATTAATACCATTTACAGGACAAATGAATATAAATATAAGAAGATACGTAAACAGTAGTGAAAGGAAAGTGAAATACAAATGTTTCTAAAACAATAAATAAAAATAAAAAAGACACATAATAGATTAAACAATAAAGTTATAAAATAATATTTTATGAAGGAAGTGGATCTGCGTGAAATTTATTACAATCAATCACTATATGGCACAGAGGACCCTTCACTAAGGCGTTGGTTCTTTCCCCACACGCAGAGAAATGGTTTCTTGCATCAATAAAATAGACTTTATTGCAGAAATCAGCTTCTCTTTTCGTTTCTCTGCGTGTGTTATACTAAGTTGGGACTTTGGATGAAATCATACATTGCGGGTGTATGATACACATTACATTTTAAAACTTCAAAAAAACAACTCCAAAACCATGACCTACGGTTTGGTGGCCTGTTAATTCCATCCTAAGGAGGTGCTTCTTTATCCAACAACGTCAAGTCGATCATGAGGAAGTCCTTCTAGACAGTCTTGGATATCTTAAGCAGCCCAAGCTAGTCTGTGCGCTACTTTGTTAATATTGTTTTGTGCACAGACTGTGACTTTTCTTTATTTCCTAAGGTAAAATCGGAACTTAAGGGGACAAGATTTGACAGTATGGAAGCGGCGAAAGCGAAAGCGACGGAGGTTCTCAACAAGCTGACAGAAACGAACTTCCAACACTGCTTTCGACAGTGGAAAATTCGTATGGAGCGTTATAGGGATCGACAAGGAGAGTACATTGAAGGGGATAAACTTTGTAATGTAATTGGTGATCAATAAAACGTTTCGTAACACCAGTCCGGTTATTTAATTGCGGCACCCCGTATTTCTCTTAAGTGGAGAAAAAGAAACGTTAAGAAAATATTTCTTTTGATTTAAAACAGTTATTGTATTGTGGAAAATTGAAATGGTAATTGTCTCGAATTGAGGCGGACAGTCTTAATACAAGTAAACGTTTCTCTGCGTGTAGATCTGACAATTAGTAATTAGATCACATACCAGTAGTACAGATCAGTCAGGAGGCTAAGTTCTTAGATGTAACCTTGGACTCTAAACTGAACTGGAACTCACATTCACAAAAAATGACCGACAAATGTAAATGGGTGTTAATGACAACCCGTAGAACAGTTGGGAAAACATGGGAACTCAAACCACATATGACGTACTGGTTGTACACTACGGTGGTAAGACCCATGATAACTTATGGCTGCCTGGTTTGGTGGCCTAAGATCACACAGACGCATGCGATAACTAGTCTCTCGAAAATTCAGAGACTGGCATGTCTATGTATAGCAGGAGCTATTAAAAGCACTCCAACAGCCGCCATGGAAACCATGCTAAACCTATCTCCTCTTGAGATTTATATCAAAGGAGAAGCCAGAATGGGTGCATACAGACTGAAAAATACTAGCAACTGGAGATCCCACAGTGGGCACACCAGAATAGAAGCAGTAGTAACAAACCCTATCTATGACATGGGTAGTGATACAACAATCTGCAGGATCTTCTATGACAAACCTTTCAAAGTTTTCTTGAATTGGGAAGGATGGAGAGGGGAGAAAACCGAAAACACTAGTCTGGTACACAGATGGGTCAAAACAGGCACTACTTCTGGCGTTGGTGTACATGAGGGAAACCAGTGATACAAAGTATGTGTACCACTTGGGCGATACACCACGGTATTTCAAACAGAAATATACGATTTGCATTCTCTCTGACAGTCAGGCAGCCTTAAAGGCACTAGCATCTTATCATATAACCTCCAAACTAGTACGGGAGTGCATGCAAACCCTAATGGTTCTGTCTAAACACGACAAGGTCACACTGGCGTGGGTGCCAGGGCACAGGGGCATAGCGGGCAATGAAATTGCAGACCAGCTAGCGAGGGAAGGCTCAAAAATGAATTATATAGGCCCTGAACCGAGTCTAGGTATTACCAAGAGTGCAGTGCGTGGTGCAATTAATGAGTGGATCATAACACAACACCCATTAAATTGGAAACATGCAGCTGGGCAAAAGCACAGCAAACGGATGATGGGAAGACCGTCGCAACATCTGACTGCTGACCTGCTTGAATTAAGCAAGATACAGCTTAGGGCAGCAATATGTCTATTAACAGGACATGGCTGTTTGAGAGGCTACTTGCATAAGATGGGGATCTACAAAGATTAACCCTTATGTAGACTTTGCAATGAGGGGGAGGAAACAGCCCCTCATATTATTTTCGAATGTTCAGCGTTAGCTCAACGCAGATTCGCTATGCGAAGCACAATTGAACTACCAATGGAGAAAGATTTACTACATAGGCTCTGAAACCTGATTGCGGGAACTAACCTGTTCAAGTAAAACAAAACCGAAGCAGGAATAATACGATAGGCTATTAAGCTTCAGTGTTACGGATGTAAAAACCAGCCTTGCTTTGGTAGGAAAATCAATCAATCAATCAATGACTTATGAAATAAACAATTTAGAATTATAATTCCTAACTGTTGCGCACGATATATCTTGCTTTCTCACCTTCTTTCAATGTTTCCATGAATAAACGAAACCAGACGGACAGATTAATTACAATTATACAACGTCTATGGAGAGGTATGTCCGTCCATCAAGTCAATTTCACATGCTCAAGAGAATACCACCTCCCTGGGACAAATTTTCCATCGAATAACCGGAGCCCAGCGCTCGACGAGAGATTAAATAAACAATATAGTCACCATGTAGCTGCTTTCCGATCGGATCTACATCTGCAGTATGTACATTATTTACTATCTCTGGATATCGTACGGTTTATAATTAAATCAAGGCGATAATTGGTGGTTATGCTGACATGCTTGAATAACTATGGTTTAATGTAGGTATGGCGGCCCTCGGGCTACTTTATCGACAATAGTTTAGGGATCTAGTGTGTGTGTGTGTTTATGGAATGATTTTATACAGAGTTAATCCAAAGAAAAGTAATATTATTATCATATCTTTATGTATAGGGTAAGTCCGAGGGAGATGCTTCACCATTGAGAAAAAATAAAAATATAATCTTTGTTATAACTACGCACAGAGAAACGTTTACTTGTATTAAGGCTGTCCGTCTCAATTCAAGACAATTGCTGTTTCAATTATCCTCAATACAATTACACTTTTAACTAAATTTTCCGCAAAAGTCACACGTTCTTTCATATTTTGTGCATTTTTCATGTATCCATCGTCAGCATCTGAGGCACTGAATCCAATTATCTCGATGTCTTGTAGTGTTTTAGTCCTCAAGGCATCCTACACATTCGTTTTCATTAAATTCATTGAAACCTTCGTCTTTACTAAAGCTGGCCACGAGCGGTACCGCGCAGTAGCGTAAAGTCGACCAGGCCTCGCGTTCCACTAGGGTTATTCTGCTAATAGAGATGTTTGCTGCCGCAAATAATTTCGCTCATCTTTTAAATAAAAATTAAATAACACGTGCTCAAACACTTACCATTTTAAGAGTCCTCCGTGAAATCACAAAGTGAATAATGTCTGTTAAATATCTGCAACATTAGATATGTTTCAACTGTTGTTTCGGCAAAACAACGTTAGATATGTTTCAACTGTTGTTTCGGCAAAACAAGTACGGCATGAGGAAAAAATGCGTTTATATGCAGAGAACGAACGTTCTACATCTAGTGACGTAATATTTGCGTAAGTAAAATAATCTTTCAAATAACTTAACGATTCTGTTGACGCACCTTCACAAATGTGTCTTAATGTGCCAAAATCAGAATTTTTCTCAAAAACACTTTCAAATTTTTCTAGAACAGAAACATTTTTTGCGTCTTCAATCGCGCATAGCTGTGCGTGAACATGTTGCACTATTTGTAGAGATTCTTCTAACGGCACCGCAGGATTCTGTAATTTTTCTATTGCATCTGCTAGCCCGAAGTAATTGTCGTGAATGATTTTTAAATCCATTTTAACCTGACTATCTTGAAATTTCGACTGGCTTTTCTGGATAGCGGCAGCTTCCTTTGTATCGAATTGTAAAACCACGTTCTTAATATTGTCAAAATATTTATGATAATAAAATGTTCCCCAACGAGTTAGAATGGGTTCTGGTGGCTCTGGGATACGGGGGCACAGTCTGTGAAATTCGCGGTCAGAAAATTTTAGCGTCTCACTATTCATATAACACAACTTTACAATTCCAGAAGGTTGGGACACCTGTGTATTGTTTTATTTATACCATCTATTAATAATTATTTTGAGTATATATTTCTCATAATGGTGTAGATACTCTATTCCTACAAAATCCCATGTTTTTTTACAAAAAAAAAAACAATATATTTTCACCTATCCCTATATACCAAACAACTAATTATTAACACCCATTCTTAAGCAAACGAACTATACATTTATATTCAAGATATACTATGGCTGAATGACAGCTTAACCGTGGAGAAATCCTCCATGCCCGAATACCCGATATTGTCTATCTGTACACCGAAGAAAGAAGTAGGTACGCGTAATTATACGGCGTGGAGACAAACGAATTTATCGTATCCTACGATTTTTCAACGATAATATCCAACTTGTCATCTTTGTGCATTGTTAATAATTGTCGTAATCTAGTCGGAATCGAGTTGGACTGCTGCAAAGCGCGTGTGGGATGAAATATCCCTGTCCTGTGATGCCTTTCGGCCAAAATGGTGCGATTAGTCGTTTCGAAACGTTAGCTGGTAAGCAAAGAGAAATGGGCCTGTCTTCCATTAATTACACAGTGGAAGATGTAGAAACAAGATACGAATGCGGTTTGTTATGGTGGAATTGTTTAAATCAATAATATTAATCAGAGATTGCCTTTTGATAGTTTATCGCGTTTAATATCAACATGGATTGAAACGCGTTCATATAAGAAAGACTTTCTTCACTGATCGCGAGAAAAGTCATATCGTCTTATTTACTTTATGTTGTCGTCAAATCAAAAGAAATTAAGCACAAATTGTTTTTTTTTTTACTATAAAACGTACAACACATATAGAATGCTAAAGAAATATTTGATTTGGCCCGGGGCTGAGAATTCATGGAATAGAATGAAAAATCTATTTCTGGTCCCTCTAATAAATATATTACAAACCAACCTGCAACTTTCTTCCCTAAATTGGTTTGTAATTAGAGTTTCAAAGTCTGTAACCATGGTTGAAAATGTTATTCGCCGCATTCCTATTCATTTTGTAGTTTTCAGTGAATTCTGTACGAGGATTGTAAGAGACGTACCCGTGTTTAGAGACAAATGACGCTTTGTATTAAAAGTGAGCAAGTTTTTGTATTTGTGGAATCGTTGAAAAGGAATAATACCGGCCAGTGATTCGATTTCTTTCTTTGGAAGGGAAAACGGGTACAAAAATCAAAGGGAAGTAGGATGCAGTTTATATGGACCATGTAACTTCGATGACTACCATCAGATACTGGTTTAATGAATTTAAGCGTGGTCGAACAATCATCTTTGATGAGGAGCGGCCAGGTGGTCCCATTGAGGTGGCTGCGGATGATATGATCAATGAAGTTCATGACATCGTTAGCAGACAGCCAGGTGAAGATTAGAGAGATTGGTAATATGGTAGACACCACAAATGAACGTGTGCAAAACATTCTTCACGAAAAATTGAGTATAGAAAAGTTATCGGCGAGGTGGGTTTGCTGCCGATTGATCAAAAACTTCAGACCAATGTTTGGACATGTTTAAGCGCAATACGAATGAGTTTCTGCGGCATTGTGTGACTATAGATGAGACATAGATACGTCACTATACGGCAGAAACCAAAAGACAGTTTGCAAAATGGGTTTTTCCCGGCGAACGGTTATGAAAGAAGCCGAAGACGATTCCATCAACCGGAAAAGTTATGGCGACGATTTTTTTGGGATTCACAAGGCATAATCTTAATTGATTATATGGAGAAGGGAAGGACAATCATGGGACAATACTATGCTGATACCAGCAAAGATAATAATTCTCTACTATCATGATAATCAATACGATAGCAAAACTAGTCCAGTTACGGCACGAATTGGTGCTCCATTCACCATATTCGCCAGATTTGGCCCTCTGTGACTTCTTTCTTTTTCCAAACTTGAAAAAATGAGAAAGCGGTTCCCATCAAATAAAGAGGTCATTGCCGAAACAGAAGCCTATTTTGCAGAGTTCGACAAATCCTATTAATCGAATGGCTTCAAAAAGATGGAACATCGCTGGATTAAATGTATAGAGCTACAAGGAGATTACATCCATAAATAAATTTACTAAATCCAAAACAATTGCGTTGTCTTCCTTAACAGAGGTATTTACCACACCATCTTCGTACCGACTCGTTTAGCTCTGTTGTTTGAAGTTTTCGTTTAAAAATTAGGAAAGAAAATTTTGATTTTTGCTTCCAAAACTGAAAAGTGCTCCCAGGTATGAAACTCTGTTTACAACCGGTTACAAGTTTTACAGTTTCGGCAGAATTTTCGCGCGAATCGATACTCTCCCACTATTCCACAGCTTCGCATCTGTCTCGAATTCATAGTTACTTGCCGCGTCGCGTCCATAATATTGTAATCTAAATGAAAAAGTCATCTCACCCTCGTCGTCCCCCATACGCCAAAAAAGTGTCATTAAAGGTAGAAAAATTTCGTTTTATCGTAGTCGTCACGCCAAATTCAATGATTACTTCTCCCTTGAAGATGACCTGGTGACCTGTATGTATAATAATACTAATCTAGCTGTAAATGATTTTTACTCAGTAATTTATTCTATTGTTGACACGTCCCTAAAGCTTCGATATCGCCTCGGAAATTTCCAATTTGGTTTGATAGAAAACTTATTCAAACAGTAAAACTAAAATTATATTACTTTCGTAAATGGAAACAGTATCGCGCAGATAGATATCGTCAAGAGTTCGTTAGGTTGCGTAAAATCACTAAAATTAAATCTCAAGATGCATATAAGCAGTTTATGTTAAGTACTGAATCTAATATTGTGGCGGATCCGAAACAGTTTTGGCAGTATGTTCACTACAGAAGTGGCAATACCAGAATTCCAGCTACAATGAAGTATGGCCCAGAGACATTGGACAAACCTCAAGACGTTGTTGAGGCTTTTGCAGATGTGTTCGCGCGCGTATACCAGGCATCAGATATACCCAGCTCCCAATTCATGGAGAACATTCCTGAAATCTCAGCTGAGGAAGTTTTGCAATGAAGGATATAAGAGCCGACACCACTGCCGGACATGATGGACTTCCTAATTTTTTTATTCGAGACTGTGCAACTGTCTTGTTTACACCATTAACTTTCATATTTAACTTGAGTTGTAGAACCTCTACCTTTCCTGAGTTCTGGAAATTAAGTAAGGTAACCCCTGTTTTCAAACATGGTGACAAAAGTGACATATCAAATTATCGTCCCATTAGTCTTCTTTCCATCCGCTCGAAAATATTTGAACATTTGCTGTATTCAAAGATATACAACGTTGTAAAATCTTATATATCTCCATATCAACACGGCTTTATTTCTGGTAGGTCAACTGTGACCAATCTGGTAGAAATTACTCAGTACATCAGCCAATCCCTTGATAGTAGACAGCAAGTCGATGTTATTTATACAGATTTTGCCAAGGCATTCGACACTATTGACTACTCCATACTTGCCTCCAAAATGTCTTCATTTGGTCTTACATCTGAAATTACAAATTTCATTGCTTCCTATTTAGAAAATAGATCCGCATACGTCTGCTATAACGGCTTTACCTCTAATGTATACACTGCTACTTCGGGAATTCCACAGGGTTCCAATTTGGGTCCCCTTTTATTTAATATATATATTAACGATCTCCTATCCTGTCTTGATTGTGGAGTTCTCGCATACGCAGATGACTTAAAACTATTTTCTGAGATATCGTCTACCGTTGACTCAGTAAAATTACAAACAAACCTGAACAGAATCCATTCTTGGTGTATTAATAATAAGATTCGTCTCAATGTTAGTAAATGTGCTGTTGTTACATACTTCAAAACCAAAAATCCTACGCTTTTTGGCTACACGGTGGACAACGTCGCCATATCAAGATCAACGCAGTTTAAAGACTTGGGCGTTCTATTTGATTCACAACTTCAATTTTCTGAGCACATAATTACTATTTGCAATTCCGCCTCTCGATCGCTAGGTTTTTTTATAAGAACATGTCGAGGATTTTTTAATCCTCAAACTCTTAAAACCTTGTTTTTTAGCCTGGTGGTCCCTAGATTGTACCCAATATACCTTTACCAACAACTTGCATTTGAGAGGACACAAAAGAGGTTCCTAAAATACTTAACCTTTAAAATCACTGGTACGTATCCACCACGCGGAACAGATTATGACAGCCTATTGGAACGACATAATATGCAAACTATAACTACTCGTCGGGAGATAGCCAGCGCTAAATTTCTGGCTAAAATAATTACTAATAAAATTGGTGCCCCAAACATACTTGCGGCAGTTGGGTTTCTTGTACCTCAGTACAAAATTAGACAAACGGAAACGTTCTTTGTTCCACTAAACGGATACTCTGAAACTGTGGCACTGGAACACTGAAACAGTTCACTAAAACCCTTACCACAACACTTAATTCGTACTGAACGCACGTTTCGATAGCCAAGCTATCATCATCATTTCAGTCTTGCTGCTGATGATGATAGCTTGGCTATTGAAACGTGCGTGTGTTCTTTGTTCCCACAGCGAAGACTAATATTTTACTTAACGCCCCAATAACGCACATGTCGAAGAATCCTAATAAACTTTATGGTGATCTTTTTTCTTAATTAAGTACTGGAACTCTGTGGCACTGAATTGGTTCAGTATCTTTTTTATTAATCAATGTTCTTATTATTTTTTTTTTTTTTGCTATTAAAGTTATGTCCAGAAGTGCTGTTCACCTTTTTCTTTTTTTTTCTTTATTATTATTATCCCGTAATTAGACTTTGTTTTCTGTTGGATAATAAAGACCATTATTATTACTATTATTATTATTATTAACAACTTCTTTATTTGGTCATAAGTTACATAAATAACAGTTGCAGACGTACGTTGCTCGTGCTATATATTCTTCATACATACATATGTATATAAAAGCGAACGGCCCTAATTTTATTTCTTCTTTTTTACATATTCCGCAAGTTCGCCCATTAAAAGCCATGAATTCCTAACGATGACTCATCACCATTTCCTGCACATAAATTATGATAAGATAAAACATGAGAAAATTACATCTACGGGAACTACACGTTGATAAACAAACAATGTACATGCGACAGTAAAATGCGTTAACTTACTACCTTTGTGTATGAAATAGTCAACTTTACACTTATGAAATTAAAAAAAAATTATTTGTGATTTTTAATTTAAGGCACACTGCCAATTCCCCTGGCATGAACTGCCGGGTACCCTATAACTCTTCACAAGATTGGGATATCAACGACAGTACAATACCAAGAATCAGCGAATATGATGGGTTTTCCGAATGGGCGGATGGCCATTGCCGTCTAGTATACAGGGCGGATTCAGAAGATGCCAAAAGACACGCTTCGGGTTGGGCCATGAGGAACACTAACAACCATAACGTGCACATCCTCAAGAAGAGCTGCTTAGGAGTACTAGTTTGTTCGTTGAGATGCACATTACCTAATGGAGATACCGTCCACTTAAGGCCGGCAATTTGCGATAAAGCGAGGAAGAAGCAACAAGGTAAACATCTACAAAAGTTGTTTTAAAATGGACAAAATTACATTCCAAAGTTTCAGGAAAGCCATGTCCAAATAGGCAATGCTCGGGAAGATTAGAAATTTTACCGTGTAGAGGGCACTGCGGTTACCCAGTCACGCATTTCTGGCGGCATACGGAGCACGCCATTTTCTTCCAAGCTAAAGGAGTCCACGATCATCCCAGGCCGGAAGCGAAAAGCACTTCTGAAGCTAGAAGAAGTCTTGGCAGTGGAAGACGTGTTAGGGGATTGGCTGTGTTGTTGGCAAGGGAAGCAAATTTGACCAGTAAGGTAAGGATTAATATTGTTACTTGCTTGATTTTACCAGAAGATTTCATTGACAGATTCAAATTTACGACCATTTCTAACCGACAATAAAGAGACGATCCTCTTTTGATTGAAAATCATATTTTCAAAGATTTTTGAAACGATAGCTTCTAATAAAATTTATGTTCTTTTTGCAAACAAACTGTGTGTAATCTGTTTCTATTGAGTAAACATGGGGTCAGACAAGGATTGTGAATAGCAGACTATGAAGTGTGTTCGATATATACAGTCTGTACATAAAGCAATGCACCACATTCATATTTTTCAATTTTATTTTTATAAAAGATACTAGAAATTAAATTTCCTTTCCTTTTTTTGAATTGTAATCCAATTTCTTTTATCAACAAAAATGAATTCTCTATTATTTTCCGAGTACAATACCCCACACTGTGGGTCATTTTTTATCGTTTACAATATAGATCAATTTTTTTGTAAAAAAAGCAATTTTTAACATTTTAAATTCAGAAAATTTCTACTTTATGCTGACGATTTAGAAATATACTCGGCAGTATCATTCATTAATGACTAAAGCGAGGTAATGTCTCTGCACGGCATAGGCGTGCGCTTCCTTCAATAAGTACAGTACCAAAAAATATGATCAGAGTTTTGAAACGTTGACAGCATTAAATATGTTTCCACAGTTGTCTCGTTGAACGATGTTTGCCGTGGTGAAAAAAGATGTTTATATTTTGAAAAAGATCGTTCAACATCTACGGATGTTTATGATTAAAACACACTTTGAGTTCCGTTAATGCATTAGTCGGTGCACAATCACAAATTTGTTTTAATGTGATAAGATCGGAATCCTTCTTTAACACACTCTCGAACTTTTCTAAAACGCGATTATATTTTGCGCCATAGCAATGCATGTACTTTGTCCACTACTTGCAGTGACTCCACTAACGACAACGCTCTATTTTGTAATTGTTCTATTGCGTAAACCTTTATACTTGTAACGAAAAGTTTGTAACTCTGTTTCAACGGAAATATCTTGAAATTTTATCTGGCTCTCCTTAAGAGCTGCAACTTCGGCAGGATTGAACTGTAGAACAACAGTTTTACTTGTTTGAAATATTCAGCATAATAAAGAGCTGCCTGCAACCATGTAAGAATTGGTTGTGGTGGTTTACGAATATCAGTACAGTGCGTGAAATGATGAAAGACGTTTTGAAGATTTGAGAAACACTTTTTTGTACTGCTATTAACGCATCTACCTCGGATGAACATTGCCGAATAGTTTCTGCCATAAGATGTAAAGCACGCATTTTACACGTGACATGTAAACACTTGCAACCGTGTTCAAGAAGATAACAGCCTACCGAACACACTGTCGCGGCACCATCGCCCATAAAGATCAACACTTGACGTGGTGAAATTTGAAAGTTTTCCAACATACTAAGTATTACACTCACAATTGCTGCACCAGTACACTTTTCCAGCGTTTTGCTAGCTAGTAACGGTGGAAATGTCCAGTACACGTACTATAACATTTAGAATAGAAATTCTTTTACAATCTATTGTCCTATCAACACATAATCAAAGCAACTGATTTTTTAATGTAGATTTTATTTTCTTTTACGCGTCTTCGCTTACGTAGCGTTTTCGCAGTTGGTAACTTCAACTTGGGGTTGTACTTATACCAAAAGTTCTGAAACGGTTCTTTTTCGAGTAAGCGAAGTTACAAATTACAGGTCACCATCATGACAAGTAAATCGAAAATAAAGGCAGTTCTCGTTGGCGCTCCCTTTTTTTTCTATTTCTGTGTTCTTCGGTATTTACATGTTTGTTACAGTCCGTCTTGCCTCAGCGCATCAAATATTTCTCGCACAAAAATAAACAAGCGGACCTGACAAAATGAAAATCGATTTTTGCACAGAGCCCTCTCGTCCGATGAAACGCCTATGTACAGCCTTGGACAAAATTATTAGGCATCCCCTATATTTCGTTCTATTAGAAAACTGATGCCATCTATGCAGTTATTTAATAATTCGGCGAATTATAAATAGTATATTTAAATATTCCTCGGGGAATTACCGAGTTATATCGCATGTTTGGAAGTTAATAGAGTTTATTGTATTTCGCGCTCTTAGTTACGACAGTAATGTGGGGGTGTAAGAACACTTGTGGACCATTTTAAAGCAGAAGGTACGTACTCGAAAATGTACATCCAAACAAGAGTTGGAAAGAGCGGTAATAGAGGAATGGAATAAAATACCAGCTTCTACTTGCGAGAAATTTGTTGCTGGTTTACCGAAAGGGATAACTGCTGTAATAAACGCCCAAGGAGGATCAACTCGATGTTGAATTTTATTTTTTATTAAATAAAATATTACATTTACACCATTCGTTTCATTTATTTACTGGGATGTATACTAGAGACGATTACTTTGCTTGACTAATGACTAGAGCAACGCAACTGCGTTGAAAGCCAGTGGCGGACGCATAAAAGTTTACACAAAATAAATTAAATGTGATACGTGCTCAAACACTTACCGCTTTAAGAGTGAAATCACAAAGTGGATAATGTCTATTTAATATTTGTAACATTAGATATGTTTCCAAAGTTGTTTCGGCAAAGTGAGTGCGGCGTGAAGAAAAAGTGTTTTTGTATGCCGAAAACGAACGTTCTACATCTAGTGACGTTATATTTGCGTAAGTAAAATAATCTTTCAAATAACTTAACGGTTCTGTTGACGCACCTTCACAAATTTGTCTTAATGTGCCAAAATCAGAGTCTTTATCTAAAACACTTTCAAACCTTTCTAAAACACAAACATTTCTTGCGTCTTCTTTCGCGCATAGCTGTGCGTGAACATGTTGCACTATTTGCAAAGATTCCATTAACGACACTGAAGAATTTTGTAGTTTTTCTATCGCATCCGCAAGTCCCACGTAATTGTTCTGAATAATTTCCAAATCTGTTTTAATTTGTCTATCCTGAAATTTCAAGCGGCTTACCTTGACAGCCGCAGCTTCCTTTGGGTCGAATTCTAAAATCACGTTCTTTATATTCTCAAAATATTTAAGATAATAAAATGCAGCCTCTAACCATGTTCCTCAACGAGTAAGAATAGGTTGTGGTGGTTCAGGAATACCGGGGCATAGTCTATGAAATTCCCGAATACGTTTTGGGGATTTTACAAACACAGCTTTTGTATATGCTATTAGAGCGTCTACCTCGGGATAACATTTTCTGATACTATCTGCTACGAGACTGAAAGTATGAATTTTACATGCAATATGCAACAAGTTAGCACAATGTTTTTTAAGAGATCGACCTACAGCAAGCATGTTTGCGGCACCATCACTCACAAACATCAACAATTAATTTGTTGAAAGTTCAAACTTTTCCAATGTATTTAACACCAACATTGAAATTACTTCGGCAGTGCATTGCTGTATTCGTCTGGTAGCTAGTAAAATTGAGGGTGACGGTCGATGTGGTTCCATTGCACGTACCATTACATTAACCACAGAATGTTTTTTACGATCTGTTGTTTCGTCCACACATAAGCACAGTTTTTTATCTTGCAACTCCGATTTAATTCTTTTGTCGACATGCTGACGAGCAGACGGCACATCTCTCTGTAATGTTCTCTCACTTGGTAACTTAAAGTCCGAATATTCATTCCAAAACGAGACGTATGCTTTCTTCCTTAGTAAATGAAATGGTAAATTACATGCAATAAACACATAAATTAAATTAAAATTTGTCATAATCTCGTGTGGAATTTTTGTTTGAAACATGCCCTACACTATTTACGTGCCGTAGACAATCACTTTTCGACCAACACATTAAATCTATTTTACACACTACACATTGAATTTTAACGCCATCACACTTTAAATCAGGCATTTCTGCAATAAATTCTCTTATTGTGGCCAACTTTGGTCGTTTTCGCGACGTAGGAAACATTTTCAAAATAAACGTAGAACTACGATATAGTATACGACAGCGTAGATGTATTCACAACAGATCGGCTTTCGAGTCGCAGTTATACTGACGCTTATACCGAATTGTCCCGGCCGTGTTTATTTTGTGTAAACTCTTATGCGTCAGCCACTGGCTTTCAGCGCAGTTTGCGTTGCTCTACTAATGACTGTACTAGATTACAAGAAGATTTGCAGATTATTGCACATTGAATAATATAACTGTGAAAAATGTTCTACAAAAAAAATCATCCTAGATGAAATTTATCTGTTAGAAGTTTTGAAACTTCATTAAATTAATTATCGTTTGTAAAACATTTGGCGAAAGTACCGTAAAACAAAATGGTTTATTTAACTAAAAAGGAGAAAATTGGAGAAGGCTTACCAATTGTTTAATGTAAACTGTCCTAATAGAGCACCCATTTCAAAATCCATAGCTACTAGGACAGTTCAAAAATTTATCTCCGCTAGTCGAAGAAAACACTAAATTGAACATTTTGCATGAAGTCCAAAATAATCCATAGCTTTGATTAAACCATAATATTCACCATTCCACAGCCGCAAAAATTTTAAAAAAGAAGAGCACAATCCATACAATTTACCATTCCTACTAGAGGATCATCCAGATCGTTGATTACAATTTTGCGAAAAATTGATGTTGTATCTTGTAAACTGTTAGAAAAGGCAAAATAGAGAATTCATCTTTGTTGGGAAAAAATGAGATTACAATTCGGCGAAAAATATGAAGACGTTATAGCTATAAAACAGGAAATGAATCACTTAATAACAAAGTTATGAATATTGTGCGTATCTGTATCTTTCAAGTACTCCAATTGGTGTTTGAAACAGTTGATGGGCCAAAAAAGATCATTTTATTTCACTCTATTCTACTACAGTCCCTGGCCAAATTACTTGAAACACTCAATATTTTGTAGTTTCTTCATAATAAAATATAAACTATACATGTATTATATTTTTTATTTATAAAATATATTGTAAAAATATGTAACATATGTAAATATTAAATAAGTAATTAATATTTAGTCCATAACCCATGATTTTTAACAACACTCTTAATTCTTCGGGGTATACTTTCAATGCAAGACATGATTGTCTCTTTTATATCTTCATCGTTCTCCCATACATCCTTTATATTCTTCATTAATATTTCCTTTGTAGGGTTTTCTCTTCCATATACCTTACTTTTTAGTCGATTCCATACGTTCTCGATGGGATTGAAGTCCGGTGAATTTCCGGGCCAATGTAAAAGAGGTATGTGATTGTCTTCAAAGAATTTCTTAACCCTTTTTGCCACATGACAAGGAGCATTATCTTGCATAAATATACGCCCTGTCGGTATGCGACGTCCTGGCTTAAAATACGGTAATAACGTGTTTTTTAACACATTTATGTGCTGCTCTTGACCCATTGTACTTTCTACAAAATACAAAGAGCCGGGTCCGTCTCCACTAATCACTCCCCAAATCATTACCTGCGGAGGGTGTTTTACAGTTCGAAGAACCGTGGACTCTGTGAGACGTTCGCCAGGTCGTCTACAAACAAATTGTGCTCGCTGCACTAACACACAGAGCGAGCACTCGTCACTAAAGAAAACCTATTAAATAATGCAAACATTAATTCAGTAAAAATCATGTTGTTAAGTTATTCACTTTTTTCCAATTCTCGTCTGTGAAATGTCGATATTCTCTTGCAAAGTTGAGACGAACAGATTTCATTTTTTCTGTTAAACCCGGCTTTTTTACAGGTCTTCGGCCCATTAGGCGCTTTTCGCGCAATCGACGCCTGACAATTCTGTTCGGAATCTCTATTCCTCTCTCTTGTAAATTTTTTTGAATCATTTTAATTGTAACAAATCTATTGCTCAAAGCCTGATGAACAATTTCACGGTCAGATCTCTTCGAAGTTTTTCTTTTCCGAGCGCACTTTGCCCGTCTTTGTGTCGATGTGCTGGCTCCTTCGTTTAAGTTTCAAAATTTTACCAGCTATAGCAAACCAATCAATATGTTCAGTGAAAGTTAGTAAAGCAATTTATAATCTTCTAAAACTAATCCAGTTATTCACAAAATAAAATACTTCCTACACATATGTCAAGAAAATGTTAAAAGTTACACCAAATTCTATTCTGGTACCTCTGACATATTTTGGCACAAATATCATTTTGATTTCAGACTCTCTAACATTTTATCCTCCCCAAATCAATTCGGAAAAAAGATCTAACACCATTTTCCTTTCTTTGCAATAAAATTAATTTTGCATACCATCAATCACCATCCATGAAGATTAACTCAACCTAATAAAAAACAAATCTCGACCTATACATCATCAAAAATCATAATTCCGAATAATCTGCGCCACGATTTACCATCAATACCTAAAACTACGACCATTAACTAGTACACTTCTATACCATAAACTACTCGAGCTACAGGTGGCAAGAAATTATCCCAGCCCTCATTAGTTAGATGAATAATTCCATGCAACTAGCGTATCAACATGCCGATGCGATGTTTAAATTAAAAGCAGTAGCCGAAGCCATTGATTTTATATAGAGGCATGTTAAATCCATAAATCATATTGCAGGACTTCGAATCTAAAACGGGATAGGTTTTTTTTGTTAATTTATTGTTTTTTCCTCGGTGTACGTGGATCATATCAGATTACTCGCATCGCTGGTTATTTAATGAATGATGTAATAAAAGCAAATGTATGGAACTAATATGCTAGCACGTGTAATAAATGGGGAATTAAAACAGATAGTAGAAAGAGTACGATACGGGATGGACATGTTAAGAAGGCAAATTTCAATCTATATCGAGTCAGAGCTAATTGTCCACAAAGCTTAAAAACTTTGGGAGTTCTTTTTGAGTGTGTACGCCAAAAATAAAGAGATCAAACGAATCTTCTCCATTTAGCCAATAAAGAATATCAATTTCTTTAAGCCGGGCAAAAATGTGTAAATCTAACCCAGGATTTTAACTTCTATCTTATCACTATGTATGCCAATGTTAAATCCAACATATTATTTAGTTATATAGAATGAAATCACACAATTTTTATCTAGGAATTTTTAAAAAGAATGACCTGGATCCAAATTTAACAACTCAATGAAACCCTTAATTTGTATAACGCTTGCTGTTCTTAGTATTCCTAAATTGAGACAGTTTCTAAATGTAATAGGATTTGGCTCAACTTTTGGAAAGTAAATTATAGTTTTAGATGTCTTCCTGACAAGTCCTAACGTTTTAGAACATATTTTTGGACAGCAAAAAGGAATCAAGCAATTTTAAAGCAATGGTCATGGAATGATCAAACTCGTTTAAACTGCAAAAATTATGTATTGCATTGACTTTACGATTTTTATGTATTTTTGTAGTGCAGTAACATTTCTTTTCCTTGATTTACGTTTTACATACCAACATTCGATATTATGGCTTTTATATTATCACTTGAACTGCATTTGAAGTCCATATCAAGTTATAAATACTTTTTAGACATTCCTTGATCAAGCATAATGCTTCCTTACCTATTATAATTTAATGATAAAAGCTTATTGATTCATGTATAATCAAATCAACAATTTTCGTATGAGCTAGTTAAGAAATATTGTTCCTTTTATTTACTGTATAATAATCTAATTTGCATACTTCCTTTATGTTCCAGTTCATGCCCTTGAGAGAGTCATCAAAACGTCAATGCCGTGAAATAGTTCAAACTTCTCGAATTCTCAACCCACCCCCGCTAATCAACGACCAGGACAAGAATTATTGCTCTTGCCCACCGTTCGAATGCATCTGCGTCCAGAACTTGAACAATTCCACGAATCACCAATACCAAAATCATTCACCAACATCGTACCAACCAGTACAAGGTTTAGAACCGTATTGGTCATCTCAGGACGGTAACCATATCCACCACCAGCAATTCCAAAACGATCTCAACATTAATATCAACAACCAATTCGATTTCTCGAATATCTCAGCCGATTTATTTCAACCGGAGGAGATCTTCCAACTGGATCAACCTATAAAACCCGATTTCATCCAGCAGAACGATATTGCAAGGTCACCTCCAACGCTTTTGGACCTTGGAAGCGGAACTATTCATCGGCAGTATAAAACTGAAGAATATTGGCAGCAGAATTTAACGAATTTAGTTAACGATGATAGCAATAATAGTAGTAATAGTAGGTTGTATTTCAATTCATCTCCTGATAATTCCCAAATTTCCCTAAATAATTCACCAGCCCTAAGTCAGAATGATGTAAATTTAGTAGGTAATAAATTAGAAGACGTTTATAACATTCCCAAGTATGAATACTTTAACCAGATACAAGAAAACGATTATAAATGTGGGCAATTCCCAGATTTTGCGGACTCCAAGTTATTTTTCAGCGAAGAAACTAATTTGGCAAACAATTTTGACATGCATTGTAACAAAAATTCATATAAAAGTTACAATTTCGATGCCAGATTTGGTGAAAAATACGATGCCCCACAGTTTGTTGACTATACAGCTATTTTAAACGTTTGTGAAAATAAAATGGTGTCTAGCGAAGCAATTTTTAACGAACTTGATTTGAAAATCAATAACTCCTTGACCAACAACTTCCATTACAATCCAGAATCCTTTGAACATCTAGTAACTCAACCGTAAATTTTAAATAAATCCCATTTTTATTCGTTGAATACCAAAATTTGTGCCTTTCATATGTAATTTTATTGTAAATGTTTTGAAGTGATTATCAAAATTATTAGACACCTCCTAATACGTCTGTAGAATACGGTTTTGTAGATAGTCAAGAATTGTATGGATACTACGTTCGTTTTGATTTGTATTTGTTTGTAAATCAACAAATTTGAACGCTTCTACACTTAATAACGCGATAGCATATATAGCAATTAAATCATATTGGTACCTATTTTATTAGTCCAAATGATGTTAGAAGTCTGCACTGAGTGAAAAATGTTATTCTTTTCCCCGTTTTAATGTATGTAAATAATTGAACACTACTATTATTGTGTTATTGTAAATACATAGGAATTAAATTGAATTGTGATATCAGTACTAAGTCGTTTTATTTCCCTTTATATCAGTATCAAAATAAAAAATTAAATCATACAAGTAATTCAGGAGAATGGAATAATTTAGTATAGGAACTAGATCGTGCTGCCATCTAGGAAGTAACATACGAAATAACTTGACTATCGCAGTAACCACTTCTCTCGTAAGATGGCAGGCGCGTCCATTTCTTCTTAAAATTGGTCTAATATTGCATTTAATTTATAAAATAAAAGAAAAGAATTAGGTGACAATGTTCAAAACTATTAATACAGCGTACTTTGGAAAATAATATACTTTTCATCATACTTCCTTATCAAATCAATTTAAGAGAGCGCCATCTGTGAACTAAAAACCTAACTACATCAACATAAAATATGACAGTTATCTACCGACCTTTTCTAAGCATAAAATAGATGTCGTTTTTGCTATTTATCGTTAAAACTAAAATTGAAAGTAAGGAAAACTAAATTCAATTATGATTTTAATTACGTGGAAGCTAACAGTTAGAAAGTAGTTTTCTTTAATCAATTATATTCACTGTTTATGAGGTCAAGAGCATGATTATAGCATCAATACATCTTTCCACAATTTAGCTGGTAATAACATTTTAAAGAAAATTGTGTTCAAGTTCAATAGTAATTGCTAGTAAAAGCTTTAAAGGTATAATTAATGCAAATAAGTTCCTGTAATCAATTATAAAAATAACTATAGAATCATATAATTCAATTAGCTACACAACAGCCTTAATTTGAACGATTAACTGCAATTATCAAACAAGTAGAACGATGGCTTTTAGAGATATCTAATCGCTAAAATTATATACAGCTGTGCGTTTTTGCAGGTTGTTTATTTATAAACCAGTAAATTGACATTACAACGATTTATTATTTATTATCGAGGTACTTAATCAGAGGTCCAACAGAAATATCTCATCAAATTCGTTTAACCAATCTCAGTAAGGACGGAAAACGTGTCTCATGGGTTCTTAAAAATAATTTTTTTCTGAGTCATTTGAATTTTAATTAATATCTAAAGTACCTACCTCTGTCACTGTGTTATTATATCTAATATTTACCTCTGTTTGTTCATTGTCTATCAATCCAATGATGAATAACCTTGAAACTAAAAGTTAATTGTAATTCCCATAAGAAGCAAAGACACTATTTGCATATGCACAGATTTAATAGCTACATGGTGTTTAAAATAGCCTTTCTTACGTAACGGTTATTTAGTAAACTTTCATATTACACGCTACCTATGAATAAATATAAAAAATGATATATTCCTGTAATAAACTAGTGGTGCTGTGCTGTATTCATTGTTTATTGCGGATGGTAGTATGAAGATCTCGTTGACCTTTTTAACATCTTTTGTAGTCAATGTTGAGACTGATTTCTTAACATTTTCTAAATATAGAGGGCTAAAATTTTGAACTAATCTTTAGAAACTACAAATATTATCTTATTACTACACCGAGCATCTGTGACATTTTACCAGTTATCACTTAAGAGGCCCTTGCAGGTCATGTATTGCATATCAAGAGCTAAGAATTTGAGGAATTACCCGAGGATTAAAAAGCGCAAACTTGAAATTAGCTGCGAAATAAAGCGCGAAATTACCCGCGGATTAAAAAGCGCGACCTTGAAATAGCCGCGAAACGAAACCGCTAATTAACACAGTCGCGGACGCCATCTTTCTCGCGGATTAAAAAGCCCAAACTTGAAATTAGCTGCGAAATAAAGCATGAAATTACCCGCGGATTAATAAGCGGGACCATGAAATAGCCGCGAAATTACCCGCGGATTAAAAGCGCAAGCCGCTAATCAAACTTCGATTACACGAAATTACCCGCGGATTAAAAGCTCGATTAAAAGCTTGACCAAAATGGCATTGAAAGTACGCCCGTTCATAGATAGTTTACCTACTTATATTAAAGGTAGGAATGAAAGAATGGTCCAGATCTCATAAAGTTCTATTGAGAAATTAGGCGACCGGTTTCGTGTTCAAAAAATACATGATCAGGCCAGCTACAAAGTTGTCTAATAAAAGAAAAATTACAATAATGGAAAAAAAAAACACTAAAGTTAATAATTAAAATTAGGAGCAAGTGAATGAACTAATGAAAAAGTTTTTTTTTTATATGTTACAGTATAATTAAAACATTTCTTTAATAATGTAATTAAATAGGGATTATTTTCATGTAGTTTAACAAACAATTTAATATTTAAGTTTTTCTATTCCTTTTTTAATTATTATTTATTATGTATTTAAAAAAAACTATAGTTAAAATAGTACACGTGGTAAATAGTAAAAAAAAAGAAAAAAAATACATTAACCGGTATCTTTTGAAAATATTTATGAAACGTTGTACGTTGAAGATTATATCATTGCATGGGTAAGTATGGTATCTGTATTCTGGTTGCGTCGCTACTATCTAGGACGGGATGACTATAACTACTGGAACTAGGTGGCGCTACGAAATATTTCAGTGTTGTTTTTGAAGATTAGTGGCATAAGCAACAGGGATGATCAATAATGTGGGCAGGAGCAAAAAGCGTTAGTGCTTTTTTCTTCTCACATTGTTTTTGCCGGTGGTGATTCCATTAATACCATGAGCTATTTACTAGCATTATCTTGGGTATTGTTTCTAGCCACTTTTTTCATGTGTACTTCTACATTAAGTTCACTTTTGTGTTTGAACATTATTCTGTAGACGGACCTCTACCTTAGCCTTTTTTTTAAAATCTAAGCAATGTGAATAATTTACTGCATTATGTACGAATATGTCGTACTGTTTTAAACAAGGTAAGTGCAATTAATAATGTGGATATACAGAGTACCGTTCATGGAAGTTCGGGCAAACTGACAAATTATATTAACTGTTTAAAAAAAAATTATAAATTAATATAATATACATTTCTGTGAGGAATTATTAAAACTAACCTTTTCTGGAAGCCTTTTACCAATTTCCAGGTAGTATTTGTCTATTATAAGACTGTTATCATAAAATATATAATTATGTTGAGAATCCTCAATAATTACAGTGACAATAAAGCTTTATAATAATCCCTGGGAGGGTTAGCTGATTCACTCGTGTTACCTGGAAATATTCGTATACCCTTTATAAAGTATTATAACATTTGTAAACGCGATAGTTCTGAAGAGATTGTTATTGTGAAAGTATCTGTGGTTGTGCAAGTGAAAAATAAAATAATTTCGGTTTGACTGCTTAAAATGCCCCGTGGAAAGCCTCTAGCTGTTTCAAAACGATCTGCTATTATTACCTTGCATCAGGAAGGGTACGCAGAAAGACGGATTGCGGATAAATTAAAAATAAAAAAATCTACAGTACATGATACTGTAGTTCGATTTAAGACAACCGGTGACATGCAAGATCGTAATCGGCCAGGACCGTCAAGAAAAACGACTCCTGCGGAAGATTTACGAATAAATATAATTAGTAAGCACAATAGAAGACTAACAGCATCAGAAATTGCTGCAGAATTCAATAATGAGCGAGATTCCAAAGTTTCTGTGAGTACTGTGAAATGTCGGCTGAAAGAGGCCGGGTTGCATGGGCGAGTGGCTTGTCGAAAACCGTTACTCGGAAGAGGAAATAGGTTGAAACGACTAAAATGGGCACAAGCTCATAGAAATTGAACAGTGGACGATTTTAAAAACGATTTATGGACTGACGAATCCAAGTTTGAGGTTTTTGAAAATATACGGAGAGTTTTCGTACACAAATCAAGAGGGGAAAGCATGTTACGGGAGTGTATAGTTCCTACGGTGAAGCATGGAGGCGGATCTGTAATGGTTCGGGGTTGTTTTTCCTTAATCGGAACAGGGGACTTGCTCAAAATTTAGAGCATAATGAAAAAAGAAGAATATCGGAAAACACTGGAGGAAAATGCCATACCGTCAGGAGTTAATTATTCGTGGATTTGAATTTATGCAGGACAATGATCCTAAACATAAATCTAAATTGTGCACAGATTACCTGCAGCAAGAAGAAAATGAAAGAACCCTAAAAATTACGGAATGACCGCCACAGTCCCCCGATCTGAACCCGATAGAAATGTTATGGGAAGAATTAGACCGATGTGTTAGGAAAAAGTGTCCAAAATCGAAAGAACATTTGTGGACCATTCTTCAGGAGGTATAGACAAGCTTGCCCAATGAAACATTAGCAAAATTAGTGAATCGGATGCCGAGAATAGTGGCAGCAGTCCTAAAGGCAAAAGGTGGATTTTTCGATGAAAATCGGATTTAAATTATTTGTATTACATTAACTTTTTCTTTTTAATAAATTTGTGTTTGAAAATATGTAAAATCATGTAAGTAAGTATTAAATACATGGCCATTTAATATTTCTCTTATTTTCTTTGACTCCCGTATATTTTTTTGCTTGCCCGAACTTCCATGAACGGTAGTGTACATAATTTTAAATAAACAAATACTTTATTTTAAAATGAATCTATTGATTTATGAACAATACCTAAACGCTTTCTGGAATTAAGAAAACTATTTACTATTCTTAAAAAAACGTTTCTGTGCGTGTAATAAAATAAATTCTTTAACGTTTTATCAAGGTGTAATTGCGTCTAATTACGTCAGCATGGGAAAAATACACAAGTGGAAATGAAATTAAAATTAAGCATTTATTTTTAGACTTATGGTATAACATTTTCGGCAGTGGCATTTTGTGCATTACGTAGTACATGTGTTTGGCTTATAAATTGATTAATTCGAGAGAAGTAAATTGGACGTTCAAAGTGCGAGCCGTTTAATATGATCTAACAAACGTTTTGAAGTCCAAACAATAAAACGCTTAATTTAACGAACAATTTAAATGTTAATCGATAACAAAGAACAAATACATATGCATTAGCTGTGATATAACGTGCTATTATGCATCTTTTCTCATTTTCAATATACCTACAAGATAAATGATCTGATAAGATTTATTTACAAATTGATACCCTTTGAAACTAGAACAAACACATGTAATCTATCACAAATTTCTCTCACGACAATTATTACCTATGTATAGCGAAAGAACAGCAAGGTTTACTACGGGTTATAGCAAATTCGATTTTAAAATAAAACCGAACGCACCCAATCACAGTAAATAGATCCAGCGGTCCCATATCTCTTACTTCCTACTTATGCAAAAGCAAAGTGAACGTAAGACAATCAACGCTTATTAACCGACCAAAGCTCAGATGCAAACTAAACTCGAAATCGTGAACGTACCTTAGCGTGACCGGCCGTGAAAATACGCGAGTTCCAATACCTCTTTCCTGGCAACATTTTGTAATGCCGGCGTACCCTTGACATCTCAGGTTTTCGATCTATTACGATCGAAACTCCTTCACGTTGTGTCGGAATTAAACGCGTGTGTTTCACCTTTACCCGTAATAAGACGACATATAATCGTAGTTTTCATTTAATAAAAAAAAATAATAAATATGAACCGTGCCCTAAGATCAACGAAACCCGCTTTTAAACGGGTTACCCATTTGATATTTGACATGGATGGACTTCTTTTGGGTACGTACCTTTGTAAGAATTCAATTTATTTCCTGGTTATACAATCACATTTATTTTTTTCCTCGTGAAGGATATAAATATAAACAACGTGTTAAAATTAGGTTAATTATAATTATTTAATATATTTACAACTACGATGATGCAAATATCTGCTTTATCGACATTAATAGCGCCATCCGATGACTATCTACCGAAATACGTTTGGAAGAATGTTTTGGTAATTCCTGTAAAAATATATTTTTTATTATTTCATTTGTTCACGATAAATTGCTAGTATAAATATTTATTATCTTAACATTGAAGTTAAAATCAATTAAAATGCGAATTTGTTCCGGTAATAAAGGACATATTCGCTAACTTCACAACGACATTCGTTGCTGGAACTGCTAATTTAAAATTGATCTCGAATTTTTAAAATTTCTGCTTGCGTTGGAATCAATAATTCGACTTATCCCATCGTAATACCACGTATTCTAGATCGCACTGTATATTAGAAGCTTTCCAAAGAAAAAAGGATCAATAATCTCCTGACATTGACATTTATTTAAAAATAACTGATATACACTATCGTTCAAAATTAGCTTAACAAAAATTTCATTTGCATTATTAAAAATATTATTGTTTCATGTCTACATATCAAAAATGTTGATTGTATATCAAATTACTCTTCATTAATGATGTTTTGTAACTCAGCTCTAATATCTTACACATACAGTTCATGAAAATGCCTTGTGATGCACTCAGTTTCGTTTTAAATTAAAACTTTATACAAGAAATACATTGTCGCAGTTGTTTTTTTTTTCTTATTACGTTAAAATATCTTTTCTGACTGTTACTTTTATAAAGTTACGTTACATTTATCATCAATAGAGCGATCACGTTTTAAATTTCGCGAACGATTTAAGTTGGTAGTTCCGGCAATAAATGACATATGTCAATTTCTTAACGTAATACAGACAAATATACCTTTTATTGCCGGAACTACCAACTTAAATCATCCGTGAAATTTAAAACGTGATCGCTCTATTTATCAAAAATGAGCAATTTATAGAACTAGAAATTAAACAATTTGAAAATTTGATTGTAATAATTATATTTGCAGATAAATTGTTCGATTTAACGTATTTACATTTCACTACAATCTTTAAAAATATAACCTGTTTTAAAGCAATCTTGCCAGATTACTAGAGCGGGCCAAGAGCGCCACGCGCCAGGTTCGCAATCAGGCTGCCGGGCGCATATATGTATGTAAACATAGGTAATTTAAATATGTAATTATTAGGACGAGGACCAAAACCACTGTCTATTACGTCGTGAAGACGCGCAAATATACACCTGCAGTTTGGGTGTTCGTTGATAAATAGGGCGTTGTTCACAGTGGGCCACTACAAAAAAAAAGTTCATTCATCGACGGCTACGAACTAACAGCGCGCTTATTCATTTACGGATGACGCGCTCTATTCATCAACAAATGACGAGTCTGCAGATGTTACGTTTGCACCACTTCGTGGCATACTAGAAACAAGCGTCGGTGTGCTCGCTTTAGTGATTATGTCTAACGTAACTATTAAAAATAAACGGCCATTACCTACGAAAGTTAATAAATTTCTTAGTGAATTTGTGGATTTACACTACAATGGGAGTACAATTTTCTGTAAAGTTTGTAAAAAGAAACTACTGTGCTGGAGCAAACGTGATTGTGAAAGACATATAAATAGCGCACACCACAGAAATAAAAGAAATGGTGTGTCACAACAACGTCAATTCCAATTAGAATTGCTTTTAACGTTTATGATATGTGGTCTACCACTTCGTATACTTGATAAAAAAGCATTTCGAAAATTCTGGGGTACATACAATACCGAGTGGATACTACCATCTCGGACAGCGTTACGGAGAGGTATTCCACGAATACGTGAGGACATTGAAAATCGAATTAAAGCCGAATTAAAAGATAAACAGCTGTGGCTATGTCTTGATGAGACGACAGATTGCAAAAAAAATCTATTTTGAATATAATAGTGCGCGTATTAGATCCTATTAAACCAAATTTTGCAATTCTATTAGCCAGCAGAAGATTAAAACAGTGTAGTAGTAAAGCAATTACGGCCGTAGTTCTCGAAACGTTACAAAAATTTCAAGTGTCAACCAGTCAACTGTTGTTGTTCATGAGCGATGGTGAAGGACTTTTACATGTTACGTGTAAAGTCCATGCTTTACATCTTGTGGCACAAACTATTCGAGAGTGTTACCCGGAGGTGGATGCATTAATAGCAAACACAAAAAAAGTGTTTCTCAAAAGTCCTAAGAGGACTAGGGCATTCCACAGGTTATGCCCTGGTATTCGAGAACCACCACAGCCCATTCTTACGCGTTGGGGAACGTGGTTAAAAGCCGCTTTTTATTATAATGAACATTTTCAAGAAGTCAAATCCGTTATTTTGCAATTCGTCCCTGCCGAAGCTAGAGCTATTAGGATGAGCCAGAAGGGATTTCTCGATATTTCTGTTGAAACACATCTAAAGAATATTAGCAACAATTACAAAGGGTTAGTAGACGCGATAGAAAATTTGCAAAATTCTGGATTGTCGTTGGTAGAATCAGTGCAAGTCGTGGACGAAGTTAGTACATTGTTATACAGTATAAACGATGCAACAAGTGGACGAGTTTTAGCTAAGTTCGATAGTGTTTTAAAAAAGAATCCGGACTACACGAGATTAAGACAAACGTGCGATGGGGCATCTGCAGATTCCTTGACTAAGTCTAAAGATTATTTTAATTACGCCTGTCTTACTTCGGTAGACGTGGAACGGTCGTTTTCGAAATATAAGAACATTTTTTCGTCTCGGCGAACATCCTTCACCGAGGCAAATGTGGAAACTTATCTGATGGTGCAACTTTTTAAACAAGCCTATCCGCATTATTAAGAAGGATAGAATTTATTTATTATGTCTTTATTTACAGTTACATTATTAAGTACAACAGAATAAAAAAAGCGTTCAGTTTCTCAGTTATTTCCTTATTACATCCCATTTACAACGCATACCGTTTTCAATCAAATAAAAAATCATAATGAAAATAAAAACACCTCAGCGTGTACATATATATATATCCGCTCTAATTACTAAACATTATTATTGCATCAGCTTTTATTTTTTTACTCTTGTGTATTAATTTCGAAATATCACATATCTGCTGTGACTCACATATACGCCATTTACAATAAGCGGCCGTTGCGCCTGATTCCGATTCTGTTGGATGGCGCAATTTGGCCCGCTCTACAGATTACTTTTAGCATATCATTACAGCATATTTTCTTTGTATTACTTTCGATTTTTTGGTATGCAATATTTTTATTATTTCAATGTGTTGTTGCTGGGAGCAATTTATACACTAATTGTTTTAACGAAGAATTTAATAATACAAGTACTTAAACATAAAGTACATACAACAAACAATAAATGCATAATATGTCGTATCGGTTTTTGTTACTATCTTCCAACGTAAATTTAAATTTAAAATTACATAATTAAACTATAATATTAACAACTTCTACTTCCATTATTGTAGGAAATAGATTGTAGTAAAGATGAAAATGATGTAAATTTCAAAATACATCAATGAATATGTACACTACCGCTCATAAGTATATTGACACATCAAATTTCGGGGTAAATCGTTAAATATTTAAATGAAAATATTAAAATATGTATTTGGTATTTAAATATACTAAAATATGCAACTTTAACAATTAAAATTATTTATTTGACCTAAATTTTAGATTCGTCTATGTGACCTCCTTGACTTTTAATGATTGCGTCGCATAATCGGAGCATTCTTGCAATTAATTTTAACAATGTTTCCGGAGATATTCGAAGCCCATGCTACCTGTAGCTTGTTCCACATCTCATCTGCTGAAATTGGAGCAGTTTTTCTTGCTTCCCGATCGAGTTCTTCCCATAATAACTCGATGGGATCCAAGTCGGGGCTTTGGGGTGGCCATTTCACGATTATTAGTGTCCCTTCCTCTTCCAACTGTTCCAAATATTGCTTGCATAATATTGAAGTGTGTTTTGGGTCATTGTCTTGTTGGAATAAAAATTCTGACTCAAAATTCTTACACCAAAGGATATTGCAATTTCCTCTAAGATGCGTTTGTATTGCTCCTTTCTCATTATGTATCAGCAAAACAACCCCAAATCATTACCGAACCACCGCCGTGTTTGACGACAGAAACTGTGCATTGCTCTAGTGCACGTTCACCTACAGATCTTCTTACTAACACTCGTCTTCGCGAACCGAAAATCTCGAATTTGGATTCGTCGGACCATAATACCTTGCTCCCATCTTCTCCCGTCCAATTTCGATGTTCACGTGCCCATTGTAACCTCCTTTTCTTATCAATTTGGCGGAGCAAGAACTTTCGCATCACAACTCGTCCGTGAAAGCCGGCTTTTCGTAGACGGCGCTTAATTGTGGACATGCTAATCGGCTTCGGAAGTACAGTATTGATTTCCGCGGCGATTTCTGGAGCTGTTTTTCTTCTATTTCGCTTGCTGGACGCCACGATTGCAATATCTTGAGCTGATGTTGTCGCCCTTGGTCTCCCACTTCGTACTTTATTTAGAAAACTGCCACTTTCACTGTATTTGTTGATGTTACAATCAGCAGTAGATGGATTTTAATGTAATTTTCTAGCAATTTGATTGCTTATGCCTAAGATATGTTGTGCTATCACAGCACGCGTTTCAACACTAATTTCTTTCCGTTTCGGCATGTTTTAAAATTTTAAACGAAATTATAAACACTATTCGTTAAGAGATGTTGTCGCTACTTAACATGGAACGATAACTGACCGTAATTTAAAAATACTACTTTAGGTTCATGATTTGTTGTTTGTTGTTGATGAACTATCAACTGTTACATTTTTCCTGGAATTTCATGAAATACGCTCTTTCTTGTCGCTACTACCTGCACATTTATGACGGTATTACCTCTCATACAGATAAGAGAAGTAAACAAGATATTATTTAATGAATTTAAGTGAATCTTACTGATTATTAGCATACTATTCAATAATGCTGGAATGTATTTCCTAAATACATTCTTTGTATACAAAAGTCTAAAATCCAAAGGTGCCCAAATACTTATGAGCGGTAGTGTATCTTTTATTTTTAAAAAAAGATGTATGACTTTTGAGGAACATTTTTGCTAGAAATTGGAATTCAGTAAATTGAAAATTCAATTCCTTGTTATATTATTTATTATAAATTTTTTTGTATCTTTCACAAACCTATTTTAGTTTTGCTCTACACTTTCAGATACCGAGTGTATCTACACCAAAGTCATTGCCAATATAGCGAAAAGATGTGGTAAAGTATACACAAGTGATGTCCGACTAAAACTCTTAGGAACAAAAGAAGCAGATACCAGTAAAATAGCCGTTAGGGAGATGCAGCTACCGATGACTTGGGAGGAGTTTAGACATGAATTTGCTCAGAATTCTAGTATTATGTTAAGGAAATGCCCACTAATGCCTGGTAAGCATTCTGCCTAATTATTTATCTCAGCTTTTCCATAATATTTATTGCTTTAGGTGTCGAAAGATTTGTCCGACACATGTATACTAAGAAAGTCCCGATGGCAGTAGCTACTTCGTCAACGGCAGAAAGTATGGAGTACAAAACGGAACATTTAAAAGAATTCTTCTCATTATTTCACCATAAGGTAGCTGGAGGCACCGATCCGGATGTGAAATTTGGGAAACCTCATCCTGATATATTCCTAGTGTGTGCTTCACGATTCTTAGATAAACCCAAACCAAAGGATTGCCTTGTATTAGAAGATGCACCGAACGGAGTTAGAGGAGCGATAGATGCTGGTATGCAATGCTTGATGATTCCAGATCCCGATGTTCCACCCGAACTATGCATGCATGCCACCCACATTATTAAGAGCATGGCGGAAATTAAACCTGAAGAATTTGGGTTACCACCGTTTGAGAAATAGGAAATATTAAACAATTACTGACATTACCACGAAATAAATAAATAAAAATAGAGAATTAAATGTTAAGCACAACACTAGTCAATGAGTGACAATATTTATTTGATAAATATGTACATTTTAATAAAATACTAACGAAATAAGACTAACTTGTTTTATTTTGCGATGCTCTCGATTTTTGAAAGGACCGTATCTGCTGAAAGATTAGCCAATGGATAAGATTCTTCTTTTCCCTTCTCTAGAATAGGAATAATTGAGGTTATGTCATAGTATTTTGATATAATTTAAACATGATACATACCAAATCTAGCCCATAATCTAGGTTCTATCTGAGAACATTCTCTAATTAGGATGGGGAACTTCGGGTTTTGGGATTTTAGATTCACATAATGCTTTTCAATAAATTCTCTGCAATAATAATTATTACATAACCTCTAATGGAGCACAAGCGGTTTTAAGATTAATTACCGTACGCCTTTGCTGGTTTCTCCTTTCTGACATAAATGAATTCTTAATTCTTTGAGTTTAGAACCGATTTTAATTGCTCTGGACATTACCGCTTATTGATTATGAAACCAATTCAAATAAATTCTGTGAGATAGAAACTGTCAAATTTATTTTCTGCTATTCGGGTAGCCAACTTAAGAGTAATGAATCCACTAACGGAATCAATATATTTGATATTACAAGGGTTAAAGGATAATTTCCTAAGAAAATAAACAAAGTGAATTCCTAATTCTTCGAGTTTAAAACCGATTTTAATTGCTGTAAACATTACCGTTTATTGATTATGAAATAAATTCAAATAAATTCTGTGGAATAGAAACTGTCAAATTATTTTTTTTTATTTCGTGTAGCTAACATAAGAGTACCCAAATGCATTAAAGGAATAAATATATTAGGCTTCTTCCAACACCCTCTGAAAACCGTAAATCTACGGTCCAATACAAAAAGAAGTTGCAATTAGCACGCGGCGCCAGTACTGGACGCTAAATTTACGGTTTTCTAAGATTGTTCGAACAAAATTGTTGAATATTACAAAGGTTAATGAATAATTTAATAAGAAACATAAGTAAATTCCTAATTCTTCGTTTAGAACCGATTCTAATTGATTGTGAAACAAATTCAAATAAATTCGGTAAGATAGAAACTGCCAAATTATTTTTTTTCTATTCGTGCAGCCAATCTAAGATTGTTAAATGCACTAAAGGAATCAACATACTGGATATTACGAAGGTTGATGAATAATTTAATAAGAAAACGAACAAACATTAAAAAATTGTATATTATATTTTAAATTAAACAACACGAATTATAAAATTGTTTTATATTTAACTGTTTGCGCAGATGTATTGATTTCAAACCTATTAGGTACAGCTGAAAATGATTGTAAAGCAGATAAAGCTGCTTGGAATCCAACAGTAACGCATTGTTCTTCATTAAAACCCTTTAACATAGACGATATTACACCAGATACAAGACAATCCCCGGCTCCTTGTACATTAACTATCTTCTGCACTAAGCTTGTTGAATAATGTCTAATTTGTAATTTATTTTTTTCAGTAGTTAAAAAGCTTGTGGAAGCGTTAGCATATCTAGCTACCAAAATACCATTTTCGCCTAATGTGACAATAACATTATCAATGAATTGTGCAATAAATTTAGCGATGCAAGCAATGTCTTCAATTTCTAATTTATGATCCTCCAAAGGGGTAGTATAACCGAATATTTTAGCTAAGTGTTTCAATTCATTTATATTTGGAGATATGTATTTGATTGCTTTCCAATGTTTAGTTCTGAAAGGCTTTTCGGAAATTACAACGTCCGTTGGTTCGAAGAACACTGGAACATAACACAAAAGATATTATTTTATTGTAAATTAATAATAATTGATACTTTTTTAAAGGTAAGTATGCAGAGTCGGTCACTGAAACGTGCGCATGCGTCGTTTATTGTGTGTGGGGTAAATTTCATTGCCACCAACCTCGTTCACTAGAAAGAAACTACGACATTGTTGTTAGATCTACAGTCATCTATATCTCATAGACAGAGTTGGCATTCTTTAAATTTCACGGATGATTTTCCGGCAAAAAATTACATATTCGTCTGTATTGCGAAATTAGTGAATATGTCTTTTCCGCGACATTTAAAAAATTCCAACTTTAGTAATTAAAAAAGCTTGATCCTTACCGGATGAAAAATTCAATTACTGAGTTGAAAAAAACTAAAGAAAATAATTCTTCAACAGAAATAAATGAAAATCCACAACCTTTGATAGACTAGAAATAATTTAAAAATAATAACTATGGATATTACTTAAATCATATTAAATTTAAGTGACATTTTCGATAAAAAATAAAATTAATGGTACGATAATCCACTTGGAATTTATTGAATTTCGCGGATAATTTAAGTTTATAGTTCCGGGAATAATGGACATCTTCGAGAGTGTCTTAACGTAATGCATGCGAATATGAGCTTTATTGCCGGAACTACCAACTTAAATCATTCGCGAAATTAGAAAAATGCCAAGTGGGTAGAGTTGATTTGATAATTTTTTAAATTTTATAGGGCCCTATTTGTTTTTTCGCAAATTTAACCATTACATTCAACATCCCAAAATGAGCAAAACAATTGATGAGGACGACTTTTTTCAAAAAATAAAAAGTAAGAAAATTTAGAAGAGTGGTGTACGCCATCCGGGGGCATATTGTATATCTGTTACGTATTCAAGTATAAGAAATACTTGGTTAACAACGCTTTATGAAAGTTTTAAAGATAAGTAAAAATAAATACCCATCAACAACGCTTTTCAAGTAGCCTCTGTATAATTACTTATCTAGGGATATTAAGTTTAAAGTATCCAGTTACCAAACATTCGCTACCAACATTTCAGCACTAAAATAGCTCATAAACAACTTAAATTGTTGCAAAACAATCCGTTTGTTCAATCGAAAATATGGGAACCAAATCAAAAACTGGTATTTGTGCCATAGCGACGACCGTAACTGCATTTTTATCGATTATAATCGCATTTTGTACCCCATTTTGGCTAGTAAACGATGGCAAACTGCCAAACCCGCCTTTCGTGCGAATAGGTGAGTCATCTTAGTAGCTCTAAATCTAAAGTAGGAGTGGTTTATTAATTATCAACACTTATCATTCTTATCAATTTCATAATTTTTAGGCTTATGGGAGGTGTGTTTCGACGATTTTGAGGATTTCCGTCACTTTTACGATACCCGGTTCACAGGATGTTGGTGGGTGTTCGAAGAAGAATATTATATCATCCATAACTTCTTATTACCTGGATTTTTCATAGCGACACAGTTTTTCTTCACATTATGCATGACTTTATTACTAGTTGCGGCGTTCTTGACTTGGTTATATTGTTTTTGCAGCCGTGACCATGATAAATACCTATTATTATTGTATACGATCGGTACCGATTTGATTTTAGCAGGATTATTTGGATTAATCTCAGTTTTATGCTTTGGTGTTAATGGTGACCGCCGAGACTGGATGCCGTACTGGGAGCATAACGATCTGAGTTGGTCGTATGGTTTAGCAGCATTTGGTTCGTTGATTTTATTCCCGGCAGGGGCTTTATTTTTAGTTGAAGCTCGCAGAGCTAACTTTAGGAAATTGCAGACTTCACGACCTCCATCATACTACGATATGGAAGTAAGAAAATCTTCCCACACCGATATTTAATTATTTTAAACGTTGATGTCTGTTAAAATGTATTAGAATGTGCCGATGCGAATACTTTGAAAGAAATGCATTTAAAAAGCTTTTAATTTAAATTCTAAGTATTTTTAGATGTACAATTTTGTTTATTTCTCGTTGTTTTGATGTATATATTAGTTATTGAGTATTAACGAAGTGTTTTTCACTTATATTGAAGTATTAGTAGGAAACAAACATGGAAAGATGTTTGCAGCTCTCGTATATTATTTAAATAACTATTGTAAGAGTTTAAATGATTACTCAGGATGATTCTTGAGAGTATTTTCTATTCCGTCCATTGTAAAGCAATTGCAGTCAATTTTTGATTCTTGAATACGCTTTTATATATCTCTCATGATTTTAAAATGAATACTCTTTATGATTAAAATGCACAAATTATGATATTTACATTTAAAAGTGGTATTTATTGTAAGTATTTTGTGTCAACTCGAATGATGTTTGTTGTAGATTAAAGTAGGTCATGTTTTCTTAACTAAGAATCTCAATTGACACCTAGTGGCATGCGACTTTAACCTAAAATTAACTTCATTACTTAAAATTAATATATTTTGATACCTTATATCTTTATATAATCTTTTGTGTATGTAATATGTACAAATATTTTAAATATATTAATATTTTTGAATATTTTTCGTTATTTTCTAATAAATTTTATGATATATTAAAAAAAAGCTAAGGCTTGAGTTGAGAGAGGATATGGGAAGTAATTTGATCAGAGGAAATAAAAATTCCCTTTCAAATGGGTGTGGATTACTTAGAATAATACAAATATGAAAACTGTAGGCATATGACCTTTTTCAAAGATTACTTGCTTATAATGAGTAGAGCCCGGTAACTGAAGAGCAATCGCAGCGGCGGTGTGACTAGGTGGGCAGGGAGGGTTGGTCGATTATGATACGACACGACAAATCATCACTCAGTTCAGTTTAGCGTTCGATAACGGATAGGGCGTGTTGATTTTATTGATATAGACGTAGTTATTAATTGTAGTGATTATTTAGTGTAGTGCGTTTTGATTTTATTGATACAGTCATAGTTATTAATGGTAGTTTTTAGTGAACATGTCGAAGGCTAAAAGACGGCCCTTTCAAGACATAGTAAATAAGTTTATTTCTGGCTTTCCCGATTTGGTTTACAACGGGAGTAAGATGTGCAAAATACATTTGATGTCAAATAAGAAGTGGAACTGTACAGGACATGTAAATTCCGCACAGCATAGAAAACGGAAATTGGGCATGCCACCGAGAAGTGCATTTTTTTATGTAATTCTTATGTTGATAAACTGTAATTTGCCACTAGGCTTACTCGATAAACAACCGTTTAAGGACTTTTGGGACAAATACAATCCCGAGTTGCGGTTGCCAACGGAGAAAACGGCACGTAACATGCATTTGTACGCGATGACGTGGAAAAGAAAATGAAACGCATATTGAAAAAATAGTCTCTTTGGTTACGTGTTGACGAGACAACAAACTGTAAAAAAAATTCAATTGTAAATATTATGGTACACATACTAGACCCTAATAAACCTACATTGCCACTGTTACTAGCTAGCCGAAGACTACAAGAGTGTACCGCTGCAGCAATTACGAAGGTTGTACTTAGTACGTTGGAAAAATTTCAAATTTCAAAAGATAAAGTGTTAAGCCTGAATTACATTATACTAGATTCGTCTTTTTTTCACGCTTTTTTCTAGTAACTAGAAAAGTTGCTAGAAAAATGTTGGGAAAAGGATGGTGTATGGTTGCATACTATACTATTTTCAAAACTAGAACGTGTCCTATTCCGATACTATTTTTCGTACTAGAAATGAACTATTCATGCGCACAAGTGTCCAGTAACATGCCTACCAACATATTTACTTTGTTTGTATCCATCATCTGTGTTTATCTACGTTTATTTGTGTTGGCAGACGTTATGAATAGTCCTCTGAAGTATATGTAATGCGACTTGCTAATACCTTCATTGCACTCTAAATTTATAGTTTACTATATTGAAGGTTAAATTCTAGATACTTAAAATAAGCATGAAAAAAAGACGAATCTAGTATAATGTAAATCAGGCTTCAGGCCTACGGTAGTTGTGCAGCATGTTTCCGAATACTTTTTATTTGAAAACTTTTTCTCTAAATTGGGCAGGAAAGAAATTATCTTCTATCCACACACTAGATGGACACAATATATACTGTCACAATGAAAAGAACAAATTGATCTAGTGCCCTACTTATTAATGATTAGTTGGTATAAATCGATCAGCTTCTTTTAATAATTAAATATCTACTTAACCCAATTCCTTCGTGGCCCTTTTAAAAACACGTTTTTGAATTGCCGTTTTTGACCTACTTTGTTATCAATTTTGTTGTTTTATAAAGCAACATCCTATTTATTTCCATGAACTTCGATATACGATAAAAAGAGTTCTTCAAAAACTCCATATAAACAGTCTTGTAGTATTTACAAAAAAAAGGTGATACACAAACGTATCAAGAAATTCGACTAATTTCTCAGAAATTTTCCAAATGTATAAAAAGAAATAATCTTTTGTTTTCAAAAACGTATAGAAGTACATACATATATGGGCAAAATTTTGAGTTGCATAGGTGAAACAGCCACATTTATTTTACAAAAACTGCGTAATAAAAACATTCATTTGGGATTTTTAATTTATTGAAGTAATTTCAATGGATTTCACATACAAGAGGCTGCATTTAAACTAACAAAGTTAATGGCATTTCCCGGAAAACGGGAAGTGAAATTCTCCTGTTGTAGTACAAGTCAAAGCATGGCAATTCAAAATTGTTAATCGAAGTGTCTGACCGTTTTTAACAAAAACGTATTGTTAAGATATTGAATTTGAGCCTTTCATTGTGTGTAATAAAAAACGTGGAAAACAACAACCAATTTAAATACAGGTGTTAATTAAGTCTTCAACAAAGGCTGCTCTCAACCTTAATCCTAATCAATATTTACTCGAAAATGACGACCTTCAATTAACGGAAAAATACCAATTTCGCCGACAAACAAGCCACCACGTGTTAATTCGAAAATTAAGGAAAGAACAATACTTGCTTTCTTCAACCGTCAATTGTTTCATGTTTCAATCGTAATCATTAATCATAGCCTCCTCTGATCTAAGCGAGAAACCTATCATTTGATCCTCGTGGTGGCATTTTTATCGTGATTCACTTGTTAATTGAGCAAATTCTCTGACTCATCCCCTCTTATTCAGTTGGTAGCTAGCAGAAATAATTTTTCGCATATTTATACGCGTCCTACCACGGAAAAAAGATTATGCGTGGAGCATATAACAATGCGTTTTACGTGAAGTCGATTTCACGCGCCACATTCATTAGTCCATAGGCGTGTCTCTAAGTTAGTCAAAACGCGAAACAAATTCTTAATCACCTCTTTTAAATCAGTTTGAAAAGATTAATTTGTGTGGGTGTGACTCTATTTATTTCTCTTATCTGCTTCGTATGATTTTGTGATATCAAATACGTAATCGCAGTAGCCATGCCTACCAAAACATTTGATAACGACGAGGTAACTTCGATCAATTTTGTTTGTAAACATGAATTTGAGGTTATGTTAAAATTAATCATCTTTATCCATATTCTTTACGTTATAGGGGATGAAAAGGAGGTCGTTGGCTGGAACCGTTGGAATTGGCTTCTTTGTTCTGGGCATGGTATTCGTTTGCGTTGCCTTTGGAACACCAAATTGGTTAGTGTCGGATCCCAGAATAACAGGAGCTAGATTAGATAAGTTCGGATTGTGGACACATTGCTTCAGATCACTGCCAGATCAACAAGATGTCAATCAGAGACGTTTCTTCGTGGGTTGTAGATGGATTTATGATCCATTTACAACTGGATACGATGAAATACGTGGCTTCCTCGTTCCAGGTTTTATGGTAGCTACGCAATTGTTTTTCACATTGTGTTTTATCTGTGTTATCATCTCGACAGTGTTGGTTTTGGTATATTATTTGTGTTCAGGACCAGATCAACGATGGTAAGTGTTCAATTTAATAACAAAGACGTATAAAAGGTCACTTACATCATTGACCTCTTTATAGTTTTTATAGCTTTAAACACATAGGAATGAAATGTATTTTATTTGAATAGGCATCGTACTAACTCCATAAAATGTAAATTGTATATTTGGGCGACCTTGAACTCTTATAAACAATAAGACGAAACAAATTCTAATTAAATACATTTCAACATACTCATTGTTCTAGCTTTACCTTCAGACGTTTCATATGTTTTTTTATGCAAGTAAGAGCGCAATTTCATGCATATACACATGTGTATATTCATTGTTTTTCCTCTATGCTTGAACATAAAATAGGTGGTATTTAAAGAATACTGCGTTACTGTTTACATCTATTTGTTCAGTGAGTATATTTTTTTACGTGATTTTAGACGCTGGCTCTTGTATTTCTTTGATAATTGTCAGTAAATATATACAAAAATGGTTCTAAAATTGGTAATAATTAAGAGAAAATGTTGTGACATTTTTTATATGTGTTGGCAATTTTAAAAAATGTTGGAAATTTTATTTTGTTCGTGAACTGTCAAATAAAAACTTGAAAAAAAGCAGAGGCTGTACAGATATAAAGTTTTTCATTCTGAGAATACTCTGTAATAAATCTAAAGTAATTTAGGTGAAGGAATATCCATTAAAACACGTATACTAGCCCTCATAAATATTTGGTCACACCTTGGATTTTAGATTTTTGTATACAAAGAATGTATTTAGGAAATACATTCCATCATTATAGAATAGTATGCTAATAATTAGAATTGCTCACTAGCGCCAACGGGCAGTGGCGGAGGTTCGATACAACCCCCAGTATAACTACGAGTCTCAACCAGATCTGTTGTGTATACATGTACGCTGCCGTAAATACTATTTCGTAGTTCTACGTTTGTTTTAAAAACGTTGCCTACGTCGCGAAAACGACCAATGTTGGACAAAGTTACAGAATTTATAGCAGAAATGCCTGACCTAAGTTATGATGGCGTTAAAATTCAATGAGTAGTTTGAAATATCCCTTTAATGTGTTGGTCTAAAAGTTTACGTCACGTAATAGTAAATAGCATTCTTCAAAAAAAAAATGCACACGACACTATGACATTTAAATTTAATTTATGTGTTACCTTTACTGCATGTAATCTACCGTTTAATTTACTAAACAAGGAGGCATTTGTCTTCTTTTGGAATAAATATTCGGACTGCAAATTACCAATTGGGGCATCGTTACAAAGAATTGCGCCATCTGCTCCTGAACATGTTGAAAAAAGAATTAAATCAGAGTTGAAAGATAAAAACTGTGGTTATGTGTGGACGAAATAACAGATCGTAAAAAACATTCTGTGGTTAATGTAATGGTACGTACAGTGGAACCACATCAATCGTCACCTTCAATTCCATTAGCTTCCAGACGAGTACAACAATGTACTGCCGAAGTAATTTCAAAATTAGTGTTAAATACATTGGAAAAGTTTGAACGTTCAACAAACCAACTGTTGATGTTTATGAGTGATGGTACCGCAAACATGCTTTCTGCAGGCCGGTCTCTTAACAAACATTATGCTAACTTGTTACATATTACGTGTAAAATTCATGCTTTCAGTCATGTGGCAGATAGTATTAGAAAATGTTATCCTGAGGTAGACGTTTTAATAGCAAATTTCACAGACTGTGCCCCCGTATGCCTGAGCCCCCAGAATCTATTCTTGCACGTTTTACAATTCGATTCAAAGGAAGCTGCGGCTATCAAGGAAAGCCAGTCGAAATTTCAAGATTTCAAGTTGAAACGAATTTAAAAACTATTCAGAATAATTACTTCGGACTAGTGGAGGCAATAGAAAAATTACAAAATCCTTCGGTGTCGTTAGTGGAATCTCTGCAAATAGTGCAACATGTTCACGCACAGCTATGCGCGGTAGAAGATGCAAAAAATGTTTGTGTTCTAGAAAGTTTGAAAGTGTTTTAGAGAAAGATTCTGATTTTGTCACATTAAGACAAATTTGTGAAGGTGCGTCAACAGAACCGTTAAGTTGTTCCAAAGATTATTTTAATTACGCAAATATAACGTCACTAGATGTAGAACGTTCGTTTTCTGCGTATAAACACACTTTTTCATCACGCCGCACTCGGTTTGCCGAAACAACTGTGGAAACATATCTAATGTTGCAAATATTTAACAGACATTATTCACTTTGTGATTTCATGGAAGACGGACGGTAAGTGTTTGAGCGGGTATTATATTTTTTTGACCATTAATTTTGTGTAAACTTTTATGCGCCCGCCACTGGTTGTTGACGCAAATTGAGCAACTCTACCCATAAGGGTATCGAAAAGCAACATCATAAAAATTGAAAAATGAGCATATTGTCTATCAAAAATTGACGAATTTAAACAAATTTACTATAATTAATTAATTGCAATAAAATTCGATGAAGTGGAAAAATAACAATTAACAAAACGAGTAAAAATAGTGAAAAACAGGAAATAACAAGAATAATTTACACCTTTTGAATTGAAATTCCACATTTTGGCAATTTTTGCAATTACATTGCTTGGCAATGAGATTTTTGGATGAACCTAGCGTTACAGGAGGCAATTTGCCGCTTTTTCCTACTTAACTTTGTATAAAAACAGGGGTGGATTATCAACATTTTTATTGTTGTCTATCGTGATATTTCTTAAATTAAAGTATAACATATGTGACACCGGATATGCCATTGATGAACTGCCGATAACACTAAATATTCTAAAAACACTAACTTGAATCATTTAAAAGTAACATTTCCTCAGTTACCAAAATTTCTATGGGGTAATTTTGAGGACATATGTTAAACATTGGCAACACTACATGTTACACGACGATGCAAAATTCTCTCATTACGTTGCTCTCTTTGGTTTATTAATTTTTCTTTTATTTCCAGGTTTATCCAACTGATACAAATAATATCTTGGCTACTCCTAGTAGGTGGCCTTTGCGGCGGCATAGCTGTCATTGTTTTTGTGACATGCGCCAATAGAAGCGGTTGGATGTTAGGCCATGACAACAACTTCTTCGGATGGTCGTTTATATTGGCAGCAGTGGGTGTCGTCGCCCTTTTAGTGGCTTCCACCTTATTCTTCGTTGATGCCAATATTCACAAGAAAAAAAAGAAAGCTTTTAAGGAATCTCAAAGCAGATTCGCCATGGAACAAGAGACCAAAACGTAAACATCAAGCGTAGAAAAATGTGTTCACTCTACTTTATAAAATAGAAAGTACAAGTAATTTTACTTCTAGAATCTCTAGTAATCTTTAATATTTCGAAAGGTTTATGTAACATATCCGTCCATATTCCAATTTTAATTTTTGAGTATTCTTTTTTTAATATTAGTTAGAATCTACGTATCGATAGTTTACGTTATCGATGTTTTATGGGTATTTTCAGGTTAGATTATTATTTCACTAATACGTATGTAATATTTTTAACATGACTGTATATATTGACATTTTATTCACATCATTATGTATTTTAGGCTGGATATATGATTTAGAGAATATGTGCCATTATGTGATGTACACTTTTCCTTAAATTTGTGAATCATTCTGCAAATGGCCACGTCACCACTTAACAACCTGTATACTTTTATATCTTTTATTATCTGACTCTTATTTGGTAAAATATCCAGTCTTACAATTTTGTACATTCCTGATTTGATGTAGCTTAATATACCAGTAAGTTTAATAAGATCCAAGTTGCCTTAGATTGTTATTCCTTATATTATTTTCGCTTTTGAAAAGTATAACCGTCCACTATAATATAAGCACCAACCTCTATTAGATAATTAGTGTTATTTGTTTTTAATACTCCAAATTTTATCCAAAAAGGTTTTATATAAACATATATTTTGATACTGTAAATCTATTGAGCACATATCTTTTATGATTGTAATTATACGGACTTTTTTTACAAGATTTTTTGTTTATAAATAAAGTTATGTAAATAAATAACATCCTCTATTTTATTTACGGGAATAAGTTAACAGGAAGTACATATGTCGTCATCGTTAGCTGCGCGAACAAAATGTGCCAGTGGCGTCGGTAATTTAAACAAATTGAGATGCTTCAAAGGGTAAAAATAGGACGGAAATAGTTTCATGAATGAGAAATAATAGGAATTAATAAATGAAAATACTGCTATACCTTATTTTAACAACGTTTTCCCCAAATTTTGATACAATTTCATCTCCAGTCTCGAAAAAGTGAATATATCATTTTCTTGCTTCATTAAAATCTAAATTAAAAATATCTGCGTATAGTAACCTAAGGAAATGAAATGAATTATCATTATACCACCCCAGAGCTTATTTTTGCTTCGTTAAACACTAAATAAAATTCCAATTATAACATTTTCTCTTTATCGTAAAATATTCGCAACAAAAAGGATTCAACTTTCTTTAATGGTTTATTGCTGTATTGTTTAGGATTATTCAAAAGTAGTTATGAAGGTATATATGTAATTCTTCACGATATTACAAAATATGGACGTTTATTGGAATAATAGGTATACATATATCAGACAAAAACATAAATGGAACTAGAAAGTATGTAATAGTAATAAATAACAAGAATGATAAGAATGGAATTGCAATATGCATAAATAACTGTTTTTAGAAAATATAAAGGGAAGAAATTTTGAAATACATTTTAAAGTTTCTTTTCGTGAATGTAAAAGTTATGAATAAATCGTGACAAACGGTTGCACCCACAGAGACACCTGGGGGGATACATGTACGTATGTGGATGCAGAGTTGAGTAATGCGGTAGACATTAAGTTCGGTTACTTATTGGATTCTCATTGTGTGTTTTCGAAGATATGGGGCGTAAGCCTGGTGTACCTCTTGCATCGCATGTGAAGAAATATATTTGGCGTTTCCCTGGTTTGGAATTTACAGGTTCGCACATTCGTTGCAAATTTTGTTCATGTTGAGTACGTGCAACATCCCACAGCACCTAGTAGATAATGAAAACTTTCGTCTTTTTTGGGATAAATATGTTCCATCATAGAAGCTACCAACAAAAAGACAATTGCAGTACAATTTACCACTTGTGCAAAGTACAGTAAAAGACTATATAAAGAGGAGCTGAGAAATCAAAAAATCTGGTTCACTGTGGACGAAACTACTGATGCTCAGAAACACAGCGTGATTCATATTGCGACGCGTCCTTTAAAACGTAATGGTCCAGCAGCTTCCTTGTTGTTAGCCAGCAAATGGATTGAAAGAACTGATGCCGAAACCGTTGTAAACATAATAAAAAATATGTTAAGAGAATTTTGTATCGTAGGAGCCCAAATCACCATGTTAGTTTCTGACGGAGCCGCAACAATGCCGAAAGCTGGTAGGACGTTAAAAGTATGCTTTCCGACCCTTCTTCACATAACATGCCTCATACACGCATGTCATCTCGTAGCAGAAACAATTCGAAGCAAGTATCCTAGGGTGAATGATTTAATATCATCTACCAAAAAAGTGTTTGTGAAATCTCCCAAACATATCCGCGTATTCAAGCAATTGTATCCCCAAATTCCGCTACCACCTCAGCCTGTATTGATGCGATGGGGAACATGGATCGAGGCAGTATCTTACTATCGCAAATATTATTCCCAAGTGAGAGAAGTCATTTTTAAACTTAATTCTTCCAGTTCTCAAGCGGTTCGCGAGAGTCAGCAACTTTTTTCCGATTCGGAGGTTCAAAAAAAAATGGATGACATTTCCATAAACTATTCTGTAGTAACAAACTATTTCGCAGTTAGAAAATACTCACTAATCTATACAAGACTCGTTAAATAACATTAACAATTTAGCAGCCGCTCTAGAAAGCTTGACGGATCCCATAGAACTAGATGTCGCGCAAAAATTTCGCGCATTTTTAAATAAAAATCCGGATTTAGAAAAGGTTCGATCTATTTCTGGAATTCAAGACTGCGCAGAAGAGATACAGGAGTATTTGAATTTGGCAAATCTTACTTCACTGAACGATCATTTGCAAAGTATACGAGAATGTTTTCAGACCGTCGTCGAGGCCTGACCGAATCGACAATGGAAGCATTGCTTATGTTGCAGTACTACACGGCGTACCATGGCAGTCGCACATTACCGCAGTGGTCATCGATACGTCAATACAAGGTAACAACCTATTATTTTTTAATTAACACTGTGTCTACTTTTGCGCGGTACGCCCCGGACGGTTCCACTAGTTTCTCGAACATTATAAATAGTACACGCACACCGATCAACCGATAATAACCGAACGTCCACTCGATTCCTTGTATGTACATAGTAAACACAGCTCCTTTCGCGGCGCCTCAGCGGATGTAAGTGTTTGTCACGCTTTAGTCATCAGTTATGTTAATTCATAATCATTGTTCCTAATAACGATAGGATAGTAAATAAAGAATAATGAAATAAAAGATAGGCAAAGTATACCACAGGAAGATTTGACAACAGTGTTAAGCTTGTATCTAACAAACGCATTTTCTATTCTATGGATTCTATCTAGAGTATATGTCCATTATCTAATCGGGTGTCCAAACTGCATGTTTACCGTGTTTTCTACATAAAAAAGAAGTAATTTTCATTGAAGGGGATCTGTAATAATAGTTAATAGTAATAGAAAATGACGAAGAACAATAAAAAAGAGATTTGGCAACAGTGTTGTGCTTAGGTCTATTAAACGCATGTTCTATTCTATCCACCCTATCCAGAGTATACATTTATTATGTGTTCACGTACTGATTCTGCAGGTTTACCCAAAACAAGGACTATCCTTGCTATTCAAATTTCAGTACAATTTCAAATTATTTACTTTTTTCTTTTAAGCCCTATACATACTTCTTAGTACCTTTTGAAATAACCCTTGTACATACAACTTCTGTTTACTTCTTGTACATTCCTCGTACATCGATGCATTCAAATCTCCCGCTTGTTACAGGTGGTATTCGTAGGCGTGGCTTGAAGTAGGGCTTGTTTATTTTAATGGTTTATTTCTATTGTAGCAAGTGATTCACGATAAGCCAGCAAGTGCTTCCTAATCGCTTTGTGGTTTAAAATCCAAGGATGGGTGTCGATAAGAACGACTATCACAAAGCGTCGAGTAAGCCACAACTTATCTTTCGATTATTTAATCGATTTTAATCGTTTCCGCACGGATCTGATTGTAGAACATCTCGTTAATGGGGCTATCCTGACGTACATCGCTGGAATATTGCTAATTATAGCGTTCTGCAGTCCGTATTGGGTACAATCGTTCCATGATACCTTCTCTGACTTCAAGCACATGGGGTTGTGGGAATATTGCTTTTCCAACTTTCGATACCCATACTACCAATTCGATAAGCTCTTCACTGGGTGCCATCATATTTTTAGCGAGGAATACTATGTAATAAGGGAATGGCTGCTACCACCGTGGTTGATGGCAGTGCAGGCCTTCGTTACAATGTCACTGCTGCTGAGCTTCGGTGCTCAGTTCATAATGGCGTTGCAGTTGTGCCGTTGGCCCTTAAATTTCATCTTGAAATATGAATGGATCTTATCGGCTATCGATTTCATATGCTGTGCAACTACAGGTAATGTTTGAAATACTTTTAAAAGAAAGGGTTTATACATTTTTTTTTCTAAAAAAAAAAGCAATTACATTGAAAACCTACTCATTTGTAATTACAAATTGGAAAGTGATCAAGTGGGTGTAGTAGACAATTACGTAATACTTCTAGTTAAAGGAAATTATTTATATACAGTATGTTTCACAATGTGCATTTATTAACTAAGAAATGACTTATTTTAATCAAATTTAGTTGTAAACACCTTTATTATTAAACAAAAAAGATGCTTTTGATTATTACAGTTTATTTTAAATTCAGTACATTAATGATATTAATTTGTTTTGAAATTTTCGGTATACGTTGTATAAATCAAATACCCAAATATACAACGTCCTCAGAAAGATTGGAACAATCAAAATAGTATGAAGAATAACTTAAAATTTGTAATTTTTCTGGAGTTGGTAGATTTGTTTTTTTTTTTTTTTACCTTGCAATAAATCATCCTATCGTCGGTTTACTTCCAAGACCTCCTGAGTCATTTTTTAATAATTTTTCAGGAAGTTATTTTAAGAATTTTACTATCAAAAAAGAAGTTTTTTTGAGAGATGTTTAATTAACCCTAGGATGCATGGGTGTTCGGATGTACAGATTAACATTTCTCGGGTCTCTCAGGCCCGGTTTTTTTTTTCTGCTAAAAATATATATGAACATGAAATATATTAAAATCATTTATTTGTGCGTGTAAAAATAATTCTTAAATAATTAAACAAAACCTCTAACTGAAGATTACAGCTGTTAAATAGATGTTTAAAAGTAGCAATTTTTACAAATTCTTGTACTATGTTCGTTGCACACATTATTGCGACACTTTTCACAAACTAGTTTGTTTTTTCTGTCCAAACTAGAGGGACACATCATGCGTCTCTTCCTTTTATTTGTAAAGGCATCAGTCGCAGTTTTTTCAATGTTAATAAAGTTGTTCATACAGTTTATTGAATTTCTTGATATTTTCGGATTTTTTTACCTTATCATATGCGGTATTACCAATTGCTCAGCTAATTCCTTCAAAAATAGTCGTCTAGCGTGTGTTACATTCCTATGATAATCAGGTTTCAAAGTGGAAAATATAATAAATGCATTTAGTGCTGCAATATCGATCATATTAGAAAAAAGCGCCATAGGCCAAACGCTTCGTTTGCCTTTTACATGTATAGTTGGACTGTTTTTTATCCATTACGTCTACTCCCCCTTTGGTCTTGTTATAATAAAGTATTAATTCCGGTTTCTGCTTAACATTTTCACTTACAGACATATGGTGCTGAGCAAAATGACTGACTTGTTTTTCTTAGGAATGTAGCTAACCATAGTCATTTTGTCATAAAAGCCAAATGTACAAGAGTAGACCGGTTTGTTCTTTGCATCTCTTATTTAATTTGGTATTTCTCTCTTATTTTTTCTTAGTGTTCCAACCACTGTTAGGTTCTTTTCTAATAAACATTTAGCCAATGGAATGCTTGTAAAGAAGTTATCCATTGTAACATTTAGTCCAGAGAAGTGGATGCTGCGTACTAAAGTTTGCACTACTTCAGAAGGAAGATTTGTATGGATAGGTTGATTGGGTCGTCGTCCGGTATATACCATTCCATCAATTGCAAATCCTGATTCTGACTCACACATCCAGAAAATCTTGATACCGTATTTTGACGGTTTATTTGGCATATACTGAATAAATGAACATCTTCTTCTATACGAAAGTAACTGCTCGTCAATGGTAACACTTTCGTTTGGCACCGAAGATGACCTGCATTGTTGTAAAAATAAGTTCCATATATACGATATCGGAGCTAATCTATCGGCCTGTAGGCGAAAATCACGAGTTCTTTGGTCATCAAAACACAGGTACCGTTTAATATCTTCATAGTGATTAATTCCCATTGTAGCTTGATAAATAGGACTACATTTATCAGAAGAAAACAGTTCTCTTATCGGTACGTCCCAGTTTCTTTCCACACCAGCTTGCATCAGCAAACCTAAGAAACCATTTAGCTCCATCACATCAATATCCACCCATCCTTTGTCTTTTACTGTAGTTACTCTTCGAGCTTCAAGGTTTGTACACTTGACGACTTCTTCTAAGATCGTTCTTGTAATAAAACATCTGAAAGCATTTTCAGGTGTATAACAGGACACTGCTTTAGTTTTTACACCTGGTGCTAAACGCAGTAGGTTACGTTTTGCAGTTTTCGTAGAGCCTGGCGGAACTTTATTCCATTGGATGCCGGATGGAGAAGCGAAACAGTTGAGATTATCACTATCGGCCTCTTCAGACTCAATCTTGACCAGGTTCTTCAATTTGAGACGTTTCACTCTCTTCCAATAAAACTTCATCACATTCCTCTGCCCACCGCAAGAGTTCCCTCGTAATTGGGATCTCCATACCTCACTGTTGCACATTACCCGGTCGATTTTCTTGAATTTGAAGCCGCTATAACGATCGTTCACAAACAAACACCCCAAGCATATTTATATGATATGCATTTCTGCGTGTTGAAACCTACATACACCGTTGAGCGCAGAAACAGGCCTGTTCCTACATGTTACAACATGTTGTAGCCGATTGTTAATACATCGTATTCCAAATAATATCGCAATATGCAGTACATCGACGCCAGAAGCAACAAATTATTTAAACAAAGATAGTTTTGGATGCAAATATCAACGATTATCAATCAAAAATAAACTGGGCCTACGAGGCCCGAGAAATGTAAATACGCGGTAGAATTCAAACATTTAACACATGGGCTGAAAAGTCCCGGGCCTAACACATAGATGGCGCTAGTTTTATTGCATTCACCTGTTTTGCAGTTAGTACTAACCTTAAAAAGACAGCTGTTAAAATTTCATGATATTCTATTCATTAGTTTGTGAGTTATTGTGCTAAGAGTGACGCTACTTTTGTTATTTCCAAAACAATGGATCAAAAACAATTTCGTGTTTTAATTTTATACTGCTTCTTGATGGGAAAAAATACCGTTCAAGCTAAGCAATGGCTTGAAAAGTGTTATGGGGACTCCGCTCCATCAGAAACAACAATAAAACGTTGATTTGCTGACTTCAAACATGGTCGTAGAGACACCGATGATGCAGAACGCAGTGGACGTCTAAATGAGGCGGTAACACCAGAAAACATCAAAAAAATCCACAAAATCGTTTTGAATGATCGAAAAGTGAAGTTGCGTGAGTTAGCTGACATCGTAAAGATATCAAAAGAACGTGTTGGCTTTATATTGCATGAGCATTTGACTATGAGAAAGCTCTGTTCAAAATGGGTGCCGCGTTTGCTCACTGTTGACCAAAAACAAGAACGTGTTGATGCTTCTGAGCAGTGTTTGGCCATGTTTAAACGTAACAAACCGGAATTTTTGCGTCGATATGTGACAACGGATGAAACATGGATCCATCACTTCACTCCGGAATTAAAACGATCGTCATCTGAGTGGACAGCAACTGGTGAACCTCGTCCAAAGCGCCCGAAAGCACAACAATCGGCTGGAAAGGTTATGGCCTCGGTATTTTGGGATGTGCGTGGTGTAATATTCATCGACTATCTTGAGAAGGGAAATACCATCAACAGTGAATATTATATAGCGTTACTGGAGCGTCTGAAGCCCGAAATTGCAAAGCAACGTCCGCATATGGCGAACAAAAAAAATTTTGCTTCATCAAGACAACGCACCGTGTCACAAGTCAATCAAAACAATGGCAAAACTACATGAATTGAACGTCGAATTGCTCCCACATCCACCGTATTCGCCAGATTTGGCTCCCGGCGACTACTGGTTGTTTGCAGACCTAAAAAAAATGCTCGCCGGTAAGAAATTTCGCTCGAATGAAGAGGTTATCGCTGAAACTGAGGCATATTTTGAGGCAAAAGATAAATCGTTTTACAAAAGTGGTATTGAAATGTTAGAGCGGCGCTGGAATGATTGCGTTGTTCTTGATGGAAATTACGTTGATGAATAAAGCTAATTTTGAACAAAAAAAAACGTGTTTTCTTTGTCAGGCCCGGGACTTTTCGGCCCATGTGTTAAAATAGATTTTCTTATAAATTATATATATCAAACGCCAATTAGAAATAGCAACAGGAAGATCCAATTGAGGCATAGACAAGGCCCAGAAGAAAAAAATTTAAAGATAAAGAAGTTATGAAGCTTTGCTGCACGCTGAGCTTCGGAGGCCCGTGTTATGCATCCAAGGGTTAAATGACTTAGCGAGAGATCCCTACTACTATCAACAGGTTTATTGAAAACTTAAATTCTTTACTGGACTTAGGAGGTTTTAGCACTAAAATTCTGAAATACCGAAAGACTTTGGAGGTTTGATTATTTCATTGCAAACGTGAAAATGTACAAGATATTATAAAAGTATTAAAAAGAACTTAAATGGAAATGTGAAATTAATGGTAAAACTATTCAGTTATTCACAGAACGGAGTGTTTCGTAAAATATGATAATCCGTAGGGATAAGAGTTTTTAATTGTTGATGATGGCCGTACTTTGACTGTTTAATGGGAACTTGTTTCTTATAAAGAGGCTCAATGATCCTGGGGTCTTCATAGTTTCTATTTCTTGTTCTTTTTTTATAAGACAAGTCAGTAATAAATTCTGTTCTGTAGCTAGGAGTTAGAAATTAGAAAAGTAGATAATATTCACCTTCCTATTGTTGAAATTATCCATGTTTGCACCTCAGATTGAATTAAAATCCTGAATACTACCAATTTACTAAGAACACTTCTGTTGGGCACGTTAAAAACCAGACATAGGCGGTTTTAATTAACGTTTTTGAAACATGTGGGTTTCCGGAGGTTAAGGAATTTAATAATTATAAATGACACTAGAATCGATGTATATTTAGGAGGTTTTGCAAGGTCGTAGATGCTGTTGTAATTAACTTGAAAGACAGCAAAACTTCATAAGTGACTACTAACGGACTTCGGAGGTTTTGAAGTATGCCGACGATACACTTAATACTCGCACCAGATTGCTTCAATTTTTTTGCAAATAGTACATCATGTTGACCTAGTGCCTAGGTAGAAGATAACTCGTTTCCTGAGCAATTTAGAGAAAAGAATTCAATTAAAAAGTATTCGGAAACAAGTTCTGTACAACATAAAATTATGCCTAAGTAATAGCATGTTCAATTTCCGCTATAAGCGACACAAATTTAGTTTTTTAAATGGAACATATTACGTTTTTGGATGTTTCTCTTCAATTCATATCAACTTCCTTCAATATTTCCCATCCTATCTAAGTTTTTGAGATAATTTAAGATTTTTGCTAAATATCGCTGTATTGGCCGGCATCTTAAATGCTCTACATGCAACAGGGATAATTCAGCATATGAGAATAATCTGGAAAGCTTCAGGCCTCCTCAACATGAAGATGGCGTTACTCGTCAGTGTAATTGTGCATGCGTTGATATTTTTGAAAATTTCAGTCATGTTGGACACTTGTGTCAATCGATGTTCGTGTTTTTGTCAAAATGGAAAAAATTGAATTGAATATCGAGCCGTCATTAAATTCTTTCATTGGAAACACAAATTAAAACCGAGATGGACACTGTTCACGTGGGCTGCACCATCATTTGCCACAGTTAAATTTTGGCCAGCTGAATTTAAACGCCATGCCAGTTTTGTTGACGATAAACGATTACGTTCGGGAGCAACCGCTATCGATAACATGGGAAAAGTTCACCAAAAAGTCGGAGTTTTGGCATCGGCAGTTTGGTTGACGATGAACGTTCGAAATGGCAAAAAACTGTAACCACTACCGATAACATCGGAAGAGGCCGTGTTTGTCATACATTGACTGAAGATTCGGGCATGAAAAACCGCGCTTGTTCACTCAGGGCCAAAAACGTATTTAAATGAACATTTCCAATCATTTCCAATGACACCAACAACTGCGTGGGATACTGCTTTCCCCAGATTAGAAAAATGTACCCACTCCCTCGCCGACAAGCTGGCTGGCACCCTAAATGACAGAGACACTAGTTTTGATGTTCACGGGGTATGGAAAAGCGCGCTTTTTCTACACTTGTTCTGCAACATAGTTGTATTTAAATTTATATCTCACGCTTTGATTTTTAAGGTGTTAAAACACGTATCAAGAAGCAGACAACTCAGAATATTAATTAATAAATATTAATTAATAAATTGGTAGAAATTAATAGACACAAATTGGAGCAAAGCAGTCCCTCTGTACACAGAGAAAGTCGGTTGTTAAATCAACAAAATCTCTGAAGATTTTTTTGATTATATGACCAACAGAATTGGTGAGTTTAACAATTTCTGTGCAATTATGCCTGTACTATTTGAACGGATTAAAGAGGAGACTTTACACTGCGCAGGAATAGTAGGCCTGTCAGTGTAATTGAGAATCTGCTATAGAAACACCTTTAAAAGGTGCCCTATGCCCGGTAAGGGCGACAGGTGGAAGAAGAAGAAAGAGGAGACCTTGTTGAGAAATAAAACTGAATTTGACGAAAATATACTTATTTTTGTGTTAGGCTAGAAGCTTTTCAGACTACCCTCGGACAGCTATGAACTCGTTAAGTGTAGCACAACATATAAACGAAACCGGGCATGATATTAAATTAGAAAACCTCAAATCAATTATAAGATCGTAACATCGCCGTGAGAATTATTCCCTTATGAAATCATTTATATGAAGAAGAACAAAAATCTCTTAAACTGAGATGGCCTTCTAAGCCTTTACTCTGTATTGATGGATTTACTTCGGTAGAACGTGTATATGGTTTATGTTTTGTGTTGCAGGCTAGTTTTTTTTCTTTAGTTTCTAGTAGTTCGCATGTTTTAATTTAGGGTAGGGATTAAAATTAGATATTTAACCTTTAACCTCGGAGGTGTGATATGTGGAACATAAACCCGGAGGTACCGTCAGACGGCATCCCCGAGGTTAAAGGTTAAAATATCTTTTAGAATAGTTGTAGTGTTTGTCGTATAAGTGTTATTTTTGTAAATAATAACCTAAACCTAACATTCTGTTACAGCAATATTTCTATTCTTCGCGGTGGCCGTATTCGGTGGATCTCACTCCCGCAGGGACTGGCTTATGTATCCCAATTTTAACTATTTAAGTTGGTCATACGGAATGGCTGTATTATCGTTCTTTTTCCATGGATTCGCTGCCATAGCTTTGTACCGAGAAGCCCGACTAAGCTACGAAATACGAAAGGAATCTTGGAACTTAATCAGACAGATGCAATCTAACGAGCAGCATTACCCCGGCTATATATAATTTAAAATAATTTTATCTTCGTTTACGAACGAGTATTATTGTGCTTTTTTTCATTGTTAAGCGCTTAATTTTTTCAACAAACTAAACAATACTTATTATCGTAGTATTAGAAGTACTTTTCAAGATATCTTTAAAATCGGCGATTTGTCACCCCGGAACTTCGATTTTAATCTCGAATTAATTGTTAACGTTGATGTTCTTTGGAGGGGAACACTAGATTGTCGTACAAAGCTGATGCCACGTATATATTAATTGATGTGCGGCTAGTTAGAAGAGTTTCGTCGGATTTCCGATGGAAATATTTTTTATATCGACGTATTTTATTTTACTTTATTTTATTTTTTTTTTAGATTAAGCAAATCCGTCCACACTGTTATAACAAATAATCAAAAAGAAATCTCGTACCTTTTAATGCACACTATAGATTGATGCATATCTCTACTTAGGAATATCATGATTGCCTTTTTGGACAAGAAATCTATATTTTAATTAATTAATAATTATGTATACACTTATACATTTACGAGTATTATATTAAAAATATATTTTAATATTCAATTACAAAGTGTTTGATTTCCTACCTGGTACTTGATGTTCTTCCGCTATCTTTAAGACAGCTTCGAGGGTCGCAATGGTGGGATTTGCATCCAGTATGATGAGCGGGGCGTTTTTTATAATATCTTCGTTATTTTTAATCTGAAACAAAAAAATAAGGTGATTGGACTACTTAGTATTCTTCAATAGAAGATGAAAACTTGCGGAAAAAGATTTCCTTTTTTAATTTCCAATATTTCAACATTGCACTATGGTAGAAATACCTTGAAGAGTGCAATTTATTTAATTTTACTGATACAGTGTTCATATCCACATCCGTAGTACTATCCTGATTAAGTAGCTTTGAAAAATGTTTCAATCTTTCAGTATGTAGCGATATGAAAAAATTGAAAATTTGTGGTTTTTGTTTTATTTAATACATGGGCCTAGTAGGCTTGTGTCTTGGTTAACTATCATTCGTCATTCCTTCCTCTTCATTGCCTTTCTTTTCCAGTTTTCTACGTTCAATCTTCTTCCACCTCTTTTGTCCATCTTGTCTTGGGTCTTCCTCTCCATTTCCTTCCTTCTATTGAATGTGTTAGCAGTGTTTTTGGTATTCTCTCCTGAGATATTCTCTGCACATGTCCCAACCATCTCAGTCTCTGAGCTTTTATTATTGTTACTATGCTGGGTTCTTTGAACAGCTCTCTCAGTTCTGCGTTTGTTCTTCGCATCCATGTACCATCTGTCATTCTTCCACCAAATATCCTTAATACCTTTCGTTCCCATATTTCAAGTCTCTCCTGCTCTGTTCTTGTCATTGTTCATGTTTCGCATGCATATGTGACTACTGGCTTTATCAGTGTTTTGTATATCCTTATTTTTGCACCTCTAGATATGTTTTTACTTCTCAATAGTCTATTTAGGGTATGTATACAGCGGTTTCCAGACATTATTCTTCTTTGGATCTCTTCCCTGTTACCCGGCTTGCGTGAAAATACTGTTGCTAGATACTCAAACCTCTCGACCTCTTCAAATTTGTTTTTCCTTCCGTTGTAATCACCTTTAGGTATCGTCCATTGGTAAATTCCTTATCCGACCATTCCATGTATTTTGTCTTCGCATCATTTCTGTATAGTCCCTTGTTTCTTGATTTTTTTTCAAGTCTCTACAGTTTCTGTAAGTTCAGTTCTACTCCTGGCCAGAATCACCAAATCGTCAGCAAATGCTAGGCACTGGTGCTTTCTGTGGTAAATTAGGGCTGATCTATTTACGTTTGCCTCCAGTACGGTCTTCTCTAGCAGTATGTTGAATAATAGCGATGAGAGCGGATCCCCTGACGCACTCCTCTGACCTCAAATCTCTCAGAGAGCCTACCGTTTATTTTGATTCTGTTTTCAGTTTTTTTCAAAGTTAATTTTACCATGTTGATTAATTTTGGACTAATATGAAGATCCCGGAGTGTTTTGTGTATTTCCTTCGTTTTCACTCGGTCAAAGGCCTGCTTGAAATCAATGAAGAGCGCCACAGTCGGTTTTCCATATTCGTGACTCTCCGCCTGAATCTCTCGAAGGGTGAAAATTTGGTCGATGGTGCTGCGGGCTTGCCTAAAGCCACGTTTTATTTAATAGTAATTATTAAAATATAGATAAATAGTTTTAAATATTGTAGTCTTTTATTTTACAATAATTATAATACAATATTATTTCTAATTATCTTCTGGTAATGATTCTACCAGGTTCAATTCGGGAAACTCTTCATCTAAATCGTCCGACTCCATTTTTTGATCAAGATTTGTCTACTAATAAATGTGATCTTTCCTTTTAGAGTAAAGAAATTCTACTTCGAGTTCGCATTCTTGATTTAAGGCCAATCGAAGATATAAGTGGTTCAGAAGAGTCCATTGATCTCAAAAAAACTATCAAATTCGCCACTAAAAGTGTGAAAAGACCTTGTGGAGTTCATTTTACGACTGGTTTGTGTTTCACCTTGTAAATAAAGTAATAAAGTCAATCTAGACTCGTAAAAAAATAAACGGAAGACCACTTATATAATTCCTCATATATTCCAAAGCGGTTAAAAACGGTTCTTAGTATTTATACACAATAATCTACATACCACCCCCAAGAAGTGTTGTAAATATCTCCGCGTATTTCGACGTACAATCCTGGAAAAAGTTGTATGAACACGTATTGCCGCTTTTCACACATAATGCACGAATAAGTCTATCAACTCCTTCCACAAAACAATATTCAAGCAATTAGTTTTTACAATAAAGTTGTATGCTTCACTTTAGTAACAAATATTTTAGTTTATAGTTTCTTTCTTCACTTTGTCTGGCTCTAAAAAGTAACTAAATCTAGGGTTACGCTAGAAGTATTGTGAGGATGAGAGCTCTTAAATGTTTCATTCAAAACTCTTTCATCGAAATTCCCACGCAAAAAAACTTTGATTTTGAGAGTAAAGTGCACTTTTGAAGTCAATTCGACCACAGTGCGTTGGTACAAGGTCCTGATGGTTATATGAAAGCTTCTTTTTATACTGTGTATATCTCCCATAAAATGTACTTCTACAATAAATATTGATCATAGAAGCTTACAGGATTTCCATTGGATGACCAGTCTATGTTTGAAACGTATTAGCATAGGCTACCACTTCGAAATGGACTCAAGACGTTCATCAAAGGAGACACGAAGTCTAGCAAGTAAAATCTTTACAACAATGAGAATTAGATAGGCCTTAATGACGTGTATATCCTACAAATCTCCTGGAGGAGACGGTGTCTTCCCTGTGCTATTGCAGAAATGCGTAGATGCTCCTTTCAATACTAATGAGCTCATACAAAGCCAGCTACAGCTTCGGGTATACTCCAACATTGTGGAGAGACGTAAATGAGGTATTTATACCTAAAGAAGGAAGATAATTGGTCTCTTTTCAGTCATACTCAAAGGAATGGAAGAGGTATTAGACCAGTACCCACCTAAGGAATAAAGTACTTATAACAAAACCGCTTCACCCTAACCAACATGCCTTTCAGAAGGCAAAATCAACAATAACGGTCCTCCAATTTATTATAAGCAAATTGGAAGAGTCACTTATGGCAAAAGAAATAGCTCTCTGTGCATTCTTGAACATAGAGGGTGCTTTTGGCAACCTCCTTCGACAGGCATGACAGAGCGACCTCAGCCAAAGGTTTTCACCTGTTGTCTAAATAATGGATTAAAGCCACGCCCCAAAGTCGTGGGATTCGAGACGACTACAATTAGAGCCAAAAGAGGCTGCTTCCAAGTAGGGGTCCTGTCACCTCTACTTTGGTGTCTTGTTGTAAATGATCTATAGATCTTAACTGGTAACGGATATGAGGTGCAAAGTAACGCTGACGACTTGGTACTCACAATCCGTGGAAAACATGAGAATATCATACCGCAACTTATGCAAAAGATTATAATCGTTCCTTTTACAAGGAGAAGAAAAGTAATGAATTTTGATCGGCCATATAAGGTGATTGAAAGCCGTATTGAGGGGGCACCCGGTGAGCTTCAATGCAAAAGAGGTACCCTGGTGCGGTACGTGGACGGCTCAAGAATAGGAGTCGGAACAAGCATAGGCCTCAGTGGTCCTAACTACTACCTAAAAATGACTACGGGACACCACACCACCATATTTCAAGCAGGGATTTCAATTTCAAACTTGTGCGCCATAAAGAACCTCAAGAAAGGGATTCGAGGTGCAACTATAAATATATTTAGCGATAGTTAGGAAGTTCTAAAGGCTATTGAGGGGTTTACATATGTATCTAGTCTGATACACGAATGTGTATACAATTTAAGGCAACTGGGACGCAATAACCACGTTATTTTACTGTTGGTTCTAAGCCACCAAGGGACTGGAGGAAAAGACAAATAAGCTGGCCAAAGAAGTAGGAACATGCCTTCGATTGGTTCTAATCTTATTTGTGGTCTCCAAAAGAGCCACATACAATAAGCAATCAAGAGATGGGAAAATAATCAAAAGGACACTGGGAAAGTGACTCAGGACAAAAACAGGCGAAAGCACTCATATCAAGCTCACCAAAGACAGCAAAAATAATCCTATTGACATTCTTTGGTAACACTGGGGAACAACAATTTCGTTGTCTTAAATCTGTGACTTTTTTTCAACTAACTTTTGGCCTCTGGATCCAAAAATATCCGCAGTTTTTGTCAAGCACGTCAACTTGTTGAGCTACAGGATATCCTCAAAAGTCATACAAATTGTGCATATAAAGAAAAATAAAGCAAAAACTTACCAAATATACTGTTTATAGAGAATAATTTTATTCATACAAAGGCTATAATAGTTACTGCAAGTTAAATTGTGTTCATACAAATAGTTGTTTTTTTATCGAACGGTAATTACATATTAAGACGAACATTTTCGCTTATAGCTTTTTCTGGAATGTTTAATCTGTGGACATTCTCACTTGATGCTCCAACAATAGTCAGCCATCATATGTACATCCCATCTACCTTGATACTGTGCCTCCATGACCTTCAAATCCTGGTAAAATCGCTCACCCTGCTCATCACTGACTGCACCAAAATTTTCCGGGAGGTTAGCAAGATGGCTATGTAAAAAGCGCAATTTAGTGCTCATGTTGCAACCTAGCAGGTTGGAGCTCTCCAAGAGTTGCTGGACAATTTTGGCGTAATTCTGTGCTCGTGTATTTCCAAGATAGTCTTTAACAATGTTTTTGAATGCCAACCAAGCATTCTTTTCAATTTCTGACATTGTTCCGATGAAATGTTCATCTTTAACAAGCTGCCGAATCTGTGGACCATCAAAAACACCGGCCTTTATCTTTTCAAATGACAGGCTAGGAAATGCCGAAATGAGATACTTGAAACAGTCTCCTTCAATTGGCAAAGCTTTAACGAATTACTTCATGAGACCCAATTTTATATGCAGAGGTGGAAATATAATGTTCTTTCTGTCGACAAGTTGCTGATGTACAATGTTTTTCAAGCAAGTTTTTCTCGTGCAGCCTTGATGCTTGATAGTCCCAAATCTCGTACCAAATCATTCAACTCATGCTGGTCAAATCCATTACGAACGGAACCATCTTTAATTTCAAAATCTTCATCGTTGGGGTTACTTTGATCTTCGCCAGACTCGTATTCCCGTATTTCCAAAGAGGGTAATGCATTGAAAACTGGCGCTGGGATTTCGGCTGAATGAGGCACTGGGCGTATAGCTGATGGTAAACTAGGATACTCTGTTTTACATTTGTTTTTCTTGTTATATCCTGACGTTTTCACTATATAAAAGTAACAATCACTTGAATGATCTCTGGGCTCTCGCCAAAGGGAAGTTTATCACGTGTTCCCTTGGTCCACATCCGTAAACTCTCAACACACTGCTTACACACTTTGTGAGGGGCCCATGATTTATCTTGATGACCAATTTTCACTTTAAAAAAGGCAAAATAGATTTGCCGGACAAATGTACTGTTGTTTGTCCTTTGACTGGGAATGGTAAAACTGCCACATATGTAACAAAACGAATCGGGGCTGTTTAAGCACTTGCGACGTGAACTAGAAGAGGTAGACATAAGGAAAAGTTTCAGTTTGTATATAAATAAACACTAAACACTGCTAACCTTGTATATAAACAAGAACACAGACTCTACGTCGGCATGGGCTGCACCGTTTCAGAGCGACACAGAGTGGTCACATTCTCATAAGGTGTAGAGATAAAACTTGACGTGGTAGAAGAAAACTAACTACAGTTTTGAAACCAGCATGCCTAATTAACTATAAAACAGCTCAAAAACCAAACTCAACAGAAATTGTGTTACAAATTGTTCCCCAATCGACGGACATAGTTACGCCATCAGGTTTGTCATACAAATACCCATCTTTTTGGAAAATGGACATCCCGTAGGTGTCCATTCGATGATCCGTGGACATATTTGTGTTTTCTGTTTTGAACTAGCATTGTATAGTTTAAGTTTACGATTTTATAAGATTAATACTAGGATATAATTGAAATAACATACTTACGTAATGCTGTTTCATCATGTTAAAAAAAAACACACATAAAGAGTTCATTTTCATATACCCAAAAAAGAAAAGTTCATCTTTTCAATACTGTTTTTGCATATAACAATTGTCTTAGTACACAGAAAAATGGTATTCGTTGATTATTCAAATCTAGGTTAATCTGTGGCGTAAATTTTAGTTATAATTGAGATCTACAGATGTAGGATCATGTTCTTCTATTGGGATTACCGTTAATTCCAAATATTTTAGAATTTATCAATCTTTAACCAACTTACGTAGAAAGAAATATGTCAATTTACAATATCCATCAACCCTTTGAAATCAAGGCCTTGTTGATTATGGAAAACTGGATTCGTTGCGATTTAATTGGCTAAAAAGAAATACGAAAGTGTTTCTTGGTGAAATAAACCTTTTATGGACTTAGCTAGTTCTGTATGTACTTCAATATTGTTGTTAAAAGCTTTAAATAACATATCATTTGCTTTGTTTGCAAAAATTTGCAATACGTTGACGTATCATAAATTGAAGTACTCAAAGCCATCCTAAAACAAAATTAGTCACATAAATGGACTTGCCGCGTTTTGAAAATTAACTCCTCATATGTACCTGGCACCCAAAAATAGATGAATACTATATGTAGATGCAAAAATTTCTTTCTGCAGCCGCATACTTACAAAATCTGGCGTTATTTCTTTATGTATTTCCATATCCCCCAGTAACAAACGACATTCGCCTTTCGTATCGAAGATAGCCGCGGACTGTGCCGTGGAAGCCTTGGATATCCTTCGAATATACTTGGTGGTCTCCAGGGGAAGCGTAGATGTGATAATTTTGCTTGAGGTATCTTCTCCGATGGCTGAAAGGAATATAGATGGACAATCAAGTTTATTCAGAGCGTCCGCGATATTTCTAGCCACCCCTCCTGGATATTCGGCAAATTTTCCCAAATGCATCCGCCCATCAAGCTGAAAAGAATTACATTATGAAGTTATTTGCTTATATTTATTTTCAAGCATATGCAAGGCGATACTAGATTTGTCAGAACTTCTAAATTTGAGATGAACCAAGTGCTCTTGATGACGGATATTGATTGATCGTTTAGATTCTCCAACATATGCTTGATCATAATATTTATATTACATTTCATGAATCCCTGATTTATTTATGTTGTCTACTTGCACTTTGGCGTTTCCTAAAGTTGATCGCCAAATAATTTTTTCACCAAATAATCTCAAGAAAAAATTTAGAAAACCGTAAACACCAAATGGATAAGATGGATAAGCCAAGGATTTATAACATATCACGTAAAGATTGTGATCAAGTATAAGTATGTAAACAGTAATGATATAATTGAATTGTTATAATATAATATAATATAATATATAATATAAGATAATATAATATAGTTTCACAAAATTTAGCAACACAGCGAACAATTTGTTGATACAAATCAAGATATGATACTGCAAAATATTTAAACTGAAAGTAAAATTCATCCGTACATAGTTGCATAGAATAAAACTGTTCTCCATTCTGTTGCTTTTGTCCATTATGAAAACAGCTTTCAATGATAAAGCGTCCCCCTTTTACAAAATAACTAACAAGGGAACATCCCGAACCTGTAAATTCCAAAAAAATTGAAACTCTGTGGACAAGTAGTCCTCACCTCAAGATGTTCGAAGCCTTTTTCCTTATCGGCCCAATTTCATTTTCAGAGGGTGAAACCACCCCTGAAATTTTACTTGATTTTCGGTTTTTTGAAAATAATTCGATAACGGTTGGACCAAATACATCAAAGTTATATATCAAAATAATCGCCTCTTTGAGCTCTATTACATGTGTGAAAATAGCATAGTATTTTTATTAAAAAATTTGGTGGTGCCTTCCCCCATCCCTTCACGAATGAACCTATTCAAATGCCATATTGTGGATGTTATACAGCCCTTCAAGCAGTTTCAAAAACGTACTTCACTTTTTGTAAATTCAATTTGGAATTGCACTCTGGTCGCACGTTAGGGATCGAAAACGGTTGAAAGTATTGTGCAATCTATATTCGCTATAACACACAGCTATACCATGCTTCCTACAGTAGCCACGTCTGGTCGCTTGTTGTCGCCCCTATTCATGGTTTTGAAAGAACAAAGTGGTTAGTAAAATTTCAGGGGTGGTTTCACCCTCTTAAAACGAAATTGGGCCGATAAGGAAAATGGCTTCGAACATCTTGGGGGTGAGGACTACTTGTCCACAAAGTTTAAATTTTTTTGGAATTTACGGGTTCGGGATGTTCCCTTGTAAGTCATTATAAGCTGAAATGATTTGTAAGTGATTAGAAAGTGAATCAGCTCAACTGAAAATGAAGTGATGTTAAAAAGGGAACACACATTTTAATTTACGTACACACAACATGACTAACCAATAAAATAAACGATTACGATTTGAACTTGTTCAGTATCTTTGCAATTACACCCAAAGTGAATATTTGTAAATGGAACGGTATCAACGTCAAAGTGATTATATGGTGATTTTGAATCAGTTAATAGGGTAGAAGAATATAACTGTTAGGTGTAACTAATTGTAACTAACATAAAAAGATAATTTGAAAACAATATGGTCTTCTCGATTACGTCTTTTAATGATCATATTATATTTATTTTTCAGTAACATTTCATAAAAATACATGATCTCGGCTAAAATAAGTAAAGCAATAACCAATAAGTCCACCACGACCGCTTAATCGGTCTCTATTTGATTATTTGTATTGTCAAATTTCGAACAAGCAAACGTTAGCCGAAACAATAATGTATGGACGGATTGTCCGGAACGACAATAACAATCAAGCAGCACATAACCTTCCTGTTCCGTGTGAATTCACCGGTATTAAAACATCGGCTATTGTTGATGTACCTAACGTGACACCGTTTATCGAAGTAAACGGCCAACAATGTGCTAATTTTATCAGTATATCAATTGTATCGTGATCTCCGACAAATTGGGAGATACAATAACTTGATTTATTTCCTGTTATTTGGCTGATGAATTTTATGTGTTAAAATATATGATTTTTGGTCTGAATTGGCTTTTTTGCGGTATCTAAGAATCATTAGTAGAGCCCGGTAATAGGGCGTCGTGCTATAGCCATACCTGCCTAGTATACAAAAACAAGAAAATAGAAAAAAGAAACAGAACTAGTACATAATTATAATATGTGAAAAGTAGTGAAACACTCACCCTTTTAAGCAGCCTTTGCTACGGAACAGTAAAACTAGAAGCACCATTATCAGTATTAACATCATGTGGATAAGAGTGGCAAAAAGTTGACACCATTAGATGGGTTTCCATAGTTGTCTCGGTGAGCGATGTTCGCCGTGGTGAAAAAATGAGTTTATATTTTGAAGAAGAGCGTTCAATATCTACTGACGATATACATGCATGATTAAAATGCTCTTTATACTTAGTCAGTGGATTATTCGATACACCATCACGAATTTGTTTTAGTGTGCTAAAATCGGGATCTTTCTGTAGCACACTCTCGAACTTTTCTAAAACGCTATTATATTTTGCGTCATGTATAGTCAGTAGCTGTGTATGCACTCCGTACATAATTTGCAGAGACTCCAATAATGATAACGATCTATTTTGTAATTGTTCTATTGCGTCAGCTAATCCTTTATAGTAGCTACGAATACTTTTTAAATCTGTTTCAACGGAAATATCTTGAAATTTCGACTGGCACTCCTTAATAATAGCTGCAGCTTCGGCAGGATTGAATTGTGCAACAACAGCTTTTACTATTTTGAAATGTTCAGCATAATAAAAAGCTGCCTGCAACCATGTTCCCCAACGTGTAAGAATTGGCCTCGGTGGTTGACGAATACCAGGACACTGTGTGAAATAATCGTAGGCCTTTGGGAGATTTCAAAAATACTTTTTTTGTGCTTGCTATTAATGTATTTACCTCGGGAGAGCGTTGTCGACTAGCTTCTGCCACAAGATGTAAAGCATGCACATTACACGTAACATGTAAACACTTGTAACTATGTTCAAGAAGAGAACGGCCTACCGAACGCATTATCGCTGCGCCATCGCTCATAAACATCAACACTTTATCTTTTAAAATTTGAAATTTTTCCAACGTACTAAGTACAACCTTCGTAATTGCTGCAGCAGTACACTCTTGTAGTCTTCGGCTAGATAGTAACAGTGGTAATGTAGGTTTACTAGGGTCTAGTATGCGTACCATAATATTTACAATAGAATTTTTTTTACAGTCTGTTGTCTGGTCAACATATAACCAAAGAAACTGTTTTTTCAATATGCGTTTCATTTTCTTTTCCACGTCATCGCGTACAAATGCAACATGCTTACGTGCCGTTTTCTCCGTTGGCAACCGCAACTCGGGATTGTATTTGTCCCAAAAGCCCTTAAACGGTTGTTTATCGAGTAAGCCTAGTCGCAAATTACAGTTTATCAACATAAGAATTACATTAAAGAATTCACTTCTCGGTGGCATGCCCAATTTTCGTTTTCTATGCTGTGCGGAATTTACGTGTCTTGTACAGTTCCACTTCTTATTTGACATCAAACGTATTTTGCACACTTTACAAACTATCTTACTCCCGTTGTAAAACAAATCGGGAAAGTCAGAAATAAACTTATTTACTATGTCTTGAAAGGGTCGTTTTTTAGCCTTCGACATGTTCATTAAAAACTACAATTAATAACTACGTCTATATCAATAAAATCAACACGCCCTATCCGCTATCCAATGCTAAACTCAACTGAGTGATGATGATTTGTCGTGTCGTATCGTAATCGACCAGCCCTCCCCGTCCACCTAAACACAATCACACCGCCGCTGCGATTGCTCTCCAGTTACCGGGCGCTACTTATAAGCCTGTCCTTATATTTCTTTTATTGTAATGCAGAATAAAATCTTTTGTTTTTCAGGGTGATGTGTGAGAGCAGATGCCCATTCGGGTTAATCTGAACATCACCTTGAGTTATTTGTTTCCAGTATTAATTCATGAAACTTGTTATATGTAAGCGAAGAAACGATGAAACAAATAAAAACATTATTATTATTATTATTTAAATAAAGTAACATTTCGCTCAGACATACATAATATTAACATTTGGAATAAGCACTTCATAGCTCTTCCGGTACATGGGACTTCACTTCTTGAGCGCTGTTTCACGTTCTGTATCTACTTCCACTATAATCGACTATCTGAGACTTTAAAATCGTTACATGTTCGAGCATTCAGAGGTGCACTATGGAGCTATTTACATTCGCAATAGCTAGCTTGTCATTTGTTTCTTTTTTTTGCTAATTAGCGGAACACTTGTATTTTTATATTTTTCTTTCATCAGTACATGTTGCAGATTTTAGGATTTAAGCTAATTTAGGCAACATAGGCTTTCCTTATTTGTTTTTATATGAACAAAGGTTAACTGCCTCAAACCAAGGAAAAAAATGTTTGTTGTTGCAATATTGCAATCGACGGCTACCGCTGGCGAACCGTCGCATCACGCAAGGCCCAACTAATCGACATCCAAGCTCCTCCTATCCGGTGACGTAGCATATCCGGTCGCCATGGGAACAAAGCTCAGCTTCCGACTTCGCCATTCCATCTCTGTCTCTCTTTTTAACTAGCGCCTCCGTTCAAGAACGTTCTTTTTCTCGTTCTTGCCCCCTTCGTCCTTTCCGACCGGGGAATATTTTAATTATATCAGATGCTACCGAGCCCTTCAAGGTCACGCGTACACCCATAGACGCAACAACGCGCTATCATTGAAGCGCCTTCGTTTCGAACGGGAATTCTGTCCGATCGAGTTGATAAAATGGATGGAGTTTCGAATGGAAAATTTGACTTTTACGTGAATTGAGTTGTACAACGACTAACGAGTATTTTGCTGAAGTAAATAATTATGAAAATAGCAGCAAGTAGTGGTAAAAACAGAAATTGGAAGACTTTCAGTTTTAACCACCTCCTGCAGCTATTTCCATTATTCATTATTATTAATAAAATCTTTGAAAATTAATACTATAATTTTCAATGATTTTAATAATAATAATAGTAAACTTTATTTATTATAGGTATGTACTACATTGATAATTGTATTGTCATCCGTCCATGCCATGTTTTCGTCCCATTTTTGTGTAGGCCTATTTTTTCTGATGCTTCCACTAATCGACGCAGTGTTTTCTTAAGTTCCTCTTTACTTCTCGTTATAATTGCGATGTCTTCAGCGTAGGCTAAGCATTGTTGTTTCTTATAGTAGATTAGGTTTCCTCTATTTATTTCCGCTTGTCCTATTACTCTTTCCAGTACTATGTTGAACAGAATTGCTGATAAAGGGTCCCCTTGTCTTAGTCTTCCTTTGATTTCAAAGGTGCACGAAATTTTTCCTAACATTTCTACCTTGTTTTCTGTACAGTTCATCGTTATTTTTTACTCCTAATTCCTTTAGTGCTTCGTTTAATTCCTCTCAATTTACTGAGTCACATGCTTGTTTGAAATCACAACAAAAATTACAAAAGTTAGTTTCCGGTATTCATAGCTCTCCGCCTGGATTTCTCTTAGTGTGTATAATTGGTCTATTACTCCTCTTTCTTCTCTGAAACCACACTGATATTCACCTATGCAGTTCTCCATACTTCCTACTAATTTATTTTTTTAATGGCAATTGCTAGTATTGGCAAATGTGCGATGCCTCTGCAATTGTCACATTCTGCTTTGTCGCCTTTTTTGAACAAAGGACATATTAGTGCTTCTATCAATTCTCTCGGCATTTATTCTACTAACCAGATTTCTTGAATCAGATGGTGCATTCCGTCTAGAAGCTTCTCTCCACTATATTTGAACATTTCAGTTGTCATGTCGTCCGATTCAGAGCTTTTATTATTCTTCAAGTTATTTACTATATGCTTTATTTCTTCAATACTAGGGGGCTCTTTATTTGGTTCATGTTGGTAAACTGCTTGGTCATTATAACTATCTGCTCTACTTTCGCTATCCTTGTTTAGCAACTTGTTGAAATACTTCTCCATCTCTCCATAATTTCTTTTTTATCTATTACCATTCTTCCTTCCTTCCTCTTAAGATACATAGTCTTTGGTTGAGAGTCTCGCTTTTCATTTCTCACCCCTCTGTATAGATTTCTCACTTCATAGTTTCTATATGATTCTTCCATTTCTATGATGACCTTCTCTTGTTGCTTCCATTTCTATGAAGACCTTCTCTTGTTGCTTCCTTTCCTTTTTCTTAATAATTTTCTTGCATATTCTCCTCTGCTCCGAGTATTTGTTTTCTGCTTTCTTTGATGGTTTTCTCAACAGTTCAATTCGACAACACTTTCTCTTCTCCAGGGCATTCCTCATCAAACCACTTTTCCTTTCCTTCTTTATTTTTTTGTTCACATCTCACAGGTTTCCATTTGGTTCTTCATGTCTTCCCACATACTATCCACTGTTTGAGTTGTACTTATTTTCGCCAAGCCTTCTCTTAACAGTACCATGTACTTAACTTTCTGATCTTCATTTTGTAGTCTTATCCTATTTTTCTTTTTTATTTTCTGGTTACACTCAACTGCAACCTTATTCCTACCATCAAGTGGTCACTGTCCGTATCTAAACATCTGTAACTTCTGATCTTCTGTATTACTTCTTCCTGATCTTTTTCTACGAGAACATGATCTATTTGGTTCACATATTTACCATTAGGGCTTCTCCATGTACCTTTATGTATTCATAAAACGTGCTTTTAATAACCATATTTTTTTCTCTCGCAAAGTCTATCAAGAGTAATTCATTATCAAATGTCTTTAAACAGATATATAAATGACAAATTTTAAGCGATTGGAACCAAACTTGACATAAGAAAATTATCGCGATTGCATATTGTTTTCATAGCAAGATAGAAAACACCAAAAACTCCCCTCGTAAGTTGTTTTATCCAATTATTCAAACACTGCATCGGTCTCAGCATTTCACACCTCGTTTTCAAAATCATTTACAAACCCAGCATCTACATATTTAACATTCAAGACAAGCATATACAACCGCAATTTGAAAAATAACGAACACAACACTATTTATCAAACAGCCGTTATTTGTTAACATACACGCTACTGTGCATTTTCCTTCTACATCCCTTTTGTATAACGTAGGGAAGCTGCATTTCTTCCAAATAAACGTCCTATTTAGAATGGAACGGCCATATAAGCGTATTATGGCGTATAAATTTACGCCGAGCCGCTAGAGCGCGCCAGATGAGTATGAATAAGTAATGTGGATACAATTTACATGCAATTTCTTACCCTTTCTTCTACCGCGCGCATCTCGTGTAACTCGCGTTGCTGAAGGATTCGTTGCGAATGTTTTAGAAAATAAATAACATGGTAAATAAGGAGAACTTATTCGCTAGGGTCCCGTAAATTTCGTTTATGATTTGATTCATATTTGTGCTTTTCTCTGGTGGCGTGTCTAGGATAAGTAGACATTATGAATGTTATTACTGTAATGCAGTTACCTTAAGCCATTTTAAATCTTTGTTAGTATAGATTTTCCTTGTCATTGTAGAGGTAGAGTGTGTCTCAGGGTAATGTGATGATTTGTCACGCAAAATTCAGTACATGCAAATCTTAATTTGTTGTAAGTCATTTGGAAAATGAGTTACGAACATGGCAAGAGATCTTCGGCTAAAGAATCTGACGGAAGGATTGGTATTACGCATAGAAGACTGGACCGCAGAAACCAAAAAATACATTAATAACACTTCTTGAATCTAACAAATCAAAGTCGATGTTTCTGTTCTTAAAAGTACTCAGTCCAATAGAACTTTTTGCTCGTCTGACTTTAAACTGTTCAACTTTCCACGATATGCTCACACAACATATAGCTAGATCCAACTCTGAGTTTTCTCTACTCGGGCAATTGGTGACTAATGGTTTGGTGAAGAAGATCGCCATGTACCCCTTAGAACAGTTTATCGCCGAATCCGAAGTTTTGAGTTAACATCATATCGTCCGCAACTTGTGCTTCCTTTGACTGCGGAACATTATCAGCAACGGTTACAATGGTGCAATGAAAGATCTCATTGGAATTTTGAATGGCGTCATGTTGTGTTTAGCGACGAATCAAGATTTTATTTAGGCATGCACGACGGTCGTCAGAGAGTCAGAAGAAGACGGGGTGAACGACGGAATCTTCGATTCACCGTTGTGAGGTACGTACACTACACTGTGGGTGTTCTGGTTTGGGATGCGATTACTTATGTCAGCAGGTCTCCGTTTGTGTTCATTCGAGGCAATATCACAGCACAACGGTGCATTGCGGAGGTGGTTGGAACACATCTTCTGCCATACTTACAAGGGCTCGAAGATCCATTATTCCAGCAAGATAATGTAGCAAGGTTTTCCTTGAACTTCTTTGAACAGGCCCAGATTAATCTTTTGCCCTGACCTCCAAGATCTCCAGATCTGTCTCCCATCGAACATGTATGGGACATAATGGGTAGAAGGCTGCGAAACTTGCAGCGTCCTCCTTTGACTTTGCAGGCTTTGAGACATGAGGTGCAACTTGCATGGGAGGCGATACCCCACCTAATTCAATCAATGCCACGGCGTGTAAATTAATGTGTAAATGGGAGAGGCGGCCCCAGACGTTATTAACAATTATTATAAAGTTTTGTTTAACTAATAAAGATTTTCCTCCCAAATTCTGATCATTTATTACTTTTACATAGGTGAATATTCTTACCAAATTTCATTCGGAAATTCCAACCCCTTCTAGCTGTTACAATTCCTATGTACTGAGTATAGATATCGAGCGCTCGTTTGCAATATACACGTCGGTCCAGATACGAACGAGATATTGCCTTTGTGAATGGCAATCACGTAATATTGTAATTCAACACCTTGCGACAAAATGTACTAATACAGAATTACTGCGTAATTTTTCTGTATTCTCAGATTATTTTAGAAAGTACAGTTTCTTATATTCATTTCATTGCTGTTATACGATGTAGGAGAACGAAACAGTAATTCTAAGTTGGAAAATAAACAACGATTCTTATAAAATTAAACTAAAGAAAAATACATTCCATAATTATACAAAATAAATTAAAATTCTAACAATGTTACTTTATTAAGGGGAAAAATTTCCTGGTAATATTGAACTTTGTAACTTTTGTATTTGTTGCGTTTCAAAATACGTTTCAAAGCAAGATTTGCCCATTTCAACTAACGAACAGACCCTCACTCCACTCTCCTCCCGCTCGGGATCCGCTAGAAGGATTTGAGACTGTTCGTCTATTTGTTAGCATTTACGGCAATTCGCAAAATACCATTTAATGATCTGCACCATCTTTGCGGTTGTATAAACTAACATAATATATTCAAAATCCACCATCTCTTGTTAGAACCTTACGAGCGCATAGAAAGACAAAGAATGCGTTAAATAGGCTATAGCAGTTGCGCGCAGCAAGGCTGGCCGGCGGGGGTAAACGCAAGTATGCTAGATCGCGCTACGTACAATATCACTCGCACCCCGGTGAAATGTGGACCAACGTGTATACGCTAATGGTAGCTCCATCGTGGAGATATAAAAATTTAATTTATGGGTTGATGATTTTAATAATATATACGTATATTATAAGAAATTAAATATATTTTTACACGTTAAAGTTTTAATCAATATACACATGTAATATATGAATTTACACAAAACAAAACAAGTGAAGAAAAAACAAACGATTCACAAGTAAGACACATAAAATGTCGAGTTTATAAAATAGAACAAATAAGATTATAAATTTACAGAAAATAAATAAAATGTTAAATGTTGTAACATTTTCCTGTTCCTTCATCTACTACGTCCCTACGAAAAGTCAAACAACTTAATAAACTCTATTTATAACTGTTACATGGTTCCATCCCTGCTCCCTCCTTTTATCCCCAAATTCCCACTCCGCGCCCATCCTACGCGCCGTTCTCCGAAGGAAAAATGTAATAACAAAGTCCCGAGAAGGCACGCAAATATCTCAAGCATTTCCATCGAATACTATTATTAGCTCAATATTTAATATAGTAAGAATTGCGGACAAGCATTTCCACTTAGAGTTCCATTCCGCGGAAGCATATCCTTCACGTCTAGCTGTCCGTTGAAGAAGTGTAGATGAAAATTGCGCCTCGCTACGACGCCGTTACGGGTATCATCGTGAAACATTTCCATTTCGGCCGACGACGAAACGCTTGGCCTTGATGAAAGTTCCTCTTCGGTTACTCCCCCGTACACACGGTTGCTACGTGGAGACAGTGATGAATTTCCGGCGCAAGTTCGCTCGAATCCCTTTTCTAACTTTCGTCTTTTTCTCTCTCAGATGTATGTACGAATACCTTGCCGTGAAGTGATAACAACGTCATGTTTTAAAGGAAAATAAAAATTATGCGGTTTTATTCCGTTATATTTTTATAAATTGGGATTTCACTGCTACTACTATTACTAGTTACACGTACGTTACACAAGAAATGGTTTTTTGCATTAAGAAAACAGGTTTTCTTGCAAAAATCAGTCTCTTTTCAAATATTTTTATTTCGACTATAAAAATGTATAATATAAGAAAACTAACACATTTAAAATTCCACTAAAGTTTAAAAAGAGCGAAGCTTTGATAAGTGTCATGTTGTAAAAATTGCTTTTTATCTTGATTCTTTTTGAGTTTTGAGTTCACCGATTGTTTGAAGTTTTGAAAATGCGTTTCTTGTAAAACGCGAATATGCTGCCAGGTATCCTGAACGAACACATCATAGCAGAAAAGTGTTTCGGCGGTTAGCAATGCATTTAAGACAAACGGATAGTGTGCGAGTTCCCACTAAAAGGCGATTGGTATAAAATGAAGACAATATTTTAAACGTTCTTGCGTATATGCGAGCGAATCCGCGTTTAAGTATCAGAGACATTTCTTCACACTTAAGTATAAGTTACGGTTCAGTGAATGGAATCCTTAGGGATTCTAAGCTGCATCCTTTTCATCTAATTTTGCATCACGCTCTGTCAGATACTGATTTTGGCAGAAGGCTGGATTATTGCTACTGGCTGAAAAATAAGTGCCGAGAAATTCGCCAATTTCCTTTTCAAATTTTATGAACTGATGAAGCTACTTTTATTAATTTTGGCAGAGCTAATTTTCACAACATGCACTATTGGCCAGAAGCAAATCCTCACTGGATGCGGGAAGTTGATCACTAAAACAGATGGAGTGTCAACGTATGGTGTGGAGTTTTAGGACACAGATTTATAGGACCGTTTATTTTCAATGATCGTCTAAATGGCGACACATACCTAGACTTTCTAAGAAACGAACTTCCTGTTCTTTAAGATGACGTTCCTTTTAGATATAAGGAGATCCTTGTGGTTCCAACATGATGGATGTCCGGCACACTTTTCTCAAAGAGTACGGAACTTTTTAAAGGTTGCTTTTCCAAATCGTTGGATTGGAAGGATTAGTTTGTTTCCGTGGCCTCCTAGATCTCCGGATTATAACGTGCTAGATTTTTACGTGTGGGGAAGAATAAAAAATATTGTGTATCAAACACGTCCAACTATACGGGAAAATATATATGAAAGAATTCGAGATGCCGTTGCTACGATTTCACGAGCTGAAGTTGAAAGTGCTGTTTTCAATATTACGAACAGATGTGAGCGTTGCATTGTGCAAAACGGGAACATTTATAATCTATTTCCCGTTCTTGTTTGTTTTGTTTTTGCCTTGAACGTTTGATTAATAATATTAAAATCGTTGTTGTTTTGACCTGTTGACCTTTAAAAACGCTTCAAATTTTGTGTCCCGCATAATTTGAACCAGTCCTAAGCCTGGATAAAGCGCGAAGGAAGGTCCGGAGAACAACAATTACAAATCAACGATGACGTTAAAAAACACTAAAACAAGTATAAAAGAGGCTTAGTTAAATGTGAAAAAAGTAAAAAAAAATTTTCAATTTTACTTAGCATGCTTGATCATGTCAAAATTAACGTGCTATTAATTATTCTTTTGGCGATAATTCAAACACTAATAGATATATTAAATTGTATCTTTAACGTTTTTTCTTGGAAATTTAATCTACTTTCCAAATATTGTATAATAATTAGGTCGTTCCATTTGAAATTATAAAAACTGTGATTTTTCCAAATGACGCCCTCTAGCGACGGCTTTGAGAATCAATAGGTCATGGTTATTTTTTTAATTTGAATCAGGAAAGCTTCCTCTTTCAAATGAGACCTTGTTTATCAAATTCGGTTAATTCAAAACCGAAATTACAGCCAATTTAATTTTTTGTTCTACAGAAAAAAAGCCTCCCCCCCCCCCCCCCTCCAAAAAAAAGGATTCCAAATTATACTAGCTCTGCGACGATAAGATTTATTTGACAACTTGTATGGGTATATTTTCTAGAAAAATCCTTTTTTTTGTGAGCATAATGGTTACGCCCCCTAGCAGTAGAAATAGGAACTTAAAAATAATTTCCAGCATTTTTGCTTGGCCACTTGTCTTATGAAGATCTTTTTCCCACAGCTATACGACTCATAGTTCCTCATATATGATACCTTGCTACTTATCTTGGATCACCCGCTATACTTAGAATCGCTTTCTTCAAATTTTTGCCAGATTTTCTTGAATCAAATTAACAAATGTCTTAAATGAAGAAATACAATTATTTCATTACATGTATATACTTCTCACAAGCGGAGAAAAAAATTCTAAGAAAATATTTCTTTTGATTTAAAACTGTTATTGTTAAAGCGTGACAAACGGTTGAACCGCAGAGACGCCTGTACGGGGGGGTATGTACGTATGTGGATGCAGAGTTCAGTAATGCGGTAGACATTGAGGAGTTTGGTTATTTATCGAATTCTCATTGTGTGTTTTCGAAAACATGGGACGTAAGCCTGATGTACCTCCTGCATCGCATGTAAATAAATATATTTGGCGTTCTTGTGGTTTGGAATTTACAGGTTCGGTATTAAAAGTAAACGTCATGTATTGAATTTAAGAAACAATATTCCGTACTGGCAATTTTTGTATTACTTTATTTTCATGTTGAGCACGTGCAACATCCCACAGCACCTAGTAGATAATGAAAACTTTCGTCTTTTTTGGTATAAATATGTTCCATCAAGGAAGCTACCAACAAAAAGACAATTGCAGTACAATTTACAACATGTGCAAAGTACAGTAAAAGACTGTATAAAAGACGAGTTGAGAAATCAAAAAATCTGGTTCACTGTGGACGAAACTACTGATGCTCAGAAACACAGCGTGATTCATATTGCGACGCGTCCTTTAAACCGTAATGGTCCAGCAGCTTCCTTGTTGTTAGCTAGTAAAAGGATTGAAAGAACTGATGCGGAAATCGTTGTAAACATAATAAAAAATATGTTAAGAGATTTTTGTATCGTAGGAGCCCAAATCACCATGTTAGTTTCTGACGGAGCTGGAAGCTGGTAGGATGTTAAAAGTATGCTTTCCGACTCTTCTTCACATAACATGCCTTATACACGCATGTCATCTCGTAGCAGAAACAATTCGAAGCAAGTATCCTAGGGTGAATGATTTAATATCATCTACCAAAAAAGTGTTCGAAATCTCCCAAACATATCCGCGTATTCAAGCAATTGTATCCGCAAATTCCGCTACCAGCTCAGTCTGTATTGACGCGATGGGGAACATGGATCGAGGCAGTATCTTACTATCGCAAATATTATTCCCAAGTGAAAGACGTCATTTTCAAACTTAATTCTTCTAATTCTCAAGCGCTTCGCGAAAGTCAGCAACTTTTTTCCAATTCGGACGTTCAAAAAGAAATAGATGACATTTCCATAAACTATTCTGTAGTGACACAAACTATTTCGCGGTTAGAAAATACTCACTTATCTATACGAGACTCGTTAAATAACATCAACAATTTGGCAGCCGCTCTAGAAAGCTAGGACTAGATGTTGCGCAAAAATTTCGTGCAGTTTTAAATAAAAATCCGGATTTAGAAAAGGTTCGATCTATATCTGGAATTCAAGACTGCACAGGAGAGATACAGGAGTATTTGAATTTCGCAAATTTTACTTCATTAAATACTAAACGATCATTTGCAAAGTATACGGGAACGTTTTCAGATCGTCGTCGAGGCCTGACCGAATCGACAATGGAAGCATTGCTTATGTTGCAGTACTACGCGGCGTACCATGGCAATCGCACATTACCGTAGCGGTCATCGATACGTCAATAAAAGGTAACAATCTATAATTTTTTTTATTAATACTGTGTCTACTTTTGCGCGGAACGCCCCGGACGATTCCACTAGTTTCTCGAATATTATGAATAGTACACGCACACCGATCAACCGATAATAACCGAACGTCCACTCGATTCCTTGTATGTACGTAGTAAACACAGCTCCTTTCACGACGGCTCTGCGGGTGCAACCGTTTGTCACGCTTTAGTTATTGTATTGGGGATAATTGAAACAGTATTAAACGATGGCACAAGTGAATTGTTAGCATAGGGCAGGCTTTGTGGAATTTTAAAATAAAAAGGTTACCTTATGGGACAAAATCTGCTTGTACTACTTTCCAAAAGATTGTAAGTCTTATATATTATTTCGATCTTCATGGTATATCGATTATTTGAATATTTATTAAGAATTCATTAAACTAATAAACAGAATTCTAAAAGGTGACTTGATAATAGAATATTAATACTTTCCAACCACTTCCTAGCGCTTTTCCACTTTATAAGAACCACTTTGCGACGCATATTCCCCACGTTAGAGTCTCTAAATTAAATCCCAGATACTTCCATAAAAGGAGTCTAGTTTGCACGCTCCTGTTTGTGTTGAGACACTCGTCGTATATGAAGTTTTTAAAGTCCCAGAGTCTGGAAAGATTAATCGACCTTAAGGCCTTTAATTTTTAGTCGTAAGCTCGTTGCTAGCGAGTTGGTCGGAGTTATTAAAAATAGAACGAAGGCGACATGACGTCCCTCTATTTCACACACCTCATTCTCTTCGTCTTTACAAAGTTCTTGTTCAATACCGGGCTCAACAGGTGTGTCGTCCTTTTTCTTCCTTGCCTTTTTGCTCTCGGGACACGAAATCTGATAGTTAATAACGATTAGAGGACGAATGGCGTATAGAAGGGATAAAATTCGCATTAGATTTTGTGGCCCGTCTAATTTTTTATCCGCTATCGATTTGTTCCTGTCGTTTATTTGGTCAGAATTAACACTTTTTGCTAGATTTTGTAAGTAAGGTTAGGATATTAGTTATTTTATTTATAACAGAAAATTGTGTTTCTACAAATATACTCAATAAATAAAATACTACGTATCGTCTTATCCATTAGCTTCAAAATCAATTGATTGCTATATTATAACAATATAAACATTATATAGCATTTAGTTAATTAAAATACATGTATAATTATTCATTGAAATAAAAATTTCGTATTCTTGGCTAACAAGGAAACACAGGTAAGTGTATCTCACCCTAAGCAGCCAGTGTATCTAAAGCATCCTAACCCGTGATTCTTAATCTTTTAGTATTGGCGACCTAATTTTTAATCACAATTCTTATAGCAAAAATCATTTTATAAAACAACTTTGTCTGTGAATGAAAAAGCTTCACTTGCTTCCTACAAAGTATCATATAAAATAGCCAGATGTAAAAAGCCTCACGTCGTTGGTGAAGAGATTATTCTGCCAGCTGTAATTGAGATCGTATAAACTATGTTTGGCGATAATTTTGCCCCAGTCCATACCTCTATCAAATGATATTGTAGCCCGTCGAAGTAGTGCCCTCCAGATAGTAATAAAGATGATCATTTAATTGCCTATGTTCAATTTTGTGACTGTATGTCAGCAGTAGAAGAACTACTTTTCTGCAAACCCATAGAACTCAAAGCAACAGCACTTGCATTATTTGCTATCTTAAACGATTTTGTAAACGAGGGAAACATAGAGTGGTAAAATTGCGTCAATGTCTGGAAGATTCCAAGGTATACAAGCACTTGTGAAACAAAAATCTTCACAGTGTGTCTGGACACGTTGCATGATTCACAGAGAAGCTTTGGCTTCCTAAGAAATGAGTCCTGATCTGAATATTGTGCTAACAACGGTTGTAACCGTAGTAAATTGTACAGGCTGTTTGGCACAATGATGTAAAGTTTTGAACAGCCGATGTCGAAGGCTAAAAAACGACCCTTTCAAGACATAGTAAATAAGTTTATTTCTGACTTTCCCGATTTGTTTTACAACGGTAGTAAGATAGTTTGTAAAGTGTGCAAAATACATTTGATGTCAAATAAGAAGTGGAACTGTATAAGACATGTAAATTCCGCACAGCATAGAAAACGAAAACTGGGCATGCCATCGAGAAGTGCATTTTCTTTAATGTAATTCTTATGTTGATAAACTGTAATTTGCCACTATGCTCACTCGATAAACAACCGTTTAAGAACTTTTGGGACAAATACAATCCCGAGTTGCGGTTACCAACGGAGAAAACGGCACGTAAGCATGTTGCATTTGTACGCGATGACGTGGAAAAGAAAATGAAACGCATATTGAAAAAACAGTTTCTTTGGTTACGTGTTGACGAGACAACAGACTGCAAAAAAAATTCAATTGTAAATATTATGGTACGCATACTAGACCCTAGTAAACCTACATTACCACTGCTACTAGCTAGCTGAAGACTACAAGAGTGTACTGCTGTAGCAATTACGAAGGTTGTACTTAATACGTTGGAAAAATTTCAAATTTCAAAAGATAAAGTGTTTATGAGCGATGGCGCAGCGATAATGCGTTTGGTAGGCCGTTCTCTTCTTGAACATGGTTGCAAAGCGTTTACATGTTACGTGTAAAGTGCATGCTTTACATCTTGTGGTAGAAACCATTCGACAATGCTCTCCTGAGGTAGATGCATTAATAGCAAGCACAAAAAAAGTATTTTTGAAATCTCCCAAACGCCTACGATCATTTCGCGCAGAGCGTCCTGGTCAACCACCGGAGTCAATTCTTACACGTTGGGGAACATGGTTGCAGGCAGCTTTTTATTATGCTGAACATTTCAAAATAGTAAAAGCTGTTGTTGCACAATTCAATCCTGCCGAAGCTGCAGCTATTAAGGAGAGCCAATCAAAATTTCAAGATATTTCCGTTGAAACAGATTTAAAAAATATTCGTAGCTATTGTGAAGGATTAGCTGACGCAATAAACCAATTACAAAATAGATCGTTATCATTATTGGAGTCTCTGCAAATTACGGACGGAGTGCATACACAGCTACTGACTATACATGACGCAAAATATAATCGCGTTTGAGAAAAGTTCGAGAGTGTGCTACAGAAAGATCCCGATTTTAGCACACTAAAACAAATTTGTGATGGTGTATCGAATAATCCACTGACTAAGTACAAAGAGTATTTTAATCATGCATGTATAACATCGGTAGATGTTGAACGCTCTTTTTCAAAATATAAACTCATTTTCTCACCACGGAGAACATCGCTCACAGAGACAACTGTGGAAATACATCTAATGGTGTCAACTTTTTGCCAGTTTTATCCATATGATGTTAATATTGGTAATGATGCTTCTAGTTTTACTGTTCCGTAGCCAAGGCTGCTTAAAAGGGTGAGTGTTTCACTACTTTTCACATATTATAATTATGTATTAGTTCTGTTATTTTTTTTCTATTTTCTTACTATTGTTTTTGTATACTAGGCAGGTACGGCTATGGCATGGCTCCCTGTTACCGGGCTCTATTTATTACACTAGAAAAGCAGTATTTCTTTAACAGCCGTATTTCTTCTTTCAGCAGTTCATTCCTTTCCCACATTACAAAATTATACTTTAATAGAAGCTCAACAACATACAAATACAGATGCATACCATACACAGAAGCATTTCTCATGAACCGCTTGGAATTGCTAGGAATGGAGAAAATTTGGAGGGAAATAAGTAATTTCCCTCTCTGAATACGTAATATCTAATTTCGCCCGTTACAAAATACCGGCAATGTCGGTGTAAACAGTAAGAGAAGCCGGAATGGCCATAGAATGCAGTACGTTGATAATGCATTATTTAGGATTTTTCTGTGGAGCAGAGGACGGGAGAGGGAAGTTTACAAAGCTTGTGGAATGGAGATAAGAGAATGTGAGGCAAAATAATTCCTTGATCCTTTAACGCGATTGGAACTGTATTATTCGATCAATATTTCAACATGAGAGTCTCAAATGTGTCTGGTAATGGCTTTAAAAGTCTGAGCTCGCAAATTTAAGGCATTTCTAAATGCAAAATCTACACTAAAAGACCAATAAGTTTGTGTTATCAAAAAAATATTTTGTGCGTTCGATGAAACAAATTATTTACCTAATATTATTTTATTAAAGTCGAACATTGCATTTGCTTGAATGAGAAATTAAATAGTATATGTTCTTCCGCAAATAAAACATTATTTTAGCTTAACAATGGAAGTACAGATTAGCGCTCCAAACACCCGCTTACCTCTATGAAATTTGCTTAACCATTTCAATAATATCTGATTGAATACGTTTAAAGATATACAGGTCTTGTAAAGCGAATACGTACAGCAAAAAAATAGGGAGTCAGCCGTTCTCTCTCAGCGATTGGAGATCACAAGCTAATCACACCCTCTCCTGCTCACGCATACGCTCTTATTTGCTCGGACTAATGCCCACCTTGTCGGCTGTACGTATTCGCTTTACAAGACCTGTACAGTGGAAAATTTTGATCACAACTTAGGTTACATAGATTTGATATTGGATTATATATGTGTAAATTCTACGTAGCTTCTGTTTTATTGTGTATAAAATTTCTGAAATTTTCAAAAAAATAAGGGGATGGGGGATTATTTTCCTAAACAAATATTCATTATAGGGCGCCATCATTAAGACCATGTAGGAGCTTAAATCTTGTCTTATCTTTTTTTATATTTCTTATAGTTAATGAGTTAGTGAGTCAAACAGCGAAGGGTAGTGTTGACGTTAGGGCAGCGTGATAACTAGTCTGGGCAAACAGCAGTAACAGTCAGTGTAGTAAATATGTGGTGCGGAGTCGGCGATTATTTATTTCACGCGTTCACAGCGTCAGAACTAAATCGATGCTGTATGCGAGTAGTTCTGTGTATATGTAGGCTGTCATAGCTTATTTTGTAATGGTACGCTTATGTTTGCTTTAAAAACGTCGCGTAAACGACCAATGGCAGACACAGTTAAAAACTTTATAGTGGACATGCCGGACTTAATTCTTGATGGCGCTAAAATTCAATGTCTAGTTTATAAAATCCCTTTAATGTGTTGGTCCAGAAGCCATTGTCAACGTCACATCGAAAGCAAACAGCATTCTTCTGCAAAAAGTGGCATACGAGACTAAGAAAAATTTACATTTGATTTATGTGTTACTCTTATTTTATGTAATCTATCGTTTCGTTTACTAGACAACGAAGCATTTGTCTCCTTCTGGAATAAATATACGGACTGTAAATTACCTAGTCGGACATCGATGCGAAATGTAGTGCCATTTGCTCGTGAACATATAGAAAAAAGAATGAAAGCGGAATTGAAAGATAAAAAACTGTGGTTGTGTGTGGATCAAACAACAGATCGTCAAAAACATTCTGTGGTTAATGTAATGGTACGTACAATGGAACCACATCGACCATCACCCTCCTTCTTACTTACTTCCAAAAGAGTTATGAATTGTACTGCTGATGAGATTTTAAAGGTGGTGTTGAACTCTTTGAACAAATTTGAAGTTTCAACTAAGCAACTCTTAATGTTTATGAGTGATGGTGCCGCAAACATGCGTTCTTTGAGCCGATCTCTTAAAGAACACAGTGGTAACTTCTTACATGCAACGTGTAAAATCCATACTCTAAATCCTGCGGCACGAACGATTCCTACATGTTTTTCACTAGTAAATGCATTGATTGATTATTTTAAATGTGCAAATATATATATCGCTAGATGTCGAACGGTTGTTTTCGGCATCAAAAAACATTTATTCCGCACGTCGTACTTACTTGACTGAAACAGCTGTGGAAACATATTTAATGATTCAAATATTTAACAGATGTTACCCAGTTTGTGATTTCACAGAAGACTTTTAAAACGGTAAGTGTTTCAGCACGTTTTATAATTTATTTCTTACCTTCTATTTTATATGTACACTTTTATGCGCTCGCCACGCCTCTGGCTGTTACCGCATATTTGCCCAGGTTAGTGATAACACTAAATGAGGGGCGCGACCATATCGAAAATAAGAAAAAATAATTTTTACTGAAAGAAAACAGTAAAATACATTCATAATAAAAAATAAAATACACGTTTACACTAATATAATACACTAAATTAAAAACAAATTTATTAATTATTAATGACACCCTCGGGCCTCTCTTTCAATTTTCGTCTTCTACGCCGCGGTCATGAGTCTTTGTAGGATCTTCTAAAAACATTAAAGAAGTACATATATCATTATATTATGTTTGAATGTAGTAATTCCTTGTTAAGAATATGATTGTCATAAATATATAAAGTAAAAGATGCAAATATGTAGTAACATCTATCAAACGAGTCGCAAACTTTTAGCTTAAACCTACTATTAAGATTACAGTGACCTATGAACAAATTTAGCATTTCCACCGTTTAACAGAAGCGATATTTTAAACTGCGCTCTATCAAAAGTTTAACAGGTAAGTACTGAAATATTTTTCTCAGGGGATTTTGGAAAAATTGTTAAATTTTCTAACTTAAACTAAATTTACAGTTCTTAGTGGGTTCGGGAGTATCCCTGGATACACTGTTGGCAATTTTTATAACGAATTTCCAAATTAATAAATCGAAATTAACGAATTTTAAAAATATAAATATAACTAACATTGAAATTTGAACGATGCCAATGTTATATAAACTCTCTGTTTATAATAACCTCTACAGGAAACCGCCTGTTCTGGAATTTAATCCTTTTTCTCTTCGAATAAATATTTTGATTTCACAATCGAATACTTTAACTTGGGATCGGAGTTAAGATACACTTTAATTCAACGAAGGCTTAATAAAGATTGATGAAATTAATGGCGTCGCTCATCCTTCTTTTATTTTAAATCGCGAAAGACCGCGATTGTTTTATCCCACAGCAAATTTTGATAAATTAACCCGAATATAATCTTTTACGATGCATTTCGATGAAGTGACGTTATTTGTAAAAGAAATTAGCATAGAAGAACGCATCCAGGAACGCTAGCAGCTGACAGTAGGCAAATCTATGACCTAATGCTGCCTGACAAGTATTAAACGTGAAATATCTCCAACGATTTACTTAAAACGTTCAGATAAAGATTTAATTGATGAAATAATTTTAGATTAATATTCCATTAATTTTGACGAATTACAATTGGAGAAATCGACCAGAAGATTAAGTTTAATTTTAATTCCCCTACGATCGTCGTTATCTGGACTTATATTATAAATATAATGTCCTCGCTCCACAGCCAGTTGGCTGGGGGGAAATGGTAACGAGGAAATTTCCATTTCTTACCGCAAGAGGGATATTTAATTACCAACGAGTGGCTAACCTGACCCTCCTTGGTCGTTCAGAGGTTGACAGCCGATGCTGTAGTTGTCGTAAATATTGAACATTACAATACATATGAGTGATTATTTTTTTTCGTAGCTTGTTATTATTTAAGTGCCTGCTACTATTGGCTTGCACATGAAATGGGTTTTACAAAAATGATGCTGCCATTTATTATTTTTTAATACGTAACGAAATCTAATCTGAAATGTTTACAATGTGGGTTGTTGGGAATATGTACGTTTTCTATGAAAGCTTTCCTTTTTCTGTCTTAGAATGCCAATGTGAAGTCAACATCGAGTTTGTAAAAAGAAAGAAAGCAGTACAGTGAAAAAGAAATGGGTCTGGCAGTGTCAGCAGTCAGAGAAAAAAGAATGTGACATATTATTATTGCAATCATAATGTCTGTAGGTTTTATCAATAAATAAATGCTATGTAGCAAATTTCTAGTGTATTCCATATTTGCATCGCAGTTCCTCAGGTAATAATGTTCGAATATTTTTTGGAGAATGTGTAGGACCACAAGAAATCTAAGTAAAAATCTTGGTCCGTAACTGTTTTGAATATACTCTAGTGAAATTGAACTTTAAATAACTCGATTTATAACGAAGATGTATTCATAAAATAAAATGGTTTTCTACATTTGCAGCTTTTGCTCTATAATTTTACAGTGAAAGCCCAATAAAATGAGAAATTGTTGCACACAGCCATATCACATATTTATGCCGTTTTTTTACAATTTATTTGACGTCATGTACAACAAATACAACGCCGTAGAGGAACGTTTCTAAACTTAAATTCTGGTGGCGGCGCCTGCGGAACACCATCTACTTTATATCTTCCGCAATAAATATTGTATTACACGGTGATAATTTATAACAGAGAGCGTTCACGTAGAACTAAATCCCGCGAGGTTAAAGAATATATCGTTCAGATGGTCGCGAATAACATTCGAAAAATTTCTTGCTGCTACGGTTCATTTTTAGAAGGGGAAATAGCGGTGCCAACAACAGCCTGCCACCCATAACGCATTATTAATGTTTCTTTTATAGTTCGTGTGTCTTTTTTGTCGTTTCTGAATCGATTCGATATGGAATCGAAACCTTCTTACTTGGTTATTACAATCGAATTGGTTCATGTAAAAAGTTAGTTTTTTTGTTGGTTGATTTTAATGCTTTTTTTACTTAAAATATATCGTACTACTAGGTTTCCACTCAAACATTAAAAAGAGATAAAAGTATATGAATTAAGTGATATAGGGAAAGTTAATCGTCATGCAGTGCGGTGAAATTTAATTTTAGTTTAAGGTGGTAATGAACGATTTCACAAACAGAGTAAGAGAATGCCAAGATATATTAGTTCTATTCCTTCCGTGCCTTAGGTTTCTTTCCGACATGTTCCTATGAATTCCAGATGTTCATCTAATTTTTGGTCAACCCCTTTTCCGTCGCTCTTAAGGTATCCACAAATTTGTTTGCATTGGAATTACCTGGTTTTCCATTCCTTGAATGTGGCTGTACCAACATAATTCTTTTTGTTGAATTTCTATTGTTAGTGTTTTGTCGTCATTCATTATTTGTCCAACATTGGCATCCATAGAGAACAACGCTTTTTGCAAATGCTGCTGTAAAGGGTTCTTTTCCGTTATTTACATATTTCTTGCTTTGACCGTCCAGTCTGGTCAATCTTTATTCCCAAATACATATACTCTTCATAGGCTTTTATCTTTATTCCATTATTCAGCACTACATTCTGTTTTTGGTCTCCTTATACACAGGTATCCTTTCTTGGGTCATATTTGCTATGAGTTCCCACTACACATGTTGTTCAATTACTTGCCTGGACATATATTCCAAATCTTCTCTGTTTATCGTCGCCGAAATGATCTCACACTTACGCCTTCACTGTTGTCTATGGCTTTTGGTCAACAAGAATCTTTGTGAAATTTGGCCGCAGATTTTTAGTTATGACTGAGCCTTGTTTGATTGTTTGATTGCTTCGAGTACATTCACATTAATAGATGTTCATTCCAAGACTTGTCATCATTTCTGAGTGAAGGTAGTGTCATAAGCTTTTGTCAGGTCAACAACTTTCCTATTTTCTTCTCGGTTACTTAATTCACGCTGAAAATATTACCAATGCATGTCCTCCCGGTTCTAAAACCTGGTATATTTTTGTTCAATTATCGTCTTCAACACTTTACCATACAGTCGACTTAAGGAGCTAGTAACCATAATAAATCTATAGTTGTTACACTTCGCTTTGCTTCCTTTCTTATGGATTGGTGTGATCTAGACTAATTCCCAGATGTCCCAAACATGTAAATACCGAAGAACGCAGACATAGAAAAAAGGGCGTGCCAACGAGAACTGCCTTTATTTTCGATTTACTTGTCATGATGATAACCTGTAATTTGTCATTTTGTTTACACGAAAAAAAACCGTTTTAGAGCTTTTGGTATAAGTACAACCCCGTGTTGAAGTTACCAACTACGAAAACGACAAAGAACGGAAAAGAAAATCAAGTCCACGTTAAAAAATTAGTTGCTTTGGTTATGTGTTGACGAGACAACAGATTGTAAAAGAAATTCTATTCTAAATGTTATAGTACGTGTACTGGGCCCTCATAAACCGACATTACCACCGTTACTAACTAGCAAAAGACTGGAAAAGTGTACTGGTGCAGCAATTGTGAGGGTGGTACGTTAGAAAACTTTCAAGTCTCAGCACGTCGAGTTTATGAGCGATGGTGCCGCGACAATGCGTTCGGTAGGCTGTTCTCTTCTTGAACACGGTTGCAAGTGTTTACATGTTACGTGTAAAGTGCATGCTTTACATCTTGCGGCAGAAACTATTTGACAATGTTCTCCCGAGGTAGATGCATTAATAGCAAGTACAAAAAAAGTGTTTCTCAGAACTCCAAAACGACTTCGATCATTTCACGCTCAGTGTGTATTCGTGAACCACCGCGGCCGATTCTTACACATTGGGGAACATGGTTGCAGGCAGATCTTTATTATGTTGAATATTTCAAACAAGTAAGAAATGTTATTCTACAATTCAATCCCGCCGAAGCTGCAGCCATTAAGGAGAGCCAGACAAAATTTCCATTTAATTTCTGAGACAAATAACCACTTTTATCGATAAACTGAAGGGACAATAGTCCATCTTCTTTCATGGTTAATCTTCTTTTGAAATTGACTTATTTTTCACGGCTTTACATCAGATACGTTGATGAAGATGTGCGTTCAATGTTAGTGAAGTGTTGCGGTAAAGATGATACATACGAGCTTCATCATTTAAACTCCACCTTCTAACTACTTCTAATCAAGATTATACTTTTGGAATATCTTGTATACGCTGCATGGCAATTCGACTGAAAGTCTTAGGTCTATAGTCAATTGAATTTCAATTTCGAAGCTCTATTAGTAATTATAATATTAATATCTTATTGGCATTAGTTGTAGTTTGAGGATCCTACGTAAATCTTACCATTTGACATCGAATTTTCAATTGTGTAAATGAAGTAAGAATCACTTGTCAAAAAAATATATCAGCATCGATACAAATTATCAGATATCGAACATAACCAGTAGTACAATCATCACGAGCACGAAAACTACCCTCTAGTGTCTCTCAACGTAGTTTCCAGCGTCAGCCGTACGCTGGCGCTGGAGAGGGGATGATTAACCCCGCGGTGCCTCAGTCCGCGGCGGAACGTTGACGGCGACATGCGAGACCGGCACGAACCAAAAACCAAATAGAGATAATCGCGCCGTAGAGGAGACCCGCTTCTCGGACCTTGTCCCCGCGAGTTGTGCGAGTGTGCCCTTCCACCCCACCTCATCCTTCGCGCCCTCGCCCAATAAATACTTTTAGAACTACGTTTTAAAACATTGAAAACAATGTAAAAAAACGCTTTGTAGATGATATAAGGTGATATAAGGACTTGGTAAAGATCTTGTGTGCTATGCATCACCGAAGGGACCGGCATAGCAGGTCCGAACCCACCAGTTATACGCCGCACGAAGAATATTTATGAAGACCAACAAGAATCAACACCATTTAAAGACGATTCGGATGCTTATATAAAGTTTTCAAGGTAAAAAAAGTTTTGAAAATAGAATAGAACATATTTTCTCTTCGAAAATGTTTACCTTTCACGCGAAAATAGAACCTGTTCCTCCTCAATCATCTGAAATCTCGATAAATCTTCTTAATGATGACATCTGATTGAATATCATCAATATTCTGACTATTTCTACTAAGCAAACGGTTCTATTTCACGCAGATCATTATTTAGACGTTCCTGGGGTTTAAATATTTGTTTTTTCGAATGGACAAAATGGTCGAATACAAAAGGGGGCGGTTCCCTTCGCTTGGAACGGCCTGCGGACTCAAGAACTAAGTCTTTTCAGATGCCAACGCGAAAACGAATTGATTTTAAGCGATGGAATGGTAATAATGAAGCTGTCGTTTTTCTTTTCGAACGCTTGTCAACTTGTCACGCCCGAAAAAAATGATTGATAGGTAATGTAATTGGATACTTCGCGTAGAATCGTATTGAAATCTGGTGACTGTCATCTGAAACATGTATGGCCTTCAATTCTTTTTCTAAAATTAGAATAATCAATTTAGACTTTCTGGAATTTTGAAGTAACACATATGTTTAGTGTTTCTTCTTATATTTTTTTTATATTGTTTGTTTACATTTGATTGACATCATTTGAAGGTGAACAAAATTTAGAATGTAATGTCTTTCTTAAATTGTTGCTTATTGATTTGCGGTATTTCAATTTGCTGTTAATATCTTCCTACTTTGATCAATTATTTTGGGATGGCGTATGGAGGAATAAGCTGTTTTTAATCAAAATTTGTCCAAGGATTCTAGGATGATCTAGAATAATCTGTAGAGTAAGATAATCGTTCGTCGCGCTATAGGTGTGCGGTTTCTTCAATATTTATAATACCGAAAAATAAGTAATAAAGCGAATAACAATAAAAAAACTAATCAAGAATTATAGTATCTGTAAGGCTGTGAAACACTCACCCTCCTAAGCAACGTAATCAAGTAGGCTGGCGGATTGCATATGAATTACTGAACATGAGAAGTAGAAGCATCATCATCAATATTATAACCCAGTGGATAAGATTCGTAAAAAAATGATAGCATTAGATATGTTTCAATAGTTGTCTCGTGGAACCGTGTTCGCAGTGGTGAAAAAATGTTTTTATATTTGGAGAAAGATCGTTCGACATCTACCGATGTAATACATGTATGATTTAAACAATCTTTGAACTCAATTAATGGACTAGTCGAAGTACCATTACAAATTTGTTGTAATGTGATAAAATTGGAATCTTTCTCTAACATAATCCCGAACTTTTTTAAAACGCGGATATTTTTTACGTCATCTATAATGCCTGTACTTCGTCCACTATTTGCAGTGACTTCACTAACGACAACGCTCCATTCTGTAATTGTTCCAGTGTGTCATGTAAGCATTTATAGTAGCTATGAATACTTTATAAATCTGTTTCAACAGAAGTATCTTGAAATTTTGACTGGCTCTCCTTAATAGCTGCAGCTTCGGCAGGATTGAATTGTAGAATAACTGCTTTTACTTTTTTGAAATGTTCAGCATGATAAAAAGCTGCCTGCAACGAGGTTCCCCAACGTGTAAGAATCGGCTGTGGTGGTTCATGAATACCGGGACACTTTTTTTTTGTACTTGGTATTAATGCATCTACCTCGGGATAACATTGTCTAGTAGTTTGTGCCACAAGATGTAAAGCATGCACTTTACAAGTTACATGTAAACACCTCCAACCGTGTTCAAGAAGAGAACGGCCTACCGCACGCATCGTTGAAGCACCATCGCTCATAAACGTCAACACTTGACATGTTGAGACTTGAAAGATGTTTAACGTAGTAAGTATCACAGTCGTAATTGCTGCACCAGTACACCCTTGTAATCTTTTGCTAGCTACTAACAGTGGAAATGTCGGTTTATGTTGATCCAATACACGAACTATAATATGTATAATAATTTTTTTTTACAATCTATTGTCTCGTCAACACACAACCAAAGCAACTGATTTTTTAATATAGATATGATTTTATTTTTCACCTCTTTGCGTACAAATAAAACATGCTTACGTGCTGTTGCCGCAGTTGGCAACTTCAACTCCGGGTTGTATTTGTTCCAAAAGTTCTTAAACGATTTCTTATCCAATATATTAAGTGACAAATTACATGTTATCATCATGACAAGTAAATCGAAAATAAAGTAATTTCTATTTGACACGCCGTTTTTCTCTATTTCTGTGTTTTGCACTATTTACATGCTTCTTACAGTCGTTCTTTTGCCAGCACATCAAAGTTTTCTCCCACACTTTACAAACTATTTTAGCATCGTCGTACAATAAATCTGGAAACTCACAGATAAAGTTTTATACTTTATCAGCAAAGGACATTTTTAATTAAAAATTTTCTTGAATAACTAGTATTCCGCTCGCCTGATTTAATTCACACGCACATGCCACGCTAGTGATGATGAATGTGTACGAATTTGAACTGCTTTGCCACCCGGCAGATGTTTACGCATAGCATCACACAGGCGCGCGCCGAGTTCCGTTGGCTGCTCCAGCTGTTACGGCTATGCTGGGACGACACGATTATCTTACCTTAATAATTTGCAATAGAACAATCTCAAAGTCTCTAGGATTAAATTTTAGAACTGTGTACGACCTAAAACAACTACATATTGGGACAAGATGAAACTTTTTAAATAAAAGTGAGATTTGGTGAAATTATTAAGCCATCTTTTTATATTCGAGAAATAAAAGTGAGACCATACCCCGTAATGTACTACTATACTATACTATTTTTAAAATTTAAGATAAAGCTGCTATTTTTTAATAACCATTGATATAGTTCCCGAGTGCTGAAATTTGCTCACATCTTCATTTTGGGACCATGTTGGGTCAAACGGAATTTGTTTTACATTAAAAATATACCACGAAGACGACGTTGAAATATTTGTAACGGTAGTTTATAAATGGCTTAAATTGACATATCGCTTGCATGTTATGAACTTTTTAGTTTAACCGGAAGTACTCTCAACTTTTTTATTTAAATGGTACACCTGTACATTTTTGCATATTACGAGAGTGACCCTGTTTCTAGTGAGATACGTTGAAATGGATACCTATTTAGATAAAACGATATTAGGACAAGTAAGCTTGTAGGTCTAGTGACTCAGTCGTGCAATGTCATTAAATGACAATCAAGCGCGTAGAAAGAAGAAAATTGTTTAGTTCGTAAACGCGATGGAATTGGACAGAGAGAATTTTCGTGCATTAATCTACTACGATGTTAAATGCGGTTTAGACGAAAAGCAGTGCATGGAACGCCTAACTTTAGCATTTGGCGAAGGAAAGCCTTCAAGAGCAATCATCATGAAGACGATCCAACACCGACAACACCAAAAAAACAACGCTCCATGAAAAAAGTTATGTACGCTGTTTTCTTCAGAAGCACCGGTTTGGTCAAAGCCATTAAGTTAGAAGAACAGCGCACAGTCACTGCAAACTGGTACATTAATAAATGTTTGCCTGAAGTTTTTGAAGGACTTAATGTAAGGGACCTTTTGTTGCATCACGGCAATGCCTCTTCGCATTCGGTGCGTGCTACTGTCGATTATTTGAGGGAAAAAAATATCCGCGTGATTGTACATCCGCCTTATTCACCGGATTTGACGATGTATGACTTCTGGTTATTCTTTAATTTAAAAACACATCTTCGGGGCCGCAAATTTTCTTCGGAAAATGAGAGTGATGCCGCAATTCATGAATATTTTGGCAGTATTTCGAAAAATGAGTGGCGAGCAGCTTTTGATTTGTGAAAAACACGATTAAGTAAATGTATTCAGGTCAAGGGGGACTCCTTTGAACATTTATAATAAAATATTGTTAAATTTGTACTGTGTTTTTTTACATCTCACTGGAAACAGAGTCATTCTCGTATAATAGACTTTGTTCTTCCGGATTCGACCATCCTGGTTTTAGTACCTTTATCTGTAAAAAAATGGAAAGATGAAGCACCTCACATTTACAGTTTACACGCAGAGAAACGTTTACTTGCATGGAAGCTATCCGCCTTATTAATTCAAGGCAATTATCCGCAATACAATAACTGTTTTAAATCAAAAGAAATATTTTCTAATAATTGTATTTCTTTGTTAACCTGATTCAAGAAAACCTTGCAGAAAATTTTAAGAAAGCGATTCTGAGTATAAATTAATGGCCATTATAACACAAAACATTTTCTTAAGGATAGCAAATAACTTTCTCAATTCCAGAAGGCGTTTAGGTATTATTCATAAATCAATAGTTTCATTTTCTTAAAATAAAGCATTTTTTATTTAGAATTCTTAAAATACATATTATTTATATGCACATTATTAATTGCGCTTACCTTATTTAAAACAGTACGACATATCCGTACATAATGCAGTAATTTATTCACATTGCTTGTGATTTTAAAAAGGCTAAAGTAGAGGTTATCTACAGAATAATGTTAAAACAAAAGTGAACTTGATATAGAAGTGCACATGAAAAAAGTGCCTAGTAACAGTAACCAAGATAATGCCAATAAATAGCTCCTGGTATTGATGGAATCATTACTGGTAAAAATAACATGAGAAGGGAAAAAAACATTAAAGCTTCCTGGTGTTGGCCACATTGCTCTTACATCCCTCAGTTTATGCCACTAATCTTCAAAAGCAGCAACTGAAATATTTCCTGGCGCCATCTAGTACCAGTAGTTATAGTCATGCCGTCCTACGTGGTAGCGACGGCACCAGAATACAGATACCATACTTACCCATAGAATGATGTAATCTTTAACGTACAACGTTTCATAAACATTTTCAGAAGATACCGGTTAATGTAATATTTTTTTCTTTCTATTACGACTAACCATTTGCACTCATTTAACTATAGTTTTTTTAAATATATAATAAATAATAATAAAAAATGGGGCAAATAAACTTAAATATTAACTCATCAATTATTAAACTACATAAAAAGAATCCCTGTTTAATTATATTATTCAAGAAGTAATATAATTATACCGTAACCTATAAAAAAGATCTCTTTCATTAGCTCATTCACTTGCTCCTAATTTTAATTTTAACTTTAGGTTTTTTTCCATTACTGTAATTTTTCTTTTATTAGATATCCTTGCAGCTGGCCTGAAGATGGTTTTTTTGAACACGAAACTGGTTGGTTAATTTCTCAATAGAACTTTGTGAGATCTGGACCAGAAGAAAATATTTATTTAATATAAATAACATTTTAAGAAAATTATTTTCTTACATTATACATTTTTGTAGTCTTGAAATAAGAATATTTTCTTGAATAGAGACTAACTTTTGCAAGAAAATCCATTTTCTCGATGCAAGAAACCATCTCTCCGCGTGTAATTGTTCCCCTTTTAAAAACTGCGCCTATGTAATTGTTAATACCGAAATACCGCATTTAAATTGTGAACGCCGCGATAAAAACGGGAAAAACAATATTTATTTTACTATTTATACAGCGATAACAAACGCAATTTGTATTTTATAAACATTCATCGTGGAAATGCTTTTAGTATGTAAAGAACTGAACTTTATTTGCCTAAAGCGGACTGCTTTTATTTTAAATGGCTGGGCAAATATTGAGGTAGGCTCATTATCACAGTGCTATACGTGATATAAAGCGAATGCTCGAGATAAGTATTAGTATTGAGCCGGGAATGTGACAAGTTAATCGCTAATCGAAGATTGCTTATGGGAGAATGGAAAAATAATATCATTTGTTGCATGTACAGGGTAGTCTGAAAAGTTTCCAGCCTGACATATAAATAAGTAGTAAGTGTTACGTTATCCTGGTTTGAAGAACAATGCCGCTAGTCGTTTGCTTCGGTGTATCTTTCTTGCGAAGAGAGAAGACCAATTGCTTTGCTTAGATGTATAAAATACTTGCTTATTTGTTCGATAGCTCAAGTACTTCTCGAAATGAAACACAGTACCTATGTATGTATAAAAAAATTTATTAAAATAATTCCTCTTATTATTACATAAAAAAATATAAAAGAATGTAAGGTTCCCCTCTTGTAATATATAAAAAATCTGCATATACCTTAGTATTATATACATTTTATAATGCGGTTTCCTTACTTGTTCGTGTACATGTGCAAAACATTTTGTTACCTTAAATGTGTCTTCAGTATCGCAACGCTTATTTGTATATTAATTCGCAATTTATTAGGGTCACCATCAATCCCTTGACGGAGCTCGAACGTCTGGTAGCGGAGAATAGCAGAATATAGCCGAAAACGACTACCCAGACGTTCTAGTTATTCAGTGTATTTGCTATACCGCCTCTAGTATGCATTGCTACATCTCGCTACTACCTCCCTATAGAAGCGGAGTTTCTAAAGACCAAGCATCGTGCTGGTCCGAGCGCTGCATTGCGCAACAAGCGAAAGAGCGACAAATGGCAATCGTGACGCTCCGTACACTACGTTCTCCGACGAAATTCTGGCACTCCGAGATAAAGACACGTATACGTGCGTTAGGTTTGCTCTCTCGAGGGTGATTGTCTCGGGGTTTGATGCTCGACCGGTCCTCGGTATAAAGTGCGTCTTATCTCGAGGTTTGCAATATAATAGCGTGCCGAAATTTCGATCATTTGAATTAATACAGTTTTACATCAATTCCCACTTTATGTGCGGATGATTTTATTGTATTTATGTATGTTAAATGAATTTAAATTAGCTTTTGTGTTAAATATGTACATATACAATGTTTTTAATGTATGGAAATGCAATACACACAAGTTTATAAGATATAAAACAGAAGAAATGGTGAATTTACAGCTAACACAAACGAAATATTAAATTTACAAAGTAAAACAATAAATGATGGTTTTACAAACATAGAATAAATGCAGTAACGAATTTGTTAGCGCAAAAAATAATGCAGTTATAAGTAACCTGGGCAAATATGCGATAACAGCCAGAGGCGTGGCGAGCGCATAAAAGTTTATACATAAAATAGAAGGTACGTACCATTACATTAACCACAGAATGTTTTTGACGATCTGTTGTTTCGTCCACACACAACCACAGTTTTTTATCTTTCAATTCTGTTTTTATTCTTTTTTCTATATGTTCACGAACAAATAGCACTACATTTCGTATTGATGTCCAACTAGGTAATTTACAGTCCGCATATTTATTCCAGAAGGAGGCAAATGCTTCTTTGTCTAGTAAACGAAACGATAGATTACATCAAATAAGGGTAACACATAAATCAAATGTAAATTTTTCTTGGTCTCGTATGCTACTTTTTGCAGAAGAATGCTGTTTGCTTTCGATGTGACGTTGACAATGGCTTCTGGACCAACACATTAAAGGGATTTTACAAACTAGACATTGAATTTTAGCGCCATCAAAAATTAAGTCCGGCATGTCCACTATAAAGTTTTTAACCGTGTCTGTCATTGGTCGTTTTCGCGACGTATCTAACTGCGACATTTTTAAAGCAAACATAAGCGTACAATTACGAAATAAGTTACGACAGCCTACATATACACAGAACTACTCGCATACAGCATCGATTTAGTACTGACGCTGTGAACGCGTGAAATAAATAATCGCCGACTCCGCACCCCATATCTACTACACCCAGACTAGTTATAAGGATTTGTTATACCATTTAAGCAAAAAGTAGTTTTCTCACTAAACGCTTTGTTGCCTAAAAAATTTGGAATTAAATCACAACGTAACATCCTGGATCATCCGCAACCGATTCTTGTAGCAAGTGTACTTTAAAGGGATGTACTTCCCTTTTTTTGTTTTGCAGCTGTGGAATGGTGAATATTATTGTTTAGTCCAAGTTGTCCACTAGAAATACGTTGATTATTTTAGGCTTGAAGCAGCTCGAGGTTCGTTTTGGCACTCAAATTTAAAGTGCAAATCTCTGCTTGAAATGTGTTAGTTTGGAACCCCATACACACAACCTAAGTCATTAATCGAGTCTCAAGCTAATTTGCTCATCGTTAAAGGACAAAACGGCTCCAACGAACGCCTGACGCATTCATTCCCTATATCGAAATTAACCCATGAATAATGGTAACGGTTCCCAAACAAACACCCCAAACGCCAAACCTATCCCGTGCATATTTATTGGCTTTAATGAAATTTAGATCGCGCTTGCAGATATCAGATGCCCGACGTGACGATGCCAAAACAAACGAGCATCGCGAAACAATGGAGAACGGAACGCGAGCTGGGAGAGAGGGGGTAGAAGAAAAATGCGTATACAACAGCAATCGACCCAATTCGTCATTCGAGCGATAGCGTAAAATTGAATTCATGGCTTGCATTATAAAATTAATTCGTGGTACGGCTGTGAAAGTACCTCTTCGATGGGACAATTTGTCAAACTAACGGTCTAATAGAATATTTGCGCCGATATAGGCTTACGGTTTTGGATTGGCCGATCGTAATTTGTTAAATTTAATTGTCGAGCGTAAATTTTGTGATTATTTGCTATAGAAGGCTTTAGATATACAATATGGTCATAAAGAATTTAATCAAGAGATGTTTTTTTTGTATTATTTTTTATATTGGTTACAATTAACATCTGACAGTTAACTCCAAGATAAAATTTCAAATTACGTTGACATTTATTGACAAGTTTGACAATTCAAATTACATTTGACGTTTATTGACGTATCTTATAAATTATTGAGAGCTATTTTCGTAATGGACAAAAGCAACAGAACTGGGAATGATCTAATTCTATGCAATTACGAGGGACGTTTAGTAATTAACGAGACAAACTGCATTAGCGGGAAAACTACTGAATAATATTACATGAAACTTTCTGTGGGTCAAGTTGGCAACCTTGAGGACAAATTAAGTCGGCTGTTTGAAAGAAATAAAAGCAAACATAACCTCTTTTGTCGGCTCCTCTCGAAACGCGTACGGTGGGAGAACAACGTTCAGTAATAAGATTTTTGTTATTCGAAGGTGTGAAGCCGGTCGAGGTTTACTCGCGAATGCCGAAACTGTATAGTGAAAAGTGTTTAAGCCGCGGAAACGTATATAAGTGGATTGAACAGTTTAAATTGGCCAGAAAAAGTGTCACCGATATTCATCGCTCCGGACGACCAGTTGAAGTGCATAAATGACCTTATTCTCGATGACAGGCGTATAAAAATCGTGGCAATAGCTGATTTGTGTAATGTTAGTGTTGGAACTGTGTATTCAATCATTCATGACAAGCTGAATTATCGCAAAACGCGTTCGAGGTGGTTTCCAAAACTCTTGACTTAAGTCCATAAAGACACCCGTGTTCGCATTTGTTCTGAACTCAAACGGCAAAGTCTGGAAACAACAGGATTCACCCGCTAAGAAAAAATTCAAAACTCTTGCGTCTGCCGGTAAACTGATATTAACTAACTTGCTTCAACACCTGCAATAAGAAGAAAACGCCAGGGTGCCTTTTCAAAAGGTGTGATTCTGCTGCACGATAATGCCGCCCCCATACTGCCCAGAAAACGCGAGAGATGAAAAATTGAAAATTTTGGTTGGGAGGTGTTGCCACATTCTCCTTACAGTCCCTACCTCGCCCCGTTCGATTCTCATCTGTTTGGCCCGCTCAAACAGTTTTTACGCGGCACCAAGTTCGAAGACAACGAAGCGGTCAAACAAGCCGTACACAAGTGGCTCGGACACCGAGGTCAAGAATTTTTCACCACTGGAATTAGAAAGCTCGCAAAGCGATGGAAGAAGTGACTAAATGTTGGTGGAGACTATGTTGAAAAGTAATGTAAATTTCATTGTCATTGAATGTCTTGTCTCGTTAATTACTGAACGTTTCTTGTATTTACCTTAAATCTATCAATAATTTTTTGGTGAGCATTTAACTCAGTGGTTCTTAAGGTGTGTTCCGCGGAACCATGCCTATTATTGTTCTAACCGACTTTCTGTCCCTGCTTAGTAGGTCTGCTGTAAATTTAGGCTTGTATCCAATCAGAAATTGCTTGACCTGCCTCTGGAATACTCTTCCACCAGTCTTGAGATTTCTTATCTTTCCATTGTTTAGTAGTTGCTTTAACTACAGTATATTCTATGCCTACAGAGTACTTTGGGTTTTTGTCAGCCGTTGACGAGCCTATTCGGGCCAATTCGTCTGCCTTGACATTCTCTCGATGACCTTCGTATCCTGGTACCCAGACCAGGGTCACCTTAGTTCGGCTACCCAGCCTATTGGGTGCATTCATGCAGTCCCACACCAGTTTCGTCCAGTAGACCATTCTTAATATCTAACAAATTGACATCACTTTCTGTCATATGAGACATTGAATTAAATTCTCTGCAACACCAATAATATGCAGTAGCTCCTATAGTTCAAAAATTTACAACAAAGGAGCCCCATTGTATAAATGAACCTTATCGCTAACGAAATTATTAGTTTTTGCCATTACTTTAGCAAAGCAAACACTATCCACGATACATTTAACATAATCAAGATTATCAGTTATAGTTTGGGGCATCGCGTCACCTTCCAATATGGAAAATTAATATATCTGAGTTTGCAGCATCTGTATGACGATGCCAACGCCATCCGCGATGCGCGGTGTATCTCGGAACCACTAAATTACTCACTCATCTGCACGCTGCCTTCGGCAAATTGGGCATTGTTTGCTTTTTTGCCTCGTTTTCGATATGGCAACGATGAATGATGAGTTCGCCGGCTACACCGCGTCGTTAGGGGAGAAGGGGTGCGACGCGCTACAAAGTCGCATAAATGACCTTATTCTCGATGACAGGCGTATAAAAATCGTGGCAATAGCTGATTTGTGTAATGTTAGTGTTGGAACTGTGTATTCAATCATTCATGACAAGCTGAATTATCGCAAAACGCGTTCGAGATGGGTTCCAAGACAATTGACTCAAATCCGTAAAGACACCCGTGTTCACATTTGTTCTGAACTCAAACGAAGGTTTTTAACGGAAGGTAGTGACTTTCTAGATCGTGTTATAACCCGTGATGAAACGTACATTCACCACTATGAGCCTGAATCCAAACAGCAAAATCTTGAATGGAAACATCCGAATTCGCTCGCTAAGAAAAAATTCAAAACTCTCGCGTCTGCTGGTAAAGCGATGTTAACGGTCTTCTGGGACTCTCAATGCCCAATTTTTTGTGATTATTTAGAAGAACAACGTACTGTGATCAGTGAATACTATTGTAGCTTGCTTTAACATAAAGTGAAACCTACGATAAGAAAAAAACGCCAGGGCGCTCTCTCAAAAGATGTGATTCTGCTGCACGATAACGCCCGCCTCCATACTGCCCAGAAAACGCGAGAGATGATTAAAGTTTGTCTGCACCATCCGATTTTCATCTGTTGGGCTCACTCAAAAAGTTTTTAAGCGGCACCAAGTTTGAAGATAACGAAGAGGTCAGACAAGCTGTACACAAGTGGCTCGGACACCAAGGTCAAGAATTCTTCGGCACTGGAATTAGAAAGCACACAAAGCGATGGGAGAAGTGCCTAAATGTTGGTGGAGACTACATTGAAAAGTAGTGTAAATTTTTGTCATTGTCATTGAAATTGTTTTTTCACAGCATTTGTCTCGTTAATTCCTGAACGTCCCTCATATATATGGATGAATTTCGTCTTCAGATTCCATATTTTGCAGTATCATATCTTATATATATATATATCAAATTGTTCGCTTCGTTGCTAAATTTTGTGAAACTGGTTCAGTAAGTCGCAAACTCGGTAGTGACCCGGTAGACTCAAGAAAAGAATGTGAGGAGGCATATAGATCACTCATCTTTCACAGGAAACTAATTTGTCATACGGCACTTATCAGCATATTTTTGGAATTGTTGTGCAAGAACTCAAGCCAATTGATTACGTGGTGCAATTGCAATTGGTTTGAAAATTCTCTGACGAAGCTTAGTTCCTTCCACCACAATGGCTTTGTTAATAAACAAACTATGCATATATGGTCCAGTAAAAACTCTTATTTATGATATTGAAACCATTGCATTCTGAAAAGGTTGCTGTTTGGAGAAAAATTATTGGTCTATTATTTTTTCATGAAACGGTGAACGCGGAAAGATGTCGTAATAACCTACTGCAACCTTCTCTAAACTAGTTGCATGATGACAAACGGGATTGATAACCCCAACGAGACAGTGCCATAGCTCATAAAACACTATAAACTATGAAACTCTTTCTAATCCAGGGAAATTAGTCAAAAAAATAGCAAAGGGGGGAAATAATTTAGAAAGTTTTGAAACTTTGAAAAAGCACCCATAGGGGATGTAGTAGTAAGAATCAGAAAAGTTCCCTACCAAGGGGGATGCGTCCCTCCTTCCTCCCACCACCCCCAAAGACCACTTTTTAACTTTCTTCAATTTGTACGCAAACGGTCCATTCTTCGAAGAGAACTATTATTACAAAAAATATTCCTCGTGAGATTCTGCATAAAAAGAGTTCTATGCATGTTTGAAGACGAACCGTTTTCGCGATATTGGAGTTGGAGAAGTTTTAAAATTCCATTAAAGTATGATTCTAGCAACTTTTCTGGCTTAGTCAATTATGTAAATGAAAAAAGTAACTAGGTACATGGAAATATTTCATCCCACTATCTCCTCTATCAACCCCTACTCTCTCGTTGCTAAGGCACTTGATGAAACGGACATCGCGAAACATGATTTTAAATGCAAATGCAAAGTGTATCGAATCTCAGTTCTTTTTTCTGGGTAATCTCAGTAATAAGGAAAAGTTTGTTGCGCAGCTTGCATAAAAACTGGAAAGTATTGACGTTGAAACTAGTATTGCGAAAGATTATGTCGTTGTTGACATTGTTAAAAAAGCAACAAATGCTTCACAATTATATAAGCAAGTTGTTATTGTCGGTCAAAATGTTGATCTTCTCACGTTTAGATATGTTTCCAAAGTTGTTTCGGCAAAGTGAGTGCGGCGTGAAGAAAAAGTGTTTTTGTATGCCGAAAACGAACGTTCTGCATCTAGTGAGGTTATATTTGCGTAAGTAGAATAATCTTTCAAATAACTTAACGGTTCTGTTGACGCACCTTCACAAATTTGTCTTAATGTGCCAAAATCAGAGTCTTTATCTAAAACACTTTCAAACCTTTCTAAAACACAAACATTTCTTGCGTCTTCTATCGCGCATAGCTGTGCGTGAACATGTTGCACTATTTGCAAAGATTCCACTAACGACACCGAAGAATTTTGTAGTTTTTCTATCGCATCCGCTAGTCCCACGTAATTGTTCTGAATAATTTCCAAACCTGTTTTAACTTGATTATCCTGAAATTTCAAGCGGCTTACCTTGACAGCCGCAGCTTCCTTTGGGTCGAATTCTAAAATCACGTTCTTTATATTCTCAAAATATTTAAGATAATAAAATGCAGCCTCTAACCATGTTCCCCAACGAGTAAGAATAGGTTGTGGTGGTTCAGGAATACCGGGGCATAGTCTATGAAATTCCCGAATACGTTTTGGCGATTTTACAAACACAGCTTTTGTATGTGCTATTAGAGCGTCTATCTCGGGATAAGATTTTCTGATACTATCTGCTACGAGACTGAGAGTATGAATTTTACATGTAATATGCAACAAGTTAGCACAATGTTTTTTAAGAGATCGACCTACAGCAAGCATGTTTGCGGCACCATCACTCATAAACATCAACAGTTGATTTGTTGAAAGTTCAAACTCTTCCAATGTATTTAACACCAACATTGAAATTACTTCGGCAGTGCATTGTTGTATTCGTCTGGAAGCTAGTAAAATTGAGGGTGATGGTCGATGTGGTTCCATTGTGCGTACCATTACATTAACCACAGAATGTTTTTTACGATCTGTTGTTTCGTCCACACATAACCACAGTTTTTTATCTTGCAACTCCGATTTAATTCTTTTCTCGACATGCTTTCGACGTATGCTTTCTTCCTTAGTAAATGAAATGGTAAATTACATGCAATAAACACATAAATTAAATTTAAATTTGTCATAATCTCGTGAGGAATTTTTTTTTTGAAACATGCCCTGCACTATTTACGTGCCGTAGACAATCACTTTTCGACCAACGCATTAAATCTATTTTACACACTATACATTGAATTTTAGCGCCATCACACTTTAAATCAGGCATTTCTGCAATAAATTCTCTTATTGTGTCCAACTTTGGTCGTTTTCGCGACGTAGGAAACATTTTCAAAACAAACGTAGAACTACGATATAGTATACGACAGCGTAGATGCATACACAACAGATCGGCTTTCGAGTCGCAGTTATACTGACGTTTATACCGAATTGTCCCGGCCGTGTTTATTTTGTGTAAACTTTTATCCGTCAGCCACTGGCTTTCAGCGCAGTTTGTGTTGCTCTAATGATAATACTTGTATAAGTTACAAACAGAAAATAAATCTATCTATCAAGGTTACGGAAGAAAATGCAAGTGTGTGAAGGCTGATTGCGGTGCATAGCAATGTGTAAAAGCTGTCGAGGTTAAAGCTGCGCTAATACGACTCCCGTTGACTTGACGGACGATTTTGAGGACGATTTTTAATAAATAATTATGATTATTTAATTGTTATTGTGGTATTGTGTTTGTATAGGTGTTGTATATACAAAAGATGATTGTAAATACATTATAATGAGAGTATTTTTTATAATCTATAACCATCCATACAAACACGGAACGTGGCGCATATTTACAGGATCCAATCGAAATGGTACACGTATTCCTTTTACAGACGTTATGCACTTCGCTTCGTGAGCTTTAGGAGTGTATCCAAGCGTATTTTAACTACGCGCTGCTATAGTTTCTGCTTTTCATGAGTTCTCTTCTTTGAGACATATACCGTTCTGCGTCTAACGCCACGTGTGTAGTAGGTACTTTGCGTGGAATCGGTGACATCAAAGACCCCTGTTAACAGTGTGTGATGTCGATATCGAAATCACCTTGCTGGAAAACCTCATTCAAGTGTCCCACGATAAGGGAGTTGAATCTCTGATGCTTTGAATGATGTTAATTTCGGTCTGTCATTTTGGTTTAAACAAACAGGCACAAACCAATAAATTTTTACATTGCGACAGAACTTACAGATAAAATTTAAGATTTGATTATGCCTGTTAGGTACACACAACACAACTAACACACAGCAATCAGGTAATACCATTTGCTTTACCATTTTGACTGCCTAATACGTTCATTGCTGTAGGGGTCTTTAGTGATCGGCACTGAATCACTTCAGTGGCGCTGTGAGGGCCACAGGTGATTGGCAAAAACGCTAAACAGAAAACTTGTCGAAAAGAACTGCATAAAACATTAAAATGTTTAGATTTGTTTTTTTAAATTTTCAACAAAATCCCTTGTTTTTCAGTTGAGAATACCACATGTGAACGACGAAATGCTAGTGTATCTTCGATCTTTCAAAAATATTCAGAGTTTAGGACGATATATGAGATATACGTTTATAGAAACTTCTACTTCAGAATCCTTAAATTATTCCCTCATCATCAACAATATCATGTTGCGACTTTGGCCTGGAAAAAGAACTTGTTTTCTTTCTCCTGCTGTACATCACCCCACCTCCGGCGCATACATCATCATTATTAAAATTCGATATATTATGCAAGGACATCATAAATTTCCATCGGGAACAAAAGCCATCCCAAATGATTGATGTTTTTCGGGAAAGACGGCATGGGAACGGAAAAAATTCCTAACGTATAATTAATGAAACAGAAGCTCGGATGTTCGTTAAAATAATTCGCTTATTGATCATCCTCTTGTTGTTTGCTACAAAGGCCGCTTTATCTTTCGAGTATTTTTATCTCTCGCTTCCTAGAAGGGGATCTGCGTTTTCTTAGCATCAGGAAGAAAATTAATTACAGATTCTTAGAGTTTTTCTTTAAAAAATACTTTTCTAGGAAAGCTATTTTAATATTAGGGTTTGAATTTTATTATTATGTACTGGACTTAGAGAATTTAGACATTTCTATCACCAATATTTAAGCTTATGACTAACCTGGGCAAATATGCGGTAACAGCCAGAGGCGTGGCGAGCGCATGAAAGTTTACACATAAAATAGAAGGCAAGAAATAAATTATAAAACGTGTTGAAACACGGTTAAAGTAAAAAAAGCTGGAATTAAATCTCACGTATGTAAAAGCGTCCCACATTATGTTAGCGATCAAGAATCGATAGCGAAAACTGCTTGCAGAAAAATTCTCGAAAAATTGGCACCTCCAGGAAGCGGAAAAGTTATTATCATGGATGATGAAACATACTGTGCTGTTGATCCAAAAGATGTTGCTGGGAGAAAATACTATCATTGTGTTCCCAATACAGATGTACCAATTGAAACAAAATTTAAACCTAAGAAATTTTTTTTTTTTTAATATCTGATATGGCAGGCGATGGATGAACATGGGAATGTTTCAAAACCGTATATTTTCACAGGCTCTAGGTAGACTAGGACAGTACAAACCTTACCATAAGTAAAAGTTTATATAAATATGTTGCTTATCATTTCAAAAAATGTTCATTGTTGTTGAAATATTGCGTTTAGTTTATAAGTATTTTTTAATTTTGTGCCAAGAGTTACCAAACATACTCTATATTGCAAATTATTTTTAAAATTTGGAAACATACATTTAATATAAAAGCTTCTTCGATACACGCGACATTAATTACCAACTCGAATCGTATACATAAAACTCTCCTACGGAGTGGAAAATTTACTTTTGGATACGAACACAATAAAACAGTGTAACATTCGTACAACAAAACCCGACGAACACAGCACGAGTCGTTGGAAAATCGATATGGCGCGTTGGAAGTGACACGCGGAGAGACGAGAGACGACAAGTTGATGTTGCTTGTCGGAGTTGAGATTTAAATTAGTCACAATGCCAAGCGAGCTTTTCTAAAAGCGCGGTATAGCGTGTGTGGATGCCGTATCGATGATGTCGCCTCTTCTCTGTCGTCTCGGATAAAAATCGACGCGTTGCCGGCACCGAACCCTTCTAAATCTCCGGAGCTGATTTTCGCCGGATTTGCCGCGTCGCAATTCCCATAAAATCGTACGTTGGAGGATGTCCCAATCAGAAGCAGATCGTTAGATCTAATTGCGAATTATTATGTGTCACGTTCTTGCTATTGGAGCGTTGAGAGTTGTTTTTCTGCGCTGTGTGATGTAAAACAAAGTCGGAGTAATTGTGAAAGGAAAAATTAAAGATTAGATTATAACCATTTACTGGTATTTGGGAGGATATTTCTATGATTTAATAGGAAAATTCCTTGTTTCAGAATAATAGGAACATATACAGAAAGATCCTGCAAATTTTTGAATTACAGCAGTTGGTGCTTCTAGAAAAAACACGTCGACTTTTTCACTAATTTTTTATATTTTTGATAATCCGGGTGCATTTTCGATGTTACCGGAAATGATCTTGTATTAAATAAACAGAAGATCCTGTATATTCTAGCGTTTTAGCCTCTTCAAGGGCGAACTTTTTTGGTCAAATACTATTGGACTTTTATTGCTTAAATTTGACAAAGGGAATATTTTTGACAAAGATAAACACAAAGAGAAAAAAAGTTCTTGACCCAAAGAAATATGCATTCAGTCAACCAAATCGTAGTTTTAAATGTCGGCAAAGATATATTTTTTTAATTTAAAGAAATAATTTTTTTGACATCGTTATTTGATTCAAACATATGATCTCTTGAAACAAATAACCTCAGGTTTGATTTGAAAATACATCTATTTAATCTAATATACGTAATATGTTTGATTCAACAATATAGTCCTTTTTTTTTAAAGAACTTCAGTTTGAAACAAATATATTTTTCTTTACAATTTATTTGACTTTACCCTTTAATGGTGAGCGTTCCCAAAATGGGAACATACAAAAAAATCTCTTCGTTTACGTTGAAGAATCTTAGCTTTTATAAGCTCATCATTAGCTTCGCGAATTCTGCTGGACCTAACAGTTTCAGCCACATGAATATCTTTATTCGTTAGATATGTGACTGTTGGTATAGCAGTGAACAGGTTATCCAAAAATATCTTGTGATTGAATCTCTCAATCCCTGAACAGAGTCATGCTATTGTATCACCTATAATTCCCCGTAATTTTCCAACCCCAACAATAACAGGCTTCCCCTTTCTTTTCCCCTTTCTCTAAACTTTACAACAGCCTAAAATTCTAAAATCCCCATTCCGATCATCAAAAAGCTTCTCCCCGTCCATACGCTTTGGTTACAAAGCTTTCTATAAAGCGAACGTGCTCCTTGTAACGTAGTAGTAGCAGATATGAATCCGAAAACTTCGCGAATAGCTCGCAATATCTCGAAACTTTCGAAATTTCCGCTAAGGCGAAGATTGAGAAGTAAAAAAGAAAGAAGAAGTGGGGGCTCGTAAAGCTGACGGGAAAGCACGGCAAGCGGGGTATATAGTTGAGTGCGGAAAGAAATTCAATAAGGAAACTACGGACTTCATCATATCAAAATTAAACAAGTAGGAAAGTGTATTTTTAGGAGAGTTGCGGCAAAATTGCGAAATATCAGGAATTTCGGCGAGGGAGATAAAAGTTTCGTTTGTTGGGAGGACGAAGGATGGCGTGCTTTATGATGAGGGATTGTAACAAAGTTTAAGCGGGTCCTAAATCGAGTTTTCAATAAGTTGGTAACAAATCATGCGTTTACAGTGGTCACGTGAAAGAAGAAAATATTTAAATTGAAGTTCTGGTCTCCGCATGGATTTGGAAATATGCTTGCACCTTCAAATCTGGCACCTTTTTTTTTGTGTAACTTTGTTTGACCGTTCCTTCGAGTCAAGAACATTAGAAGTTGTTAAAATTCACAGAAATACTTTTACAATTTTTTGCTATAGCAATAATTGAAATAAAAAAAAACTCCTAATATATTTCAAAACAATGGCACTTGTTAATTGAGTCGATTATTTGAATAATCCATAGCAATCTATAACATTTTGTTTCCTATCACAAGCCACTGCATCCACTGTAAATACGTTTGCGGTTTTCACATTGCCGAAACAATGGCAACAGTTGCTGTAATATCTATTTATATGTTCAAACTTTGGCAAACCTCGTTCAAAATACACTTTACCACGTTACGCTGAATTCAGTACCTCACGCCTTAATTAAATTGCATCGAGTATTATCGCGAAATCGTTACATCAACGTTCAATTCAAGCGCCCAATCACGGAATAACTGCGGTTATTATATCCTTTTGTACATAGCTGATGTGAAAACCTAGGTGTGTACAGGCTGCATCAAATTCGCTGGACATGGAAAACGATTGCTTTTTCAGGGAAAACATATTTATTACATGGTTATTACACGTGGGACTTGTGAATCTACAAGAATTGCCGAAAATGACTACCTCTAGCAAGTAGGAACTTTAACCATTTTAAAATCATTCTTACCTGCTTCTAATGAAATTAACAGGAGGGTTTGCAGGAAAGTGGAAAGGGAAATGGTAAACTGTTCGATTGGCATGAATATATGAGCGGTGTCGCTGTAGATATTCTGCTGGGTAACTTCCAGACTTATTGAAATTTAGGAATATCATTTCTCACTATACCATTGGTTTGGGGGTTGGAACTGCATCATAGTTTTTGCCGACGTTTCGTCCACACTCTTATGGAACATCTTCAGGGTTGTTACTGCACACTGACTGTGGATTATTAATTCCGGAGGGGTTTGTTTCGAGTCAATGGAGCGGGAATGTTATGCATCGATGAAGCGTAAATGTTATGCATCAATGAAGCGGAAAATTTCTCACCTTTACAGGCTGTTATGGGCTTCACGGAAGCAAGAAGTGAAGATGCTGGCTTTGAGTATGCTTTGGCAGTAATAAAGTAAGTAGCAAAAATATGAGCGTGCAGAATTATAGCAAATTATGTATTTTGTTAAGAATATGCAATATCCTACATCAAAGATTTAAGAACAGTAAGTTTAGCAAAGAACACGATAAGCTCTTTGGTGTTATTCATAGCTTGATCAGAAAGGTGCATACAACTCCATACTTTTTCCTACTACTTTAAACACGTTTCATCCTTGCATTTTGAGACTGTGGACAATAGGAAAAGACTCCACTCACGGAAAAAATATTATATGATCGATGGAAAGTTCACATCGACTCAAAAAGGAGAAATAAAGGTTAAAAAAATCCAAGGATACAATAATGGGACAGCTGTTAGAGATAACTTGAATGAGAATATTGAAAACGACGCGAGCAAGTTTTAATCTATTGAAACAATTACATTCATCATTACTGAATTCCTACTTCTGCAGAATATTATAGACCTTACAGAAAACGAAGTGCGAGATCAGGTTGGCACAATCATGTTCGAAGGCCATGACACTACAGCTGCTGGTTCGAGTTTTCTACTTTCTATAATGGGTGCACATCAAAATATCCAACAGCAAGTTGTACACGAATGAGATGAGATGTTCCAAAGAAGTGATAGACCAGTAACTTATCAAGATACTCTAATAATGAAGCTTTTAGAAAGAGTTATTATGGAAACGCTCAGAAAGTTATCCACCCATACTGCGTATTTGTAGGTGGAAATATCTTCCTAATTTTGCAATAAAGCAAAAACGTAATTCCAAGAAGGTGCTATAGTTATTATTGCGCCTCTTGTCACACGCAGAGATCCTAAATCATTCTCTAATCCAGACGTTTTCAATCCAAACAATTTCTTGCGCGGAAAATGCTAAGAGCAATACCATTACAGCTACATTCTATTCGGTGTAGGACCCAGAAGCTGTATAATTTTGCAACAAGTTACAAATTATGCACGATTTTGTGTACTTTACAGGTCACAGACATGCCATGTTCACACTAGAGGTTCTATTGGCAACAATTTCGAGGAAGTTCAAAATCAAATCCACCGTAGATGACAAAAATTTTGTGTTGCAGACTGACATTATTTTAAAACGTATGGTTTTATGATTCAATTGGGAAGATAGGCAAAAAGTTTATTAGTGGTGCAAATGATGGTTCTTTTCCTGGAAAAATTGTTTCAAAATGTTTCAAATAAATAAGACACCAGGAAAGAGTGCTTGAACGCGTTGAATGTGAACATTTTTCACAGTCCAATTACTTACATTCAAAGCGTTTGCAATTTTTCTGGTAGAAGTTGAGCACATTTCCTTCCACTCTTACTGCTATTAGTGACATTGGCCTTCTTGGCCTACCATTGCACCATATTAAGTCTTCCTCAGAAGGTAAAACAGTATAATACCATAACATGTACGTAAATTTTACAATTCTACAGCATTGAAGCCAACCAAAACAGTAAAAAGCAAACTAGTGTAATGTTATAATTTACAACATAGAACTTAGCTATCATTAGCGGCACGTATGGTAACTTCAGTATATCCACTCGTTCAACGTTAAAATCCCTCTGGCGGCTATAAACTCTTTCTCAGTAGCTCCAACATCTTATGGCCTCTTATCGCTGAAGCGGGGGCGCTAGGAAATTACTTTAAGTCCATTCAATAACAATCTTGGTGGAACGGACAAAGAACTTGTCTTCTGTTTATTTTCTTCACATTCTAAATCTTCAATTTTAATGGAATATTTTCCTACAACAATTGACAGCATAAATTCAGTTATATCTTTAGCATAATTTCGAAAATTAAATATCGTTCGTCAAGTGACCGTTTTGTTTGTCAGTAAATTTGAAGATTGTACAGTTGTTGGTAGTGTTAAAAGTCATAGAGTAGCGTAGATTCAGTCTTCCAGTTGCGTCCCTGCATGGCATGCATTATGCTATTAAAAAAAAAAGAATATTCGATTCAAATGTATTATTTGATATCTAGCTTAATTTAAATTGCCGAAAGAGTGTTTAGGAACATTCCCCGACCTTCAGACCGTATAATTAATTAATTAATTTTGAAATATTACCTTTTAAATTTTTCCCTCATTTAAAACGTTACAGTAGAAACAGCTACATTAGTTTCTTGATGCATTTTGCAAGTTTAAATTTGGTAAAGTTCCTAAATTTTGTCTTGATTAGCTACAAGTAATAAGAAACAATTGATCACATTCCCATTCAATAAACTTATTTTAACATAAATTATTGCAAACAATTCCTTTCTACCACAATCAATAAACTTTTAATTCCGCGCCAACCCAATTCATCTTACATGTAATCCAATTTAATCGTAAAGATGTCGAAACTTTTACCAACATCAGCGCATAGAACACTATCTTAGCACAAAGTTATTTAACGCTAGTTTCCCCAAGAGTTGACAGCCAGATACCCTTCACGGATCGAATTGCGGTCGCCCGAACTTACCAGCCGCCAATTTAAGTTAGTCAAACTTTACCGAAATTGTTCAAAACAAATACTACTACTACTACTAGTCTGTTAGTCGTCTCCGAGACTAGCTATAAGCTTTGCTATGTCAATGCCAGCCGTTGCATATCGACTTAATCAACGCTATTAAGCTGTTCCAACTGCCTACGGTACGACATTGATCTTTCCGTCAACGTTCCGCGAAATGAAGTTCGTGAGGTCTGGAGCTGTCGGATTAGGTTTGATATGCCATCAGATCTGTACTTATGAAAGTTGTTACGGTACAGAATGGTGTATGATGTTAGAGATGCCTGAATATCTACGGAAACTATATTTGAAGTGTTTTCTTCTTTTATAAATAACGGAAATTGTAATCTGAAGTTGTTGGTTTCATTCTTCATTGAAGTTTTACAAATTCGGAGTAAAATATAAAACTATAACGAATCTTATTATTTGAATGTTTAAAAAGGAGTCATTGGTAGAGCGATAACAGCCGGCAATTGAAGAATGATGAACTGAACAAATCTTTAAAAATATGTGGGATTTGATTCAACTTTCGATGGAAAATTTTGCGATTGTTATTTTCTTTAGTACTGGATGGATCTTTAACTTCTTCCTCTTAGAAACATTGCAGAGCTAAAGATATTTGATTGATTGATTGATTTTCCTATCAAAGCAGGGCTGTTCTTTACATCCCTAACACTGAAGCTTAGTAGCTTATTGTATTATTCCTGCTTCGGTTTTGTTTTACTTGAACAGGTTAGTTCCCGCAATCAGGTTTAAGAGCCTATGTAGTAAATTTTTCTCCATTGGTAGTTCAATTGTGCTTCGCATAGCGAATCTGCGTTGAGCTAACGCTGCACATTCGAAAATAATATGAGGGGCTGTTTCCTCCTCCTCATTGCAAAATCTACATAAGGGCTCATCTTTGTAGATCCCCATCTTATGCAAGTGGCCTCTCAAACAGCCATGTCCTGTTAATAGACATGTTGCTGCCCTAAGCTGTATCTTGCTTAATTCAAGCAGGTCAACACTCAGATGTTGGGACTGTCTTCCCATCATCCGTTTGCTGTGCTTTTGTCCAGCAACATGTTTCCAATTTAATTGGTGTTGTGTTATGATCCACTCATTAATTGCACCACGCACTGCACTCTTGGTAATACCTAGACCCGGTTCAGGGCATATATAATTCATTTTTGAACCTTCCCTCGCTAGCTGGTCTGCAATTTTATTGCCCGCTATGCCCCTGTGCCCTGGCACCCACACCAGTGTGACCTTGTTGTGTTTAGACATAGCCATTAGGGTTTGCAGGCACTCCCATACTAGTTTGCAGGTTATACGATAAGATGCTAGTGCCTTTAAGGCTGCCTGACTCTCAGAGAGAATGCAAATCGTGTCACCTTGCGGTCGCCGACGCAGACTCTCCCACGCGCAGGTTTATATAGCATATATTTCTGTTTGAAATATCGTGGTGTATCGCCCAAGTGATACACATACTTTGTATCACTGGTTTTCCTCATATACACCAACGCCAGAAGTAGTGCCCGTTTTGGACCCATCTGTGTACCAGGGTTTTCGGTTTTCTCCCCTCTCCATCCCTCCATTCTTCCCAATTCAAGAAAACTTTGAAAGGTTTGTCATAGGAGATCCTGGAGATTGTTGTATCACTACCCATATCATAGATAGGGTTTGTTACTACTGCTTCTATTCTGGTGTGCCCAGATCCACTGTGGGATCTCCAGTTGCTAGTATTTTTCAGTCTGTATGCACCCATTCTGGCTTCTCCCTTGATATAAATCTCAAGAGGAGGTAGGTTTAGCATGGTTTCCATAGCAGCTGTTGGAGTCCTTTTAATAGCTCCTGTTATACATAGACATGCCAGTCTCTGAATTTTCGAGAGACTAGTTATTGCATGTACGTCATATGTGGTTTGAGTCCCCATGTTTTCCTAACTGTTCTACGGGCTGTCATTAACACCCACTTACATTTGTCGGTCATTTTTTGTGAATGTGAGTTCCAGTTCAGTTTAGAGTCCAAGGTTACACCTAAGAATTTAGCCTCCTGACTGATCTGTACTGCTGGTATGTGATCTAATTGCTAATTGTCAGATCTACACGCAGAGAAACGTTTACTTGTATTAAGACTGTCCGCCTCAATTCGAGACAATTACCATTTCAATTTTTCACAGTACAATAACTGTTTTAAATCAAAAGAAATATTTTCTTAGCGTTTTTTTCTCCACTTAAGAGAACTACGAGGTGTCGCAATTAAATAACCGGACTGGTGCTACAAAACATTTTATTGATCACCAGTTACATTACAAAGTTTATTCCCTTCAATGTACTCCCCTTGCCGATCCCTACGGCTCCCCTAGTGCTGGAAGTCCGTTTCTGTCAGCTTGTTGAGAACCTCCGTCGCTTTCGCTTTCACCGCTTCCATACTGTCAAATCTTGTCCCCTTAAGCTCCGATTTTACCTCAGGAAATAAAAAAAAAGTCACAGTCTGTGCACAAAACAATATTAACAAAGACAGACTAGCTAGGGCTGCATTAAGATATCCAAGACTGTCTAGAAGGACTTCCTCATGATCAAATAGATGTTGTTGGCTAAAGAAGCACCTCCTTAGGATGGAATTAACAGGATATCTATTATGCATGAGCTGCCACACCAAAGACATTACAGTGGAAAACTTCTTTTTGCAAATACTGGGCTACGAGAAGCTACAGCTAGTCAGAATTGGGGTGAATCCCTTGACAATATTCTGACCTACGCCACTGATGTGAGCTGGTTGGCGATCAAGAGAGTTAGCCAGTTGATTTTTATGAGATTTCTCGTCTTTCCATTGTCCACAACCATCACCATAACGCTTTTGACTTCATTTCGTAGCAAATTTTGTTATTCCAAATAAAAACCTTTCAAATTTATATTTTTTTCTTGTGGAATTTCAGTCTATGGAATAAAGATAGTCATTTTTGACGTGAAACAAGCGAAATTACGTGATAGAAACATCTCCAGCCATTTTACCAATTCAAATGAAGAATAAAGATTGCGTTTTTCTACCACATTAATTATACAATAATGAACTCATTAGTCAAACATGGTACCATGAATTTTTTGTTTCAGTTAATTTAAGCTACTTTCCTATATTTTGTTTCCTTAATTTTCATTATTTGTATCCCACTAAATATCTATAGAATTCAATAATGATAGCAAGGACTGTGAAAAAGGGAGGGTATATATGTACTGTTATGTTCAACGTTGTATCTACGACAATGACAACTTCTCTCAGTTGTCACTTCGGTACTGACTAAATGTCAGGCTGGCCACTCGTTGGTAACTAAATATCCCTCTTGCGGGGAAAATTGGAAATTTCTTCGTTACCATCCCCCTCAGCCAACCGTCTTTGGAGCGAAGACATTATATATAAAATATAAGTCCAGATAATGACGAGTGCGGGGTAGCATGGACAAATCTACTCGTTTGTTAATTTTTCTATTCACTTATTTCGTCCAAATTAATGTAGAAATCGTCTGGAATAAGCAACAGCATAAATTGAAAAGCACAACAAATAATATTTCATCAATTAAATCTTTTTCTGAAAGGTTTTTGTAAATTATCAGTGGATTTGCTCGTTTGAAGCTTGTAGATGACAGTTTGGATCACAGAATCATCAACATACAACCTCCTGGTTAAGTCACTACATTCGTTCTCGTATGCTGTTTGCAGAAATAATATCGTTTGATCGAAAGTCATCGAAAAGTTTCTATTTGGGTTAAATTATCAAAATTGACTGTGAAATAAAACAATCGCCGGTCTTTCGCGATTTAAAATAAAAGAAAGATGAACGACGCCATAATTTTTCATCAATCTTTATTCGGTATTGGTTGAATCAAAGTGTGTCTTAAATCCAATCCCAATATAAGTGTTCGATTGTGTATTCAAAGTCTTTATTAGAAGAGAAAACGGTTAAATATCCAGAGCAGGCAGTTTCCTGTAGTGGGTATATAAACAGAGGGTTTATATACATTGGCATCGTTCAAAAGTTAAAGGTTAGTTACTTTTCAAATCTTAAAATTTGTTAATTTCATTTTATTGAATTGGAAATTAATTCTAAAGTTGCCGTAAGGGTATCCAGGGATACTCCCGAACCTACAAGAATCGTTTATTCAAATTAAAATTAGAAAATTTAACAAAATTTGAAAAAAAACCCGAGAAAGATATTTCAGTGCATATACATATCTCTAAACGTGTATGTCTCTGTGTATATCTATTTACGAATACCTACTTTCGTTTAACTCTAACATGCTGAGTATATGTGAAACAGAGAAGGGTCTCTTGCCTAGTCTCGGCTTCGTAAAGTAGAGCGAGACGAAAGGAAGGTTACTTCCCGCTAATTCTCTATCTACGCATTCTAAGGAAACTAAACAAATCACTATATATGTTGCAAAACACGGCGACTCGGTCTTTGTCAAGTATGGATTGAAAAGTTCTTTTACCCTAATAAATCAAACAGGCAAGAAAAATGTTTGTTTAAAAGGTTCGAATGTGTCTTTATATATATGGTCTCAAATGCATCTAATTCCCGAGGCGAGGTTACGTTTTTAATTAATTTTAGGTTTTCTAATTTGATGACATGTCCTGTATCATTCATGTAGTCAGCTACACTTGACGCTCCTGTTCGACCGAATCTATAGCATCTCATGTGTTCATTAAATCTAGTACCTATCGCTCGTTTTGTTTGTCCAATATAGGTTTTATCACAGTCGTTGCATGCAATTTTATAAATTCCCGATCTTTCTTTCATGTCCGGTTTGTCTTTTGGATTACCAAGAAATTTTTAGTTTTTCGTTCAGATTTATTCGGTAACTGCATATGAAATCTGCCCCAATAATTACAGTGTGAAGTAAATATACGAGTACATATGCTCTTCAATTCCTGGATAACTTCACAAATATATCTCTCCAAGTCATCAATCTTCTACAGATTATTTACATGAATTTTAAAAGGTCTCATGCTAAGAAAATGTCCGAGAACATGATTTTGCTGAGTAGTTCATATCATTTAGCATTCATTTGGCCAACATATGACAATATCTGTGATTTCTGGGCTTCCATATTTGAATTGATGGGATTTTAAAGCCTCAAATTCATGTTAGAGGAAGTTGCTAGGAACAAATTTCGCAACGAGCATGACATACGCTTATATCCAAAAGTTATATAAAATTTGGGAATTGTCTTTGTAACAAAAGGAGAATTTTCATTCAACGATTTTAATACGTCCTTCAATTAGAAAAAAAACTAGATGATAGGATTGCTTATGGTTTCAAAATTTCCTGTTTAAAATATAAATATTTAAGGTTAAACCGTCCTAAAACAACAAGGAAAATTTACATTTATTCCTTATAAACTCGCAGTCACTTTATCTTATATTTCCATATCCTATTTCAAATACGCCTTGTGTAATCTACCTGAATGAACCGTTAATAATAAGCAAATGAGGACGTCCTTCCAATGTATCGCAATCTAGAGCGCTTTACACGAAACTACACCCAGGCAAATTCTATTACGCATTTGCGACATGCCTCAGTGTCAATTTAAACCTGATTCCGCCTCCTGCTACCCACCACCGTCTTCGTCGTCCTTCCCGCCGTCCCCAACGTACGCCTTCGGGCCACGATCAATACGATTACCTGTGTTTAGAATTGGCGAATATAACTCTTCAGACGTGAAACGTTTTCTCCCCCTAATCCTTGTACGTTTCGGGTTACCGCATTTCCGTGCATGGAAGAGGAACATGGCGACATTGTTGTAAAGGCTACTGATGGGGAAATCTTAAAAAGCTTGTTGTCTTCTTATTTGTTTGATGTGTTGAAGATGTATCTGTGGTTTTTTCCCTTTGTAGTAAAGGTGTATTATGCATTTGGCTGGTTCTACAATTTTTTTTTTGTTACATTGGAAGTGTGGCATGAGTTTCAATGTCAATATGATCCAAAGATTATTTGGTTTTTGAAAGGTAAACAAGGTTTATTTAAAATGTAAAAAGTTTGAATGAGGTACCACTTCAAAGTAAATTTCAGCAGTTAAAAAAATGCTATTCGATATTTGCATTTCGTAGTATAATCGCCCTCCTAGTGTTTTCCTGAAAATGTTGATTTTGCTTGCACAAATTCATTAATTGTCAGCATTGATCGTTTATTTCTTTGTTTGTTTTTGATGTATTTTCTTCTTAAATCTTCGAAAATCAATTTACATTTATTATTGTCTAAACCAGTTATTAAGTAACAATTGTCCAATAAATCTTTTTTTCCTTTTCTTAAAATGTATGAATCTAACTGAACAATAGATCCTTTTCTGCAATACATATTTGCCCTAATATCCTACTTCACCTCGACCTAAGTACTATCCCTCTCAATATAGGGCTCTAACAGACTCTGAAATCGCTTAATCGATTTCATTAGAGGACACCGCAGCAAGAGGAACCTTGCAGCGGGATTATTTGCATATCGTTTACGATAGAACGATCTCATCCTCTTTCCTGATTTTGATGAAATGTCTTCTGGGAATGTCCTCTCCGGACCCTGTGCGTGGGTGTCGGATCCTTCGTTTCCAGCTAGAATCAATATTGTTGTTGGTGTCTTCTCTTCTTTGTTGTTGTGTGCGTTCGTGTGGGTGTATTGGAAATAAAATCGAGCGATATATCACCATGGGACCTTGAGAAAAAGCGGCTGGGGAAGGAAGGAATCATGGTCATGCGTTTGATATTTGAAATGTTTTTTTTTCATTTATATTGTTGTTGTATTTAGGAATATACATATATAAATGTAAGTCTTTTGTAACGTTGGGTGGTAGATAAAGTTAATGCCGATTATCTTGAACATATACGTCATAGGAACATATCAGCTTCATTGCCTCTAGATCTCATTGATAACTAAAGCGAGGTAATGTATCTGCGTGGCATAGGCGTGCGCTTCCGCCATCTACGGATGTAATATATGCATGATTAAAACAATGTTCCAATTCAGTTAATTGATTAGTCGATGCACCACCACAAATTTGTTTTAATGTGATGAAATCGGAATCTTCGTTTAACACACTCTCGAACTATTCTATATTTTGCGTCATGTATAGTGCGTAGCAGTGTATGTACTACGTCCACTATTTACAGTGACTTCACTAACGACAACGCTCTATTTTGTAATTGTTCCAGTGCGTCATGTAAGCATTTATAGCTGTAAATTGAAATTTTGTCTGGCTCTCCTTAATAGCTGCAGCTTCGGCAGGATTGAATTCTAGAGCACCTTTTACTTGTTTGAAAAATTCAACATAATAAAAAGCTGCCTGCAACTATGTTCCTCAACGTGTAAGAATCGGTTGTGGTGGTTCACGAATACCAGGACACTATGCGCAAAATGATCGAAGACGTTTTGGAGATTTGAGAAACACTTTCTTTGTACTTGCTATTAATGCATCTACCTCGGGTGATCTTTGTCGAGTAGTTTCTGCCACAAGATGTAAAGCATGCACTTTACACGTAACATGTAAACACTTGCAACCGTGTTCAAGAAGAGAACGGCCTATTGAAAGCATTGTCGCGGCAACCTCGCTCATAAACATCAACACTTGACGTGGTGAGACTTGAAAGTTTTCTAACGTACTACCCTTACAATTGCTTCACCAGCACACTTTTCCAGTCTTTTGCTAGCTAGTAACAATGGAAATATCAGTTTATGAGGGTCTAGTGCACGTACTACAATATTTAGAATAGAATTTCTTTTACAACCTGTTAACACATAACCAAAGCAACTGATTTTTTAATGTAAATTTTATTGTCCTTTCCACGTCTTAGCGTACGCTTGGGGTCCTTTTTTCGTAGTTGGCAACTTCGACTCGGGGTAGTACTTATACCAAAAGTTCTGAAACGGTTCTTTTCCGAGTAAGGTAAGTGACAAATTACAGGTTATCATCATGACAAGTAAGTCGAAAATAAAGGCAGTTCTCGTTGGTACACATACCCACAATTTCAGTGGACGGTCAGTAGGAAGAATTTTAGAAAAGTAAAAATATCATCCATATAAACCTCGTCTTGTGTAAGAACTTTCTGATGACGATTTCGATAGAAGACTTGAATTTTGTGGGGTAATGATGGAGACTTACAAACATAATCATACTTTTACAATAAACCTTGTTTTTTTTCTGATGAGGCAACATTTTGTTTAAATAGTACGGTTCATCGGCATAATTGTAAAAGTAAAATTACGGCGTGTGAAATGAAGATCTTAAAAAAGATTGCGGAGGTGACGAGAATGGACAAAGTGAGAAGTGAAAAAATAAAATAAAATCTAAAAGTCAAAATATGGAAACTTATCAAAGTGGTACAGGCATGTGGTAAGTATGAACGATAATAAGACGGTGAAAATGATACGGGAAACGGCGACAGGAGAAAAGAAAAGAAGAAGCAGATCGAGAAGGACCTGGAATGATGAAATAACTGACATATTCAAAAGGAAAGGAATGGACTGGGCTCAACCAAAACGAGAAATTAAGGATAGGAATAAATGGAGAAGAACAATAACCTCTACATCCACGATAGAAGAGGTCGAGGATAGGTCAAGTCAGCACGGTTTGTCGGCATAATTGTTGCCATTGCTCCGAAAATAACCCACAATGGGTACAGGAAGCCCACACTTAACACCCCCAAAAATTAAATGTTTGGACAGAAACAAGATTACCAAAACCTATTTTTTGGTGAAACCAATTTGAACTGTTAAATATGCAAATTATCCCTGTTTTAATTGAAGAGGGGCAGTTACCAATTGCTGTATGGTTTCAGCAAGATGTCCCATTATGCATGTATGACAACTATTAGGTTTTAGGTTCCCTCAAAAATGGACTTGCATTCTTTCTGTTTTTTTTATGTTCTAAATAATCATTGAAGTTAGAATATTAAAACAACATAATGTATTCCTGATTGAATAGTGATTTGAAAACCTTGTTATTATTAACCTTCATAAGTAACACAAAACACATTTTAAATTTCCCATCCAAATAAAGTAACATCCTCATCATAATATTTTGATTGTTTCTTTCTTTTACCCATTACATTATCTAAACATCCCGTAACGTTAAACCGAATATAATAAACATCCTACGATTCTTTTTGTCCGAGCATTAAATCGTATAAATATGGAGAAGTTATTTACCCTCGCTTTGAACATCCTTTTGATCTTCCAACGAAGAAAACTGAGCCGTAAAAGCTGAGAAAAGCGAGCACTACATTATTATTATTAAGGAGCATGTGTAATGGGGCTGACAGGACTCCTAACCCAACATTATTCTACGCGTTTTACTCGAAGAAACGTTCGAACCGAAGACGCCGGTCACGTATATGTAAGAAGTAAAGTAAAAGTGTCCGTAAAATATCGCCAACGAAATCGTCTTCACTTTTGGAATCAATTTTCCCATAATTTATGGAAAGGAGAGCGTAAGGATAAGGACGCTGGCAAGGGATGATGTGTTTGGGGTACGCTTAAATTGAATCGCTTATCTGTAGGAAGGAGGGAAAGGATTCGGAACTGCAATAAATGAAATTCTGAAACGTCGCTCTCACGTTTCATTTCAAGGTATCCGGGTATTCGAGGTAGCATGTGCAGAGGAGTTACTATTCCATTTAAAAAGTATGACAAATGATACATATATGGACTAGAAAGAAGGGAAATAGCTTTTTTGAATTCGTTAAATTGAATTTTCCTTTTTGTTGTGATCATATCATCTATATTATGAGGGTAGTCTAAAAAGTTTCCAGCCTAACACAGAAACAAGTGCTTTTTTGTCAATATAGTTTCCTTGTAGGTCTGTACACTATTATATTTATTTATTTATTTGATATCTCTCATACTTAGTCGGTCACTAAGTTCTGTCACAACTTTTATCATTATATTAAATAAAACAGAAAAGAAAATAAGAACCTTTTATTGATAAAATAAACCAATATAGTGTTCTCAGTTACATATTAAAAACTTATTCTAAATGATTCCCTCGTTTCGTAATACAAGCGCTTAATCTGCGAAGCCAGTCATCAATCACATTACGTACCATTTCCATGTCTATCTCCACCACTGCCTTCTTAACAGATGCTTTTAGCAAGTCCAAATTTCTATGGCGTTTAGCGCAGGCTTTCTCCTACAAAGCTTGCCAGATTCTATAATTCAGAGGATTAAGATCGGGACTAGAAGATGGCCAATCTTCATGCTCGATAAAGTCGATGTTATTCGCCTGTAATCAACATTGAGTGCTTTTGACTTTGTGAGCAGGCGCAGAGTCCTGTTGGAAGACCCAATCCTGGTTCTTGAATAAGCTCTGGTTTAGAGGTTTTACTATCTTTTCCAGGACCGTCTCTTGATAGACTTGGGCACTGGTTTTTACTCCTTTCTCACAGACATGAACTGCAGTTGGTCCAAAATAAGGTACTCCTAACCAAACCACTACTGAGAATGGATGATGACCCCTTTGAACACGGCATACACTCGATCATTTCGCCGATTAAATTATTCTTTAACAGTGAAGATTTTCTCGTCGGAAAACAGGATACGGCGGTGGTCGTTTTTAGCGTACCGCTTTAATAAGACTCGGCATCTTTGAAGCCTTAAACCTTTCAGACGTGCGTTGAGCAAGTGACCGCTTTTTCTTCTGAAAGCGCGAAGCTTAAGGTCTTGATTCAGGATATTTTTAATTGTGCTTTTAGTCACACCCATCTGCAGCGACAATAGTTTCTGTTTTTGGAGAGGATTTCGTTCGATGCGTGCCTTGACAGCTTTAATGACAGCCGGAGTACGAACTGATCGAGGACGGCGAGATCCTTCCTTGTCATCGACACTGCCAGTTTCATTGTATCTTTCAATGGTACGATAAACAAACCTTTTCGTAAATTTCAATTTTTTCAGCTGATTCAAAATTGTACTTGGTAAATGTCCGCAACGATGTAATGCAATTATAACAACACGATCTTCTCTTTGGCTCCATTCCATGTTTATTTATTACTCGTTCGCAACACCTTTAACGTCAAACGACGCAGAATAAATGACACAACGTCAATTAGTCGTTTGTTTTTATCAGTCGCATGCTATGCATTTGAATTTTTAGAAAAACTTTTGTGACAGGACTTAGTGGCCGACTAAGTAGTTTGTGAGCTATTGAGTCAAGCAGTGAAGGGTACTGTTGAGCTTGGGGCGCTTTACACGGTCTATAAACCTATAAAGTTTCATTTAAATCGGTTAGATGCACCCTTGTGAGCGTCCAACATGGCTGAAATTATCAAAAGTATTTCTCAACGCATGCGCAGTTATGTTACTAGAATATTTTTGATGAGTAACACTATCTTCATGTTGAGGCTTGAAAGCTTTTGGACGACTCTCGTACTTTTGAATAACCCTATATATATAAATTGAAATACTTACTTCTTCGCAAGTGCATTTACTATGTCAGTTCTTAAAAATGTTCTTTGTTATGATCTTTCATTTTAGAGGAGATATTTTTGAAATGTAGCTCTAAAAAGTTGCCTTTTGACTTGCTATTTTTTTTTATTTTCTCAGGTTTCATTTTTTTTTAGTTTTACATAGTAATAAAATGTATATTCTTAATTAAGAATGACAAAAACGTTTGTTAGTAATATATTAAATTAAAAGCATCTTTCAAATTTTCCCCTCAAAATTAGTTACTAAAAACGACTTAATGGAAATATGTCTTTCCATCTTATTTCCCCAAATTAGAAAAAGAAACAAAATAGAATAAATTTTATGCTATTTAGGTTGCCTGTTTTGTAGCAATATTGCGTCCGCTTTTAATCGAAGATTCCGTGTAATTTTACATCATCAAAATACTTGAATTGCACAAAAAATCAACCATCCAACCATCTTAGAACATATTCATCTCAAATCTAACACATTTTCTCAATTCCATCTTCATCAAATTTCCATTTCAATCGACAATTCTACGCGCATCAACCCCTACATGTCGCAACGCAGAAGAAAAATTGATAATTCCGCGTCGCGATCCATCAGAGCAACCCGATCAAGAGGGTGTATGGGGATGCGGGTGCAGCGATTAAGACGCTACACGAAACTCCCTCCTTCTCCGATAATAAAATTTATTCCTTCCAGTTTCCGTTAGATCGAACTCTCCCATTTTTACTGTCTCTCCGAGTTCCCCAGGCCAGATGCTCCCTCCGTCGTTCTCATCGGTAGTTACTCCAAGAGAGATGGCGAAGAAATTGAGATGGAGAATGGAAATAAGAAGAGTTGAATGGGTGGAAGTGAAGGGAGATTTCGACGCTCATTTCGAGATTTAGATAAAATTCTAATGATGGCCGTTTTAAGAGTTCGCAATTCGTAAGGGGTTTTACTTTCAGGGATGGGGAAGTTAAAATGGTTGAAGAATGAGTTAAATCTTGGTAAATAAAGGTTTTCTTGACTTCCTCGTTCATTCCGAAAGATTTTATCTCTTCCGTAGGTTGATGAATTCGTAGGTAAATTTGAAATAATAAAATAAAATATAAAGTAAAATAAAAATAATAAATATGATATACGAGAATGTGTTCAGAATATAAGGCAATTGGGATGTAGAAACCACATTACTTTGTGGTGGGTGTTGATTGAAAGAAATCAAAGAGCCTATGACTTCAATGTATTTTAGTCATAGCAAATGTGATAGCAAAAGTGTTGGAATTATGTGTTGAGAAGTAACTGTGAGACTACCTCAGCACAGAAACTATTTTACACAAGTACCAGTCAAAGTTTAGATCACGATACAATAGCATCTCTATTGTAAGGCAAAATAATTTTTATTTTTATTTAAAATCTGGCAAAGGTAATACTACAGGTCACAATAACACCACATGCCTGCGTCTTGAAATTCCCCGGTTCGACTGAGTACGTACTGGGCTTCCCCGGCCAGACTGGTGGAAGTATGCAATATTCGCCAGATTTAGTCCCCTATGACTTCTTTTTTCTTTGAAAAAATGGCTTAGCGGAAAGCAGTTCGCGTCAAATGAATAGGTCGTTGACAACCAGAGGCCTTAAACTAGTACTAAAGTTCACGAAACTATTCTAACCATTCCAACACACATTAAGGGCACTGTTACAGTTGAACCGTTTAAATCTAGATCGCAGTAACTATAGGCATCAATGCCATGGCTTTCTGCAATAATAATAATAATTCAATATTTTGAAATGATTTCTATTACACAAAAGAACTTCAGCTCCTAATACTCCTACCTAATTCTTTTCCAAAGCATCTTCATCCAATTTGTTACGGTTCACCTTAGCAACCAAACGAATACTGTCGACTTAATCGAATCGGAATCAAAACCAACCGAATTACGCCGAGTTTTTCCTTTCCAGCTCTCACAAAGAGCTCAGCTCGGCCCAGAACGGTTCTGCGATTATTAAAATTAGGGCTAAGTCAATTTTAATTCATGTCAAACCCCGACAGAGGGCGTTTAATTTAATCGCAGGTGGTGGATGAATTTTGTCGTTCGTTCTAGATACGACGGTGTCGAATATTTCCTACGGATTACCTAATACGACTAAAGCCGATGTAATGAAAATGTCCTGTAGTAATGAATTGAATTGGATTGTTTGAGGAAATAAGGGGACAAGAGATAAGGGCATGTTTTTCGGTTTCATCGTGTCAAATAATTGACGGGAGCAGGTGATTCTTTCTTTGGTGTAAGTAGGTGCATTAAGGTTATTGTTTTTTGTTGATAGGTTCGGTTTTGATTACACTGGGGAACAATTTGTAACACAATTTCCGTTGAGCTTGGTTTCTGAGCTGTTTTATAATTAATTAAGCATGCTGGTTTCAAAACTGTAGTTAGTTTTCTTCTACCACGTCAAGTTTTATCTCTACACTTTATGAGAATGTGACCACTCTCCGCGAAATCAAGCATGAAAAGAATGCTTGGTTGCCATTCAAAAACATTGTTAAAGACTATCTTGGAAATACACGAGCACAGAATTACGTCAAAATTGTCCAGCAACTCTTGGAGAGCTTCAAACTGCTAGGTTACAACATGAGCACCAAATTGCATTTTTTACATAGCCATCTTGCTAACTTGCCGGAAAATCTTGGTGCAGTCAGTGATGAACAGGGTGAGCGATTTCACCAGGGTTTGAAGGTTATGGAGGCACGGTATCAAGGTAGATGGGATGTACATATGATGGCTGACTATTGTTGGAGCATCAAGAGAGAATGTAGAAGAATGTGTAAGAATATACTTGTAATGAAATAATTGTATTTTTTTGTTTCAAACATTTGTTAACTTGATTCAAGAAAATCTTGCAGAAAATTTGAAGAAAGCGATTCTTAATATAAGTGTTATAACGCGAAGCAATATTTTCTTAAGAATAGTAAATAGTTTTCTGAATTCCAGAAAACGTTTAGGTACTGTTCATAAATCAATAGTTTCATTTTCTTAAAATAAAGCATTTATTTACTTAATAATAATAATAATAATAATAATAATAATAGTAATAATAATAATAAACGAATTTATTGGCCTTTATAGTTATTACATAAGGTATAGCACAAAATGTAACACAATTGTATGCCAACAAGACTACATCGCCGCTGCAAATTCACAAGAATATGCAAGCGTTCTACCTCTCAGCCTAATTCTAGAATTCTTGAAATGCTTATTATGTATATCCACATTATCAATTACATTTACTCAGTTTAAAACAGTACGACATATCCATACATAATACAGTAAATTATTCTCATTGCTTGTGATTTTAAAAAGGTTAAGGTAGAGGTTATCTACAGAATAATGTTCAAATAAATTTAATGTAGAAGTACACATGAAAAAAGTGCCTAGAAACAATATCCAAGGTAATAGTAATAAATAGCTCATGGTATTGATGGAATCACTCCCGGCAAAAACAATGTGAGAAGGCCTACATTGTTCTCCATCTCTCAATTTATGCCATTAATCTTCAAAAACACTTCACTGAAATATTTCCTGGCGCCACGTACTTTCAAGAGATATAGTGATGCCGTCCTAGATAGTAGCGACAAAAACGCGAGTACAGATGCCATACTCACCCATATAATGATATAACTTTTAACGTACGACGTTTCATAAACATTTTCAAAAGATTCCGGTTAATGTAATATTTTCTTTTCTTTTTATTACTATTATTTTCTTTTTTATTACTATTTAGCCAACATCCCAACATTTTAAATCAAATGGATTGGAACGTTATCTAAGCCTGAACTATTTTATTATTATGGAAAACATCTACACATGATAACAATTCCTTTTTAGTGATTGGATTCATGATAATTTGTAGGTTTTTAAAATAAATTTTTCCAATGAGTTTTAGTTACTCTAACTACATGATTATTCAAATAATTATTGAAGCTCTGAGTTACATCCAATAATTGTAAAATTATTAGTTTATTGAAGTGATTAGATGCAATAGAAATACTGAATTATGAACATGATCGTTGTTAAGTCAATATTATAAATTGGGGAATACAGCATTACCAACAGATGATTTGCTATCCAGAATTGTATATTTCTTTAGCTATTTGTGATCTCACTAGGATTCCTAGATGCACATTTCAAAGACCACAATACACATTTTTGATTCTACAAACGTTATTGAATCGTCTTGCAAGACTTAATTTTTTTTTACAATTAAAAACTAATAATTTCCCATTTTTATTACGGAAAAAACAGCATTTATTTCTGAAGTAAAATTAGCAAGTAGCATGATCAAAGAAGACTGTTGAATGTCGAGCACCCATAAACATAGTATACAAGTAATTTTCACCTACTAAACAGAAGAGTTTATTTAAGTTATGTAAACAATCTCCACGGTCGAATCCCGGATGTGATTATTTCTAAATTGCTTTCAAGCGAAGTGAATGTAATGATAAACAGTAACCATAAGTTAAATTAACTACGCTGCAAGACGATAATGTTTGACTTTGTATTCCAATTTGTATACAATGTGATATAAAGGTGTCCCAACAAGAGCATAAAACGAAAATTTTAAATAAAACACAGTCTTAATTAAGTAGGCATGTGTCTTTCATGGCTTTACTAGCATATTTGCATTCTTTGCAAAGCTGGCTCATTGACAGAAGCACGATCACGACAATATTCTGCAAACCAGCTGGAAACAATCTACATTGAATGACAATTTGGAAACAAGCACTATATAAACCCCTCTGGAGTGAATAGTTCCCAGTCAGTGTGCAGTAACAGCCCTGAAGATGTCCTATAAGAATGTGGAAACGTCCGCAAAAGTTGCGACAGCGACGCGGTTCCAATCCGAAAACGTCTGCAAAAACTACGACAACGACGCAGTTCCAATCCAGAAACCAAGAATAAAGTTTTAAACGTGTCCATGATTTGTCAGAACCCTCACGATTATTGTCCCTACTTGATTATGACTTTAGACATCAGGACAACTATAAATAAATGGAATACTTCTGTTGGACAATAAGGACACACCTTATTTACAATATGAATAATTTTTCAGCAAAATTTTTTGCCTACCGTATTCGCCCTCATCTAAAATTAATATTACCATGCAGAAATTATAAGCAACGAGTTATATCGCTTTCCCTTCCATCCTTTTCTTTTTATCCTCCTTTTTCTTACTCTAGCTCTTTTATATGTAATTCCTTCCTTGTTTCGTAGCAAACACCACTTTGACGTTGCCGCGTGTGGCGATAGAAAGGAACGAAGGGGGGCAGAGGGAGTAATTCTTTTCGCATGAACGCGTGACGGGCCCGGTATAAACCTTCCGATAAGGAAGGAACAAACGGAAGCGAGGTGTAAATAAAAACGCATACCGCCTTTTTCGCCTATTCATCGCTGACACAATTTCCACGATGGCGGAGGGGGAACAAGCGTTCGCTGAATGCGAAAGGCGGATATGACGGAAAGAAATGAAAAAGGTGAAAAACCAAGCGGAGCTCAAAAAGAACGTGTCTCCGTAACAATACACAGGTACCTTGTTGTATCTCGTATATAAACTTTATTGAGCTGTTTTGTATCATAAAAGTAGCTAGCAGAGTTAATAAGACGATGATTAATTAGGTTAGCTAATAATGGGAAGTTTTTGTGCAATATGATAGATGAGAATTATAACATCCCTTTTAAAAAGATTTTTTTAGAAAAGATACCCTGATTGTCCAGTAGAGATAATCTTAATGAAAAATCCGCAACTCAAACACTAATAATGATAACAAGGACTGTGGAGTAGTATGGCAAACAACACTAAGTATCGGCACACTTCCCACCATACAAATTATTTATTAATTCGGGAAACCCTTTCGAGAAGTCCTTGGGCCCTCATTATCAACCGGATTACCGAATGAATGTGAGACAAGAAAATTCTAATTCTACCATGCTTGTTTATCCCCTACTCTCGAGGAAAAATATATATATTTACAAGAAACCACTTTTATCGCTTAACACTAAGAAATGCGAAATATATACGGAACGTAAAGGTCCCCTGTTATTGCCTGACATGTAGTCGTTCATCCTCATAAAAAATAAAGTAAGAGAACGGTATCTTCTCGGCAAATTTGTGTTTCTTCCGTCTATATATTCTAAACCTAAGACCTGCAAGATGTACTGGACAAGACGAAAGTGTCTTTTGTCAATGTAGCATGTTACTTAAATCATATGGTCATCTTACCCTAGTAAATTAAAAAGAATAATAAAGTGGTGCGCTCTCTTTGTTTAACAGATTTGTGTTCCTTTTTATGTGGATGGTTTCATATGCGTCCAGCTCAAGTTTTGTTCGTGTGTTGTGCTACACTTGACGCTTAACAATACAATGTTTTTATAAAAATTTCGTTCTACAATACATTTCTTCCCGAGGGTAAGATAAAATAGTAATCTACGGCCTTCATCACCATCTTCGATAGTGTGCACAAATTTTGGTTTGAATGGCTTTACCTTGTTTGCTTTATAAATTCTTTGTAATTCCGATTCTCTGCTGTAACGTTAACATAATCTAGCATTAATTGGAATTTGAACTAAGAGATACTACAAATTGTAAGCTGACAGTACTTAAGATTAGTCAACGATTTTGTTCTCCTGGCCTCCTATTGTTTTCTTTATTTCATGCGAATTCAGACATAGCAGATAACGCTGGCAGTTATTTTTAATAAATTTATTGTAGATCAACGATATTATTACGTTTTGTAAATATAATTTGTGAGTAAATATATACAATTTATTTTGTTTAATCTAAAAAAATGACGGTTTAATAAAAGTAAGTAAATCTTCCTGAAATTTTGTATGGGACCATAATTTCTGCCATTCTGAACAATTTTTCTTAGTAACATTTTGACGTATCATGAACAAAAAAGGTATGTTACCTGAAAAGAAAATAGTTTTCGCTTCACTGTCGCGGCCGACTTGTCTTGCAAAAACTGAAAATATTCTTAAAAGTCTATTCATACCAAGCATAACTTAATCCCACAATCTTAGAATAACATTCAAAAATTTTTAGTCCATCGCACCTTTTGTAACATCAATCCTGGGACACACTGTATACTACGAAAATATAGAAGCTACGTAGAATGTAAAATCGCCACAGAAAGTAATGTCGTAGCTTCGTTAAAGGGAGATCTCCCGAAGATCCCCGAGGGTGTACCCTGTAGGGAAGCTACTGGCAAGACCGTACTGTTAACGTTTAGTTCTTGTAGGACGAATGCGTACAGCAAAAAATGTGGGTGTTACGGCGAGCAAGTGAGGGCATACATACTTACGCGCGTGTAGGAGAGGGCGCGAAAGTAGTGGCAAGAAAGCAGTCGTCCTACGTATATTTACATTAAGAGATAGATAATATGGAGAATAATGTATAAGAATGGGATGAATAGGTATACATCAAAATCTTTAGAAGTGATTAGTATAGACAAGGAAAGCGATAGCTCTCACGACCTTTGATTTATGGGCTGTAATAAAATTACAACAAGTTTGTGAAAAAATAAGGGGGTGGGAGGTTGTTTCCCTAAATAAATATTCGTAACAGAGGAAACATTTACGTCATTGTTAAGAGCATGTAAGACAGTTTAAATCTTGTCTTAACTTTTTTTTTATATCTCTCATAGTTTCTGAGCTATTGAGTCGAACAGCGAAGGGCAGTGTTGAGCTTGGGGTGCTTTACACCCCGCCAGCATCTGTCGTGCAATGTACTTTTTGGAACTTTACATGCGTAAGCCAATGATCTTAATATTATAATACTTTCAATTTGTTGACTATAATCTTTTTCCCTACGACCATATTTCTTGTTAGGAGAATCAACATTAATGGTCAAATTGTTAATTTGGCATTCTCAAGCCTGTTTCCATAGTTTAGAAATTGTTGAACGGGAACAGCAAAACTTACACGCGGCGACGTTTGACAACTGCATCTCAAAACAAGAATGCATTTACTACGTGACGTTCTGATCATCGCACGCTTAGATTCACACATAATCTACCTACTACATCGAACAAATTAATTTACCTCATATACTTGCAATAATCTTTACATTCAATCGAAATGTAGCAATTATTCTCGAACAGAGGAAGTAATGACTTGCTGCAAGTGTAGCAAATTTGTCCGACTAAATGTCGTATTGTCGACATCGCAAAATTACCTTTACTTCATTTCTACATGCAGCGTTGTTGCTAATCGGATTAAACAATGCCATCTCCCACATTAACAATAACAACGGTATATATGCCCGCGTTGCCATTTACTAGTTACACTGGACTAAGTAACCAAAGCTGCCATAATCGTTAAATTCTCGTATAACTCAACTAATGCCGAACACATTCCAAAAACGTATCATCTATAGGTAACACGGTAACAATAACAGTTAAGCTACAATGTTAGTGCCCAGCCCCGTCTAGCACAAAACGTTCACTACATCCAACGTTAAAATGCCCAGGATAGGATAGGATGTAAAGAGCTTCGAACAAAAGCTATCGCGTTGCGTTAGATACGCTTGAATGGAACTATACGGTTCTCGTTGAAGGCGCATTAAAGATAGCCGAGATAGGTGTATAGTTACGGTTGCATAGACGTTAACTTTATTGCACATTCAGTCAGCCAGCTCGTGCGTGGAAATGAGCAAAAAGAAAATCAAGGAACAATTGACTAAATGGAGGCGATGTACTCTATGTGCATGTGGTATAACAACTTCATCGATAAATCGATTCTATAAACGGTTTAAAAATATCTTCTATAAATGCCGTAATTGAGGTACTGGAAACAAACGAGGATGTTAGATATGTGTTTTTGTACTTTCTGTTGAGCTGTGGCTTTAAGTTTCGACATGTTTAAGTGCGAAATGATTGAAAATTGAATACAGAATTACCTATAACCTGTTTCAATTTGAGACCCAAGTATTGTTCTTACGGAGATGGCATTAAACGTTGCCAGATTTCCAACGGAAGAGGTCGCACGCAGAGAAATGGTTTCTTGCATCAAGAAATTAGGTTTCCTTGCAAATATAAAAATAATTTATATTTCAAAACTCTAAAAATGTGTAATATAAGAAAATAATTTTCTTGGAATTTTATTAGTATTAAATAAATATTTTCTTGGGGTTAGAAAATCAAAAATATCCAATACAGAAAAATGTTTCTTCCAAGTAAATCATTTTTTTTGAAAATGTTTATAAAACGTTGTACCTTAAAGGTTATATCATTGTATGGGTAAGTATGGCATCTGTATTCCGGTTTCTATCGCTACTTTCTAGGACGGCACGACAATATCTCTTGGGAGTAAGTGGCGCCAGGAAATATTTCATATTGTTTTTTCCGGGACTAATTCCATCAATACCATGAGCTATTTATTAGCATTATCTTGATTATTGTCTCTAGACACCGTTCTCATGTGTATTTCCACATTGAATTCACTTTGTTTGGACATTATTCTGTAGATAACCTCTAACCTTAGCCTTTTCAAAATCACAAGCAGTGAGAATAATTTTCTGCATTATGAACGGATATGTCGTACTGTTTTAAACAAGGCAATTAATAATGTGGAAACTATTGATTTATGAACAATACCTAAACGCTTTCTTGAATTAAGAAAACTGTTTTCTATCCTTAAAAAAATATTGTTTTGTGTTATAACTAGAGCCTGGTAACTGGAGAGCAATCGCAGCGGCGGTGTGCCTGTGTTTAGGTGGACGGGGAGGGCTGGTCGATTATGATACGACACGACAAATCATCATCACTCAGTTCAGTTTAGTATTGGGTAGCGGATAGGGCGTGTTGATTTTATTGATATAAACGTAGTTATTAATTGTAGTTCTTAATGAACATGTCGAAGGCTAAAAAACGACCCTTTCAAGGCATAGTAAATAAGTTTATTTCTGACTTTCCCGATTTGTTTTACAACGGGAGTAAGATAGTTTGTAAAGTGTGCAAAATACATTTGATGTCAAATAACAAGTGGAACTGTACAAGACACGTAAATTCCGCACAGCATAGAAAACGAAAATTGGGCATGCCACCTTACTCGATAAATAACCGCTTAAGGACTTTTGGGACAAATACAATCCCGAGTTGCGGTTGCCAACGGAGAAAACGGCACGTAAGCATGTTGCATTTGTACGCGATGACGTGGAAAAGAAAATGAAACGCATATTGAAAAAATAGTTTCTTTGGTTATAATAATAATAATAATAATAATATCGTTTTATTCGCAATCAAGCTATTACAAACATTGTCATATAATATATTTAGTGTAAAAGTGCACTTTGTCAAAATCAATAAAAATCAATATAAATAATTAAAAACAGTATAAATAAAATAAAATAATGTATAAATAAAAAGAAATAAAAGAAATGTATAAATAAAATTAATGTATAAATAAAATGATGTAAAGATAAAAACACACAAAGTAAAAAGTATAAAAGTAACACAAAAAGGAAAAAAGAAATGCGAAGCGCCCGGAACATAACGTACATATATACATGTATACAATATCTAATTATAGTTTGAGACAAATTCATCTATTCTATAACACTCCAGTTCTTTTAGTGTCCGTTTCATTGCAATTTTAAAACGATTTGGGGATAATGTTTTCATATCGGATGGTATCATATTATATAGCTTTGGTCCCCAGTAGTTAACCGATCTCTGTGTGGTGGTCATTCGATGGAGTGGAACTCTTAGTTGTTCTCGATTTCTGGTGGAATAGTTATGATTATAGCCGTTTAGCCAGAAATTATCCATGTTGCAGTGTACATACAATAGCGCGTTGAGAATATAAATGCATGGCAATGTAAGGTTATGTGTTGACGAGACAACAGACTGTAAAAAAAATTCAATTGTAAATATTATGGTACGCATACTAGACCCTAGTAAACCTACATTACCACTGTTACTAGCTAGCCGAAGTCTACAAGAGTATACCGCTGCAGCAATTACGAAGGTTGTACTTAGTACGTTGGAAAATTTCAAATTTCAAAAGATAACGTGTTGATGTTTATCAGCGATAGCGCAGCGATAATGCGTTCGGTAGGCCGTTCTCTTCTTGAACATGGTTGCAAGTGTTTACATGTTACGTGTAAAGTGCACGCTTTACATCTTGCGGCAGAAACCATTCGATAATGCTCTCCCGAGGTAGATGCATTAATAGCAAACACAGAAAAAGTATTTTTGAAATCTCCCAAACACCTACGATCATTTCACACAGAGTGTCCTGGTATTCGTCAACCACCGGAGCCAATTTTTACACGTTGGGGAACATGGTTGCAGGCAGCTTTTTATTATGCTGAACATTTCAAAATAGTAAAAGCTGTTGTTGCACAATTCAATCCTGCCGAAGCTGCAGCTATTAAGGAGAGCCAGTCCAAATTTCAAAATATTTCCGTTGAAACAGATTTAAAAAATATTCGTAGCTACTATAAAGGATTAGCTGACGCAATAGATCAATTACAAAATAGATCGTCATCATTATTGGAGTCTCTGCAAATTATGGACGGAGTGCATACACAGCTACTGACTATACATGACGCGCAATATAATCGCGTTTTAGAAAAGTTCGAGAGTGTGCTACAGAAAGATCCCGATTTTAACACACTAAAACAAATTTGTGATGGTGTATCGAATAATCCACTGACTAAGTACGAAGGGTATTTTAATCATGCATATATAACATCGGTAGATGTTGAACGCTCTTTTTCAAAATATAAACTCATTTTCTCACCACGGCGAACATCGCTCACCGAGACAACTGTGGAAACACATCTAATGGTGTCAACTTTTCGCCACTCTTATCCATACGATGTTAATACTGATAATGGTGCTTCTAGTTTTACTGTGGGGTGAGTGTTTCACTACTTTTCATATATCATAATTATGTATTAGTTCTGTTATTTTTTTTTTCTATTTTCTTACTATTGTTTTTGTATACTAGGCAGGTACGGCTATAGCACAGCTCCCTATTACCGGTCTCTAGTTATAATGGCCATTTACTTATACTAAGAATCGCCTTCTTCAAATTTTGTGCAAGATTTTCTTGAATCAAGTTATCAGATGTCTTAAACAAAGAAATATTTCTTTTGATTTAACACAGTTATTGTATTGTGGATAATTGAAATATTAATAGTAATTGTTAATTATCAATTTTATTCTCAATATTATCCTCCACATTTTGGTCATCAGTATCGGAATCTTAATCCATGTTTGCATCCTCTTGAGCTAAACAATTATCAATTAACACATATTGCTCGAAATCACTATTATTTATTGAACTTCCAGCAATAACTAATAATGGCAATTCATCTTCTGAATCGAAGCTATTGTCTCCGAGAATATTTGAGCGCGTCAAACCTGCTTTGCGAAAACAATTTTGAATAGTTGTAGGTATTACTTGACGCCATGCCTTTTGAATAAAATAAACATCTAACAAATTAATTGATTTGATCAATTCTTCAGAAGAAACGCAAGTATCTATCTAGGCCAAGATACGTTTTAAAATAATAGATCGGTACCAAGTTTTAAAGTTTTTGATAATTCCTTGATCAAGCGGCTGGCAAAATGCATTCGGATGTATTCGGAGGGAGAAACATTACCTCAATGTTTTTTAGTTTTAGGTTACGTGGATGTGACATTGCATTGTCTAAAAATAGTAATATCTTTCGTTTTTCTAAACACATTTTTTATAAAATTCCTGCAAAAATTCGACCATTATCTCGCAAGTCATCCATGATTTTTTATTGGATCGCCACTTCACTGGTAACGTGTTCAGATTAAGTTTACGAAACGCACGAGGCCTAGCAACGTTACCAATAACAAGCAATTTTTCTGAATCTCCTGCCATGTTTACACAATGCAAAATTGTAAGTCTTTCTTTCGTCATTTTCCCACCAGAACACTTCTCCCCTTGCGTACCGTCTGCGTTGCAAATATCTTTAGTACTATAATGACGTATTAACGATGGAATTTTTGCTTTAAAATTTGAACCATCATCGGAATTCATAGATATTCACCAGATATCATGCAATAGGTGATATTGTGTCGCTCTAACCAACCGAATGAGGCACTAGCATTTTCATATTTTAATTGTTCCGCGATTTCTTTTGCCTTTGATCGAATCCCAGAATATTTTTATTTCTTGTTTTCACAAACCATTCATACGTCATTTTGTCTATATTGTAGCCCTGTACATTAAAAAAAACTTCGTTTCTGCCGCACATATTACTATGCCATTGTCTTAGAAGTTCTTCTTTCTTACGTATAATGTTGGACGCTTGTGTTTTACCGATATTAAATTTGGCAGCCAAAGCTCGAACACTAACCCTACCTTTATCATATACTTCTATGATATGCATTTTTCTTGAAGTGTAAGCAAATATATTGAATCGTTTAGCTGTATAGTTTGCGCATGTCAACTCGTAAACACAAACGAAGAAATTTGGGGAAACCCCGACATTTCTGTCTCGGGAATGTCCGCTTAATAGGTAAAAGAGGACATAAACTGCTTCATTTGCGTGTCCGCGTCCGGTTAACAGAGTGTCCGCTTCAGAAAGAAACTATGTACATATAAAAACCTAGGCATTTTTACTATTCCTAGCAGTGTCCGTTTAAAAAAGATTTCCGCTTATCGGAGTTGTCCGCTAAAAGAAAGTACACTGTAAATGGTTTCATAAGCGTCTAATTCCGGCGGTGAAGTTCTGTTCTTAATTAATTTGAGGTTTTCTAATCTAATACTATGCCCGGTTTCCTTTATGTGTTGTTTTAAACTTGTTGATTCGGTTCTCCCATAACAATAATGTGCTATGTGTTAAGACCGTTGCATTTCTCACATAATGCCTGTATTCAACTTTCCTAAGGATGTGATTAACATCTGTAGAAAAGCATTAACGTTTATGAATTGACTATTAACGCTCTTTGATTTCAAATTAAAATATTTGGATTTGCACCAATGGTAATATTACTTTCATTATTACCTTAAATATTGGGACACTAAATAACCAACCTTATCCAAGTTTTAAGCAATATTCTTTGGAATCAACTTTTCCAATAAGACCGAAGGCGTTTTTGGGCGTTAATTTTGGTCGTTGTGTACATTAACCCGGCCAGATGACGCATTCTATCACGTCGGGGGATTAGAGATAATTCTACCAACTCCGAACGTAATGCGACGCCCTCGCAAACGACTCCTTTGGGTAAAAAAGATCGTTCCGGCTTAATCTCGATGTAAATAGTGTGCGCTGTCTAATTTATCGCGCAAAAACAAATCTAATAAAAGGATCTCGTATTTTTCCAACTTGGCGGTCTATCCCAATGACAAGACGAGGATTCCCGAGTATTGTTATGCAAATTTGTCTTACGCCATAAAGCGTTTGATATCAATTTCGGTAAAAGACCGACAAGGAAAGTTCTGGGTGTCATCTATGACCAAATGACAAAGCATAAATTCTGAGGAATTTTGGCTGTTCGCATTTATACTTATTCAACTACATACAATTTTCCTTCCGAGTATGTACCCCTGACATTCCATGTTCCGGTCCTTAAATACTTATCAGTAAAATTATTTTCCTTCTTATATGAACTTGGTTGGTACCTAATATTGATTTCTTAGTTTCTTTTTGTTTTTTCCATATTCTCTTCGCCTGATTCGTCATCGGTAGTACCTTCTCTTTATCCTCATCTAGTTTTTTGGGCTCTGTATTATTAATTTTTCCTTCACTTTATCCCATTTCCATACCACTCCTTCAATCGTTAGTTTGCCATAACCAATCTTAACATTTTTTCCATTATAACGAGTGTGAATTCATGTAGAGACGCGGATATGAACTCGGACCATTTTTTAGTCAAAATCAATGATAAAATAACGAAAATCGCAATAAAGAGACAAAGAGAAAGGGTAAAAGAGCAATATGTTGTGGGGAAACTGCAATTGATGGATATACAATAAAGATATAAGCAAGAGATAAAGCAAAGATGCCAGGAAAAGGAGTAGGTTAGAGTCAAGGATGTTAAAAGTGGGAACAACTAGAAGATGTAATAGAATGGGCTACGGAGAAAACAATACTCTTCAAGAAATGCCAGAGGGAGAAGCCATTGTGGAGTGAAGGGTGCAGAACAGAAACCGAAAAAAGAAATAAGCTAAGGGTAAAGGCACTAGAAACAAAGCGAATAGAGGATAAGGAATCATACAAAGAACAAAGAGTAAAAGTCAAAAGGTTGAATAGATAAAAGAAAAGAACTAGGAAAGAACAAAAGGAGTCGGAAATAGAGGAATATTACAAAAGGAAAGATGTTAGAAACTTCTACAGAGAAACAAAGAAAGCTAGAAAAAGATATAACCATAGTATATTCATAAAGGACAAGGAGGGTAACTTAATAGGGGAAGAATTCATAAAGGACAAGGAGGGTAACTTGATAGGGGAAGAAGAACAAATGAAGAGAAGATGGAAAGAATATTTCAACGAATTATTAAACAATGAAACAGAAGAGGATGAAGGGTAGGAACTAAAAGAAGATAGGATGGAAGTAACGGAACCAACTCAAGAGGAGGTAGAGGAAGTACTGGATAATATGAAGAACAATAAGAACCCGGGACAAAATGGTATAATTCTATTCCTAGTTGTTCTTTAATAAATTTCACTTTCAACTTATTCACGTCTTTCTCATCTATATCCGCCCCAGCAATTACTATATTACTAATTCTTTTTTGTTTTTCCATCCATTCAACACTATTTCTTATTTCTCCCTATTCTTGTCTAATTTCCTGATTTTCTTTTTAAGGTTCTCATTTTCCCCTCTCAGTATTTCATTTTGGTTTCTTAACCTTTTAATTTCATCAGTGAATAGCTTCTGTTCTGTTTTAATTGATCGAATATCAATTTTAAGATATTTCAGAATGCCCAGGATTTTATCAACTTTTCCTTCCTTATTTTTTCTTACTTTTTTTGAATACTCCTTTTTCCATTTATTTACTATCTCTACGGCGTGCTTTCCTTTTCGATATCCATTCATCGGTCGAGTAATCCTCAGTATCACCCATTTTGTTTGAGTTTATTTCGTTTTATAGGTACTCAGAACGGTCCTGTCTTATTTATCTTGCCAGCTGTTCTTATTTGTAGATCGCACCGTACGCTAAACTGAGGTTGATTTTATTCACTGTTTATTTCTCTTTTTACCATGAATATTTCGTAAATTATTGACTAGTTAATCCTAGGTGTCATGTCACATCCACTAACCGCTCTCTGTGTAATTAGATACTGGAGATATCCAATATTTTTGAGTTTATTTCGGAGCACTAACAACACGGAACCACCTAACCTCATTTCCATCTGTCAACTCTGGAAAAGACTTTATTTCAATATAGTAACCCAGCCTATTCCGCTACTAAGCATAGTCAGCTATGTTTATAGACTTATTTACACATTTTCCAATGTTGCGATTTCATTTGGAGACGGTGTAATATACATTAAACATTACAACAACAAACGACAACCTTGTTCTTGACCTTGCCCTTGGTCACCTTTATTTAGAACACAGTAAGTGCTTTTTCAGATGATTGAGGTGAAGCAATAAGGGCGCGTACATGGTTTGAGACTTGAGACGGAGACGAGATACGGCCATTGAGAACTCGCCAGGCTTCGGTGCACATTAATTAGCGGTTCTTATATTCAAGAGAGGCTCGGTAGCCATAGATATCGATGCTGTCGATGTATTATGAATGCATGTACGGGACGTATTGATTTTTCCCTTTTCTTCTTTGGCTCTGTCACACAAATCTACGTTGTATAGAGACAGCGTTCGTGGCGATGGTGGTAGTGGCATCAATGCGCTAGTGGATTGAAATTTGGCCAAAACACGCGCGTCAGCGCCTTAATTAAAATTCTTGTTGTCGGCGGATATTAATTGGAATTTGCCATTTGGACGAATCCCGTTTATAGCGAACGATGTATAATTGGCACGGGATGAAAGAATAGAGAACAGAGTAACTGGAATTGTAATCGACATTGGATTTTGGTATGGAGTTGCGTTGACAATGTCGAATATTATGTAGTAGATAACGAATTTGAACGAAATTTTTTAAATGAAAATTGCCAATTGTTACGTAGATTCATAACTAGTTTGGGCAAACAGCGGTAACAGTCAGTGTAGTAGATATGTGGTGCGGAGTCGGCGATTATTTATTTCACGCGTTCACAGCGTCAGTACTAAATCGATGCTGTATGCGAGTAGTTCTGTGTATTAGTAGGCTGTCGTAACTTATTTCGTAATTGTACGCTTATGTTTGCTTTAAAAATGTCGCAGCTAGGTACGTCGCGAAAACGACCAATGACAGACACAGTTAAAAACTTTATAGTGGACATGTCGGACCTAATTTTTGATGGCGCTAAAATTCAATGTCTAGTTTGTAAAATTCCTTTAATGTGTTGGTCCAGAAACCATTGTCAACGTCACATCGAAAGCAAGCAGCGTTCTTCTGCAAAAAGTGGCATACGAGACCAAGACAAATTTACATTTGATTTATGTGTTACTCTTATTTTATGTAATCTATCGTTTAGTTTACTAGACAAAGAAGCATTTATCTCCTTCTGGAATAAATATGCGGACTGTAAATTACCTAGTCGGACATCGATACGAAATGTAGTGCCATTTGCTCGTGAATATATAGAAAAAAGAATGAAAACGGAATTGAAAGATCAAAAACGGTGGTTGTGTGTGGACGAAACAACAGATCGTCAAAAACATTCTGTGGTTAATGTAATGGTAGGTACAATGGAACCACATCGACCGTCATCGACACGAACATCATTGATTCCAGGAGATAAGAATGTCATCAACCCCCCTCTTGTCGATCCTCAGAAAATTTATCTGCCCCCTTTACATATAAAACTAGGACTTAAAAAATTTCGTCAAAGCAATGGACAAAAACGGTCGCGGATTCGTGTATTTGAAGAATAAGTTCCCCAGAATCAGTGATGCTAAAGTAGAGGAGGGTATATTTGTGGGACCCCAGATCGGGGACTTGTTTCGAGACGAAAAGTTCGATATAGAGCTGAATAAAAATGAAAAATCCGCCTGGTCATTTAAGAATATTTATGAGAACCGTTTAGGCAATCACAAATCCGAAGACTACAAGAACATTGTAAAGGACCTTTTGACTTCGTATTGGGGTGCAATATGAGTCTAAAAATTATTTTTTTAGACTCACATTTAGATTTTTTCCCGGACCATCTTGGAGCCGTCAGTGACGAACATGGGGAAAGATTTCACTAAGATATTTTGGACATCGAAAAGCGCTACCAAGGCAAGTGAAGCCCCTCTATGCTGGCAGACTATTGCTGGACACGGATGAGAGACGTTCCTGACGCTAAATATAGCAGAAAATCATACATTTGTACATTTTAGAAACATTTTCAGTTGTTTTATAAATAAACACATTATACGCGTTGTTCTACTATTTATTGCTCTGTCACTTAGAAACCCTGCCTGATAGAATATTTTTGAAAAAAGATTTGAATTCAGCATAAAAAGTGCTGCGAGGTTCACATATACTAATTTGCGGGACAAGAAAAAGTTTAACTTTGTATTATGGAGAAATTTTCAACCGACATTTAATTTCATTTGTTGACAATTTTTTTACTGTTTTACTAAATTGTATTTTTCCACTCACCACGTTTCCCTACATATTTTAACTTAGAAATAAAGAAATATAAAAAAAAATTAAAAATTCTAATTGTATTTAGAATTCTACAACTTAAAAGAAATTTCTACTTCAAAGAGTAATAGTAAGAACATACACAATTTATTTTAAAAAGGAAAATTAATTTATATTATATACACTAAAGAATTATATAAAGAAATATGATCAATTGTACAATTTTGTAATAATAATTTGGATAACTGTTCAGCTGGCCTGAAGATGTGCGTAACGCACGAAACCGGTCGCATTGATTAATTTTGATATAGAATTTTGTGAGTCAAGACCATATTTTATTTCAACTCCTATAAAAAAAATAGGTTAGGTAGCGCCACCTAGCGGTGACGCATTTGATTATAAAAATCTTTCTTAGGAAATCTGTGTCCGTACGGTACATTTATAATAAAGTTTTCAGAATTTTAAAACCTTCATTCGCTCTGGAGATATCCCATTGTCCTCGGTGAACACGCTGTATATCATTCGCCCAATTATGAGCCAAACTATTGCGGCTCGGAAAATGCAGGCAGCAATAAGCCACCAACTGTAAATCTCGACCATCACAAATCTGTTAATTAGTATCGTTACACGGACTCAGACTAAATTACATATCGGGATATATGGTCGGATTTGTCGAGGGGAGAGGGGCCGATCGGAGGCGGAAGGGAGAGTCCCGGAATCCAATTTGCGACTACCCAACAAATAACGAGAGCAACCGCAAGCGGTTTTATTGCCGATAAAACTCTAATCGCTCTATTTTTATAGTTTATCGATCAAGCGAACGAATTCGAGTTAAGTAAGTTGTATACGTTTATACCTGCACCGATAAAAATATTCTAGCGTCAGTCAGAAATAAGGGAAGCACCTGTCTTACTTAAAACTGCTATCGTTTCTTGTGAAGGACACATAACGTAAATATCATATTCGATCTGTTATCTATAGAGCCCGGTAATAGGTAGCCTTGCCATATCCGCACCTGCCTAGTATACAAAAACCATAGTAAGAAAAAAAATAACAAAACTAATACATAATTATAATATGTGAAAAGTAGTGAAACACTCACCCTTTTAAGCAACCTTGGCTACGGAACAGTAAAACTAGAAGCACCATTATCAGTATTAACGTCATATGGATGAGAGTGGCAAAAAGTTGACACCATTAATAATAATAATAATAATAATAAACATTTATTTCCCAACAGGCATATTGGGCGAGGCTGTAGCCTTTGGACCTTTTAATCCTCCATTTTCCTTTCAAAAGTTACGCTTTCTTCTATTGGTCCTCTTCTAGGTACTTCTGTATTACTCAATCATCATCTCCATGAATCTCATCCTCTTCTAGTTGTCGTATCTCATCTCGAACTCTGCGGATGTTCACCCTGGGCGGAACACAGTCTTGCGGCTCCACTAGTTGTCGAATAAGCGGATGATTTGATTCGATGGCTTTGGTCCACGCTCCCTCCCACAACTTTTTCAAAAATTCGTGAAGGTAGGAATATTCAGGTCCGCTCTTATCCAGTCGTTTCGCATGCAGCTAGGAGCTCTCGCTCTCATCCGTAGGATCTTATTCTGTTCGATTTCTAGCTTTTTTATTTTGGCTTTCGCGGCTGTCGACCAAGCTATAGCAGAATAGGTAAGCTGCGATCTGAGTGTGGATGTGTAGAGCAAAAGCTTGGTTTTAAGATCTAATTCACTTCCACGCCCGTGGAGGGGCATAAGGAGATCCTTCGCCGTTCCGATCCTGCTTCTAATGTCCACAAAATGGCCTTTCCAAGTCATTCTCTTGTCGATTCTTATGCCCAGATACCTAATCGAGGTGGACCACGGAAGTTCAAAGCGACCCACTCTTAAATTCCTTGGCGCATCATTAAACTTATTTGTAAAGCGTGCTGCCACGCATTTATTGTCATTGACGCGCAGCCTCCACTTCGCCAGCCAAGCAAGGGTCTCGTCCAAAGCAATCTGCAAGCGGTTTGGCAACATTCTCTCATCCCTCGATGCGGAGTATAGTGCTGTGTCGTCCGCGTAGGTAGAAAGTTCAACTGTCGGTCTTTTTAGGATGTCGTAGGTGAAGAGAATATACAAGAGGGACCCCAGCTGATATGGGCCTTCGCGAAGATCCCATTTTGACCACAAAAGATCTACCATGGAGATAATTCTTCAACAACCGAACAATGTTAACATTTATACCGAGGTCCAGGAGTTTGTAAAGAAGGCCCCTGTGCCATACGATATCAAAGGCCTTTCGAATATCCAAAAATATAGCCTGGATGGTCTCTCTTTGCTAGAACGAGTCGCACACAAAATCGGTAAAACGGAGCAGCTGGAATTCAGTGCTCAGTCCTGCTCTGAATCCAAACTGCTCCGGGGGAATCGGGTCCACCTCTACAATGCAATCCCTCAAACGACTGAACACCACCGCTTCCGCCACCTTTGACATACCCGAGAGGAGACTAATGGGTCTATAGTTTTGTGTAAAAATTTTGTTTTTCCCCGGTTTTGGTAGGACGACGATTTCAGCGTGTTTCAAACTTCTTGGGAAATGCGCAAATAGTAGCATGGCATTAATAATAGAGACCAGTAAACGGATTGTTACTTCGGGAAGATGTTTTAGAATTGTATTAGTAATTTGGTCAAAGCCAGGAGCTTTATTGTTCTTGGTGTTTGCAATTATAGCCTTGACATCTACGTTTGTTGTAGGTAGATAAAATAAAAATATTTTCTTGAATAGAGACTGATTTTTGCAAAAAATCTTGATGTGAGAAACCATTTCTCTGTGTGCACTAAACATTTTTGGAAGTATGTAAAGCTAGGTTTGAGAGAAAGAAGAATAGTTCGATTCAGACCTCGTAGGTAAATCATCACACAAAAAAGATATCTTGTTTGTCGTTATTCTCATATTACCAAAGTCTTCCTCTAAGCATCTCCTATTCATTACAAGTACAACAAACACCAAAAACGTAAAAGAAGAAGAGAAGTGTTGAGTTATACAAGATAAAAGCAAATAACCCGTAGGCGTTCACTTGGAAGATCCCATCCGAAAAAAAAAAGATTAAAAGGGAGAGCCAGACAATTATCTTCAACACCTAGGGAATACATTCACTTTCGGTAGCGAAGCAAGCTCTTTAACACCCACATGGATGGTATGAGGAGGTGGAATTATTTTCCTTCTCACGTCCGTGCACTCGGCTTTTCCACAGCGCATACACACGCAGGCCGATAGTCGTTCTCCATATTCTAACGACGAGAAACAAAGCTGAAACCCACGCTTGTCGGTACCGGTAATAGCGGATGCGGTTGGCCGAACGAAATCGCTGTATAGAACCAGTCCTTATCGTAGAGACGGCGTGGAGCTTTTGTTGTTGCAAGCGTGCAATAACCGCTGCACTTGAAGCGTTCGCTTTGAACGTTATAAAATGAATAAAATGTGCAGATAAAATACGTATTATGAACGTGAAAGGTTCATATAAATTGTGGTACAGCTGAGAATATAGGATTTATTTTTGTGAGGACTATCTCGCGAGCTAAGATCATTTTTAATAATAATCTTTAAATTATCCTATTAAAGGTAATGGAATTAGTCACAGTCCCTCCTAAAAAAAAAAAACAATAAACAGGGTACTAAAAAAATTCCAATATTGTTAGTGTTAGGTCATTAACTATTCATTTAATAGGAAAACATACACACAAAAATTAACCCTTCAACAAGTGATGCTTAAAGTTAATGTTCAATATGACTTCCTCCCATTTGCACACCAGCCTGACATTTTCGTAAAAAAATCTCATACTCTTTCGAAGATTACTGCAGCATTTGTTGAATTATTTATTGTTGTCTGTATGTTTTCCTATTAAATGAACATCTAATGACTTAATAGCTTTATTCACGAACAACAATGGAATCGTTTGTATCTCCGAAACGACTGGTTTTAGGACGTAGATTTACTACGATTTTTCTGTTTATCTTGATGACAACTACAAGTAGGCAAAATATCCAACCCTCTGTATAAATGACTACAAATGATGGCAAAAACAAACATTGAAATAAAGAAAAACAATGGAAATATAAACGGAAACATAATTACAACTATTGAGTAATTATTTAAATTAACAAACGGCTTATTAAGGTTACAACAAAGACTCCTCAATACTATAACTATTAAAGCTGGCCACGAGCGGTACCGCGCAGTAGCGTAGAGTCGACCAGGCCTCGCGTTCCACTAGAGTTATTCTGCTAATAGAGATGTTTGCTGCCGCAAATAATTTCGCTCATCTTTTAAATAAAAATTAAATAACACGTGCTCAAACACTTACCATTTTAAGAGTCCTCCGTGAAATCACAATGTTTCAACTGTTGTTTCGGCAAAACTAGTACGGGGGTAGCACTTTGGGTAGAAATTTTTACGGCTCTCTTGTATCTCGACATCCGAACGAGTTAGGAGGTTAGGTTTGGGTCCGTTCGAAAGCTCTCGGCGAGAGCTTTAAAACTAAAAAAAGGTCAACCCTCTAGCTATAACCGTTCCGACGCTAGAGCGTCTCAAATTCAAGAAAAGAAGATTCCTTTTTTTAAGTTTGAAGCGCTGTAGCTGCCTAACCAAACAAGCTAGAAGGTTCTGCTTGGTCGCAATCGATTCAGCGGTTAATTTTCTATCTGAAACCGTCAACTTCGTCGACCAGAGATGCATCCCTACGGAGAAATGGGACGAAAACTAGAGCGATGTCGATTTAAAGCCTCATTTTCGCGTCATTTTTGGAATTCCGAAAACTTCAAACGTCCATATATCCAAAACGGTTAGAGATATCGGGCTGAAATTTCATTCCGCAAATGTGCGACCATAGGGCCACAAATCGGTACCGTCAGATTGAATTTCAATTTTCACATTTTGGCCATTCAAAAATTTCATCACATTGGGTAGAAATTTTTACGGCTCTCTTGTATCTCGACATCCGAACGAGTTAGGAGGTTAGGTTTGGGTCCGTTCGAAAGCTCTCGGCGAGAGCTTTAAAACTAAAAAAAGGTCAACCCTCTAGCTATAACCGTTCCGACGCTAGAGCGTCTCAAATTCAAGAAAAGAAGATTCCTTTTTTTAAGTTTGAAGCGCTGTAGCTGCCTAACTAAACAAGCTAGAAGGTTCTGCTTGGTCGCAATCGATTCAGCGGTTAATTTTCTATATGAAACCGTCAACTTCGTCGACCAGAGATGCATCCCTACGGAGAAATGGGACGAAAACTAGAGCGATGTCGATTTAAAGCCTCATTTTCGCGTCATTTTTGGAATTCCGAAAACTTCAAACGTCCATATCTCCAAAACGGTTAGAGATATCGGGCTGAAATTTCATTCCGCAAATGTGCGACCATAGGGCTACAAATCGGTACCGCGTCAGATTGAATTCCAATTTTCACATTTTGGCCATTCAAAAATTTCATCACTTTGGGTAGAAATTTTTACGGCTCTCTTGTATCTCGACATCCGAACGAGTTAGGAGGTTAGGTTTGGGTCCGTTCGAAAGCTCTCGGCGAGAGCTTTAAAACTAAAAAAAGGTCAACCCTCTAGCTATAACCGTTCCGACGCTAGAGCGTCTCAAATTCAAGAAAAGAAGATTCCTTTTTTTAAGTTTGAAGCGCTGTAGCTGCCTAACCAAACAAGCTAGAAGGTTCTGCTTGGTCGCAATCGATTCAGCGGTTAATTTTCTATATGAAACCGTCAACTTCGTCGACCAGAGATGCATCCCTACGGAGAAATGGGACGAAAACTAGAGCGATGTCGATTTAAAGCCTCATTTTCACGTAATTTTTGGAATTCCGAAAACTTCAAACGCCCATATCTCCAAAACGGTTAGAGATATCGGGCTGAAATTTCATTCCGCAAATGTGCGACCATAGGGCTACAAATCGGTACCGTCAGATTGAATTCCAATTTTCACATTTTGGCCATTCAAAAATTTCATCACTTTGGGTAGAAATTTTTACGGCTCTCCTGTATCTCGACATCCGAACGAGTTAGGAGGTTAGGTCTGGGTCCGTTCGAAAGCTCTCGGCGAGAGCTTTAAAACTAAAAAAAGGTCAACCCTCTAGCTATAACCGTTCCGACGCTAGAGCGTCTCAAATTCAAGAAAAGAAGATTCCTTTTTTTAAGTTTGAAGCGCTGTAGCTGCCTAACCAAACAAGCTAGAAGGTTCTGCTTGGTCGCAATCGATTCAGCGGTTAATTTTCTATATGAAACCGTCAACTTCGTCGACCAGAGATGCATCCCTACGGAGAAATGGGACGAAAACTAGAGCGATGTCGATTTAAAGCCTCATTTTCGCGTCATTTTTGGAATTCCGAAAACTTCAAACGCCCATATCTCCAAAACGGTTAGAGATAGCGGGCTGAAATTTCATTCCGCAAATGTGCGACCATAGGGCTACAAATCGGTACCGTCAGATTGAATTCCAATTTTCACATTTTGGCCATTCAAAAATTTCATCACTTTGGGTAGAAATTTTTACGGCTCTCTTGTATCTCGACATCCGAACGAGTTAGGAGGTTAGGTTTGGGTCCGTTCGAAAGCTCTCGGCGAGAGCTTTAAAACTAAAAAAAGGTCAACCCTCTAGCTATAACCGTTCCGACGCTAGAGCGTCTCAAATTCAAGAAAAGAAGATTCCTTTTTTTAAGTTTGAAGCGCTGTAGCTGCCTAACCAAACAAGCTAGAAGGTTCTGCTTGGTCGCAATCGATTCAGCGGTTAATTTTCTATATGAAACCGTCAACTTCGTCGACCAGAGATGCATCCCTACGGAGAAATGGGACGAAAACTAGAGCGATGTCGATTTAAAGCCTCATTTTCGCGTCATTTTTGGAATTCCGAAAACTTCAAACGTCCATATCTCCAAAACGGTTAGAGATATCGGGCTGAAATTTCATTCCGCAAATGTGCGACCATAGGGCTACAAATCGGTACCGTCAGATTGAATTCTAATTTTCACATTTTGGCCATTCAAAAATTTCATCACTTTGGGTAGAAATTTTTACGGCTCTCTTGTATCTCGACATCCGAACGAGTTAGAAGGTTAGGTTTGGGTCCGTTCGAAAGCTCTCGGCGAGAGCTTTAAAACTAAAAAAAGGTCAACCCTCTAGCTATAACCGTTCCGACGCTAGAGCGTCTCAAATTCAAGAAAAGAAGATTCCTTTTTTTAAGTTTGAAGCGTTGTAGCTGCCTAACCAAACAAGCTAGAAGGTTCTGCTTGGTCGCAATCGATTAAGCGGTTAATTTTCTATATGAAACCGTCAACTTCGTCGACCAGAGATGCATCCCTACGGAGAAATGGGACGAAAACTAGAGCGATGTCGATTTAAAGCCTCATTTTCACGTAATTTTTGGAATTCCGAAAACTTCAAACGCCCATATCTCCAAAACGGTTAGAGATATCGGGCTGAAATTTCATTCCGCAAATGTGCGACCATAGGGCTACAAATCGGTACCGTCAGATTGAATTCCAATTTTCACATTTTGGCCATTCAAAAATTTCATCACTTTGGGTAGAAATTTTTACGGCTCTCCTGTATCTCGACATCCGAACGAGTTAGGAGGTTAGGTCTGGGTCCGTTCGAAAGCTCTCGGCGAGAGCTTTAAAACTAAAAAAAGGTCAACCCTCTAGCTATAACCGTTCCGACGCTAGAGCGTCTCAAATTCAAGAAAAGAAGATTCCTTTTTTTAAGTTTGAAGCGCTGTAGCTGCCTAACCAAACAAGCTAGAAGGTTCTGCTTGGTCGCAATCGATTCAGCGGTTAATTTTCTATATGAAACCGTCAACTTCGTCGACCAGAGATGCATCCCTACGGAGAAATGGGACGAAAACTAGAGCGATGTCGATTTAAAGCCTCATTTTCGCGTCATTTTTGGAATTCCGAAAACTTCAAACGCCCATATCTCCAAAACGGTTAGAGATAGCGGGCTGAAATTTCATTCCGCAAATGTGCGGCCATAGGGCTACAAATCGGTACCGTCAGATTGAATTCCAATTTTCACATTTTGGCCATTCAAAAATTTCATCACTTTGGGTAGAAATTTTTACGGCTCTCTTGTATCTCGACATCCGAACGAGTTAGGAGGTTAGGTTTGGGTCCGTTCGAAAGCTCTCGGCGAGAGCTTTAAAACTAAAAAAAGGTCAACCCTCTAGCTATAACCCTTCCGACGCTAGAGCGTCTCAAATTCAAGAAAAGAAGATTCCTTTTTTTAAGTTTGAAGCGCTGTAGCTGCCTAACCAAACAAGCTAGAAGGTTCAGCTTGGTCGCAATCGATTCAGCGGTTAATTTTCTATCTGAAACCGTCAACTTCGTTGACCAGAGATGCATCCCTACGGAGAAATGGGACGAAAATTAGAGCGATGTCGATTTAAAGCCTCATTTTCGCGTCATTTTTGGAATTCCGAAAACTTCAAACGCCCATATCTCCAAAACGGTTAGAGATATCGGGCTGAAATTTCATTCCGCAAATGTGCGACCATAGGGCTACAAATCGGTAGGTTCTGGTGGCTCTGGTATACGGGGGCACAGTCTGTGAAATTCGCGAATACGTTTCGGTGATTTGACAAATACTGCTTTGGTATGCGCTATTAAAGCGTCTACCTCAGGATAACATTCTCTGATACAATCCGCCACAAGATTGAGAGCATGAATTTTACACGTAATATGTAACAAATTAGCAGAATGCTTTTTAAGAGACCGGCCTACAGAAAGCATGTTTGCAGCACCATCACTCACTAACATCAAGAGTTGGTTTGTTGAAAGTTCAAACTTGTCCAATGTATTTAACACTAACTTTGAAATTGCTTCGGCAGTACACTGTTGTATTCGTTTGCAGACTAATAGAATTGAAGGTGCCGATTGATGAGGTTCCAATTTGCGTGCCACTACATGCGACATATAAGCACAATTTTTGATCTTTCAACTCCGATTTTAATTTTTGTTCAATGTGTTCGCGCGCAGATGGCACAATTCTTCGTAACGATGTTCGACTTGGTAATTTGCACTCCGAATAGTTATTCCAAAAGCAGATAAATGGTTCCTTGTCTAGTAAATTAAACGGTATATTACATGCGATAAACGTAACGCATAAATTAAATATAAATTTTTCATTGTCTCGTGCACAATTTCTTTTTGAGACATGCTTTTCACTATTTACGTGTCGTAGACAATGTTGTCTGGACCAATACATTAACGGATTTTACAGATTACACATTTAATTTTAGCACCTTCATATATTAAGTCTGGAATTTCTGCAATAAATTTTCGAAGTTTGTCCGACCGCGGTCGTTTTGCTGACGAAATCATAATTTTTCTAGGACAGATAAACAATTGCGCAAATGACCGGCAGCGGAAATGTCCGTACTGCTCCGCAGACGAAGTAATACTACCGTTCCTCTCGGTCCGAACTGATTCTACGCCGATGCGCGGTACCGCTCGTGGCCAGCGTTAATAATTATACAAGTGTCTCAGAGAATTTTGCACTTTTATCTTATCTATAGCTTTAAAACCTGTTGAGAGATAGCTGCCTAATTTTCTGTTAAAGGGGAAAAGCAAGCCTTGGAAATTTATATATGTCAGAATTGACATATGTCGCAATGGAACGGTTTGATGTCCTACAACGTACGTTTTGTGTTCGCAGCTTTTATGAATTAAGGTCAACTCGGGCGTATAATTTAAAAAACTATATTAGTTTCCAATGTCACAGAAATGTACCTACCTCAGGCTATAAGCCAAGTGCATTTTAGACCTCCATCTTGCATCCTTCGGGAAGCAGAATCTTGCAGGATCTTTAAAATGTGGTAGCCGTTCGGCGATGTATCCACTTTTACACCAGGCGTATTTAAATAGATTAAAAAACCTTGGCGATGACAATTGATTATGAGTTAAAAATTGTAACAGCATAATACTGTTTCCTTGGCGTAGAATTATGTCGTAATCCATAAGTAGTACTTTATCTGAAAATATTCTCACAAAATTTTTCCGTATTCTAAAACCGTAAACGTCTAAAGGTTATACCATTAAAGTTGCTTTCTTTGGAATTGTGAAAGTATTTACTTTTTTGTTCGTTGGTACTAAATTTTGCACATCACTCGGTCAATGCCCCCTCTAAAAATCCAATAACCAAATGCCCTCAGCCGCAGTATTTAAGTATTTGGTAGTACACATCTGTAAACCAATCTATAAAATGGTGAGAATGAAAGAATGAAAGAGTATATCAACCTTATTGTTAATGAAGAATACTTTGAAAATCAATCAAGCACTTTAAGTCGCTCTACTGTTTCCTGTTATGGTCATATGCAAAACTGAAAAGACAACCCTCGTAAAGGGCACGGAAACAATAATAGTTCCAAGCAAGAAACATAATTACTGATGGAGAAAGAGCCGAACAGCTTTGATTACTGACTAATTCAATTTAAAATTTAAACTATAGGACACCATTAAATTCACTAATGAAATCTTTACGTAAAATTTTACTTAAACTACTAATTTCAAAAAATATACACTACAAATTTCATTAAAATCGCTGAATCCAGCTTGGAAATCTTATATCTGAACATCCCCCAAGTGCTGGTGGGAATTATTTTAGTACATCGCACATCAGATGTGCCTCTAAGGAAAAATTCCTTCGACGAAAAGTTATAAATAGAACCTCTCAGTTGTAATCAATGGTAATTTGGATGCGGAACGAACTTGGGAATCGCCTAAAAAAATCAATACGATTCCACAGCTAGTAGGGAACCAGGACCAAAATAGACTCGCTATTTGTAAGACGTAAAAGGCGAAAGTTTTCCGTGAATCAACTTCTGTTTATCTCAATTTATTTCATTGTTTTCGTTTCCTTCAAGATTTGTCCTGTCGAAGTTAGGGTGGTGGCAGCAATCTTTTGCGTGGGCAGGGATATATCAACATTTGATTCTTTTCCAACGCAACATATGGAAATAAAGTATAGAAATATTACAGATAAACTATGTTGTTGGTTAGACCAGTTTGGCAAGATTTTTGTGTTTTTACACATTGTTTGTATACATATGTATAATACGTTCCACAGAAGATGTTTGAGAAGGATGGGTCAAATCCATGGCAGCAGTGAATTCGCCGGTAATCTTTAACAAAGCGGTTGTAATATTAAATTTTTCACAAAAGCTCGATTGCACAGATGGAAACAAACCAAAGTTTTCTACGTGGTTTTTAACTTGGATGTCAACTATCTCTTCCAAGATTTTAACAGAGGCAGGCAAGATGCTTATTGCTACAATATGAAAACATTATTTTAAAGATTCTTGTAATGCCTACAATCCTCGGCCATGGAAATGGGACCATTTATTAGATATAAAAGCATCATCGTTTGAGTAATACCCTACCACGTTATGGCCACAAATAATTGCTGGTTATAAAAAAAATGCTTAGGGGTGCAATAAACCGATTATCCACCTGCTAGGAAACACGCGTCTTACCATTCGTACGTACAGTAATTATTAGTCTGGGCAAACAGCGGTAACAGTCAGTGTAGTAGATATGTGGTGCGGAGTCGGAGATTATTTATTTCACGCGTTCGTGGCGTCAGTACTAAATCGATGCTGTATGCGAGTAGTTTTGTGTATATGTAGGCTGTCGTAACTTATTTCGTAATTGAACACGTATGTTTGCTTTAAAAATGTCGCAGTTAGGTACGTCGAGAAAACGACCAATGGCTGACACAGTTAAAAACTTTATAGTAGACATGCCGGACTTAATTTTTGATGGCGCTAAAATTCAATGTCTAGTTTGTAAAATCCCTTTAATGTGTTGGTCCCGAAGCCATTGTCAACGTCACATTGAAAGCAAACAGCATTCTTCTGCAAAAAGTGGCATACGAGACCAAGAAAAATTTACATTTGATTTATGTGTTACTCTTATTTTATGTAATCTATCGTTTCGTTTACTAGACAAAGGAGGATTTGTCTCCTTCTGGAATAAATATGCAGACTGTAAATTACCTAGTCGGACATCGATACGAAATGTAGTGCTATTTGCTCGTGAACATATAGAAAACAGAATGAAAACGGAATTGAAAGATAAAAAACTGTGGTTGTGTGTGGACGAAACAACAGATCGTCAAAAACATTCTGAGGTTAATGTAATGGTATGTACAATGGAACCACATCGACCATCATCCTCCTTCTTACTTGCTTCAAAAAGAATTATAAATTGTACTGCCGATGAGATTTTAAAGGTGGTGTTTCAACTAAGCAACTTTTAATGTTTATGAATGATGGTGCCACAAACATGCGTTCTTTTTCATACTCTAAATCTTGCGGCACAAACGATTCCTACATGTTTTCCACTAGTAAATGCATTGATTGCTAGTACACAGGCAGTGTTTCTAAAGTCCCCAAAACGTACCCGACTATTTCACAAACTGTGTCCTGATTTACCTGAACCACCACAGCCGATTGTTACACGTTGGGGAACATGGTTGCAGGCTGCGTTTTACTACAACAAATATTTTGATCAAGTAAAGAAGGTAGTTTTAAAATTCAATCCGACAGAAGCTGCAGCAATCAAGAAAAGCCAGGAAATATTTCAAGATAGTCAGGTTAAAAGAGATTTACAAACTATTCACAAGAATTACTTCGGACTAGCGGAGGGAATAGAAAAATTACAAAATGTTTCGATGTCGCTAGTGGATTCTGTTCAAATTGTGAATGATGTTCACGCACAGTTATGCGCTGTAGAAGGCGAAACAAATTGGTGTGTAATACGAAAATTTGAAAGTGTTTTAGAGAAAGACTCCGATTTTCTTATATCAAGACAAATTTGTGAAGGTGCGTGTGAAGATGCATTAAGTTGTTTCAAAGATTATTTTAAATATGCAAATATAACATCGTTAGATGTCGAACGGTCGTTTTCGGTATTAAAAAACATTTATTCCGCACGTCGTATTCATTTGACTGAGACAGCTGTAGAAACATATCTAATGATTCAAATATTTAACAGATGTTACCCAGTTTGTGATTTCACGGAAGACTTTTAAAACGGTAAGTGTTTCAGCACGTTCTACATATAATCTATTTCTTACCTTCTATTTTATGTGTAAACATTTATGCGCTCGCCACGCCTCTGGCTGTTACTATTTATCATGAGACAATTAGGGGAAAAGGCAATAAGAGAGGACAAGGAGGTACATCTCGACTTTATAGACCTAGAGAAAGCCTTTGACAGGATTAGAAAAGAGACATATGGAGGAGTACAAAGTTTATATAAAAACTGAAACAGTTCACTAATATATACTAGGTTTTAGTAAACTGTTTCAGTGTTCCAGTGCCACAGATTTAAAGTACCCGATTTATACAAAAACACTATGTAAGAGCAAGGCAAGAAAAATGTTACGACACTCTTTTGGCATCAAAATGATATTTTGATTTAGCACTAGACTTATTAGTAAAAATTGCAAAATTTATCTAGATCCCACTTATTTATTTTTTCATTTACGTAATTCCTGAAAGAAATAAACATTATTTTTAAAAGAGTCTCATTGCAATATACAAAATCATTTTCCCTTTTTCAAATTAAATGCTACTCAGTACGACAGTCTCATAAAGATGAAATAATTTACGACACCTCAAGCACATTTATAAAGGCGTTGGCGATCTTTACTCATTCAAAATATTTTACATGCGCTTAAAATAAACTCCGAACGAAATTATATCGTACTAGTGAATGCTTATTTTCGCGCGATGGTCATAAAAACAAAAAGCGAAGAGCGTAATAAATTGCTTTTAGGACGTGGGCGTTGTATTGAGAAGGCGAAAATGGTTGCCGGGGAAGGAAAGAAATAATAGATGAACAGGCGAGGGAAATAAGGAAGCCGCGTAAAACGAATCTGGTTTTCGATCTGAAATCGCCAGGGAAGTTACGCAATATATCGATGATATGAAACTTTTTCTTCCAATTCGTGAACGTTTTGAATTTTAATGAGTGTATACTGGGGTGTTTTGTATTTTAGTGATTTATTGGTAAATGTGTAATGGAGAGGGTATACAGAATGCAATCCTATAACCCAGGGGTTCCTAACTCTATCAATCCGCGGCGCACTTACAGGTTTAGTATTTTGTCCCGGTACCCTTTCCAAAACATGTGTGCAATGACATAAATCAGGCACAGAAATGGAAACAACCCTTAAGATAAACCTCACAATGTGAAGCTCACATTTATTAAAATTGAATCACAAGAACCATCAAACTAAAATATGAAATATTTTGCTATTAAAGGTTTCTCGAGATTTTTCAACCATGTTAGAGTGCTTTAGCTTATTTGGGAGCATGCACTCGGTTGCTAGAACTTTTAAACAGAGCTAACAGGGCGGTCTCTCTGCATTGTTTACTTGTACTGAACTACACCGTTCCCAAAGTAAATTAAAGTCATACGATAACATCTAAGATTTTTTCCCTCACCCCATGGTCTCGGTTAATTTATTCTGTGTTTATCTTTGTGAAACGAAAATTACACGTTAACGTTCGAAGTGATATGTGAAATGGGCTGCGGTGCTTCAAGCTATAAAGATACATATCTTTCCTCGCTACGGCCTAAAGTTTTCCTTTCTAAAAGCGTTCGTGCCGGTCGATAAACATTGGAAGGGCGTTTAATTCATTAGAACGAGTAGAACCAGGTTAAAATTAAAACAGAAAAGATTAAATTTACCCTAAGGCTAAATAGTGAGAGAGGATCTTGACTGAGCGGATCTTTATATCTGTTCACTGATGCTAATTCATGTACTGGCCATAATTTCTGTCCCTATTTAAAACAATATCGAATAAGAGAAAATCGAGCGTGAAATGACCTTCATTTATATCTGTATCATATAAGTAAGCTCTTAGGTCTCAAAAAATTTTAATTTCATTTTTATAGAACTTATTGTGGACATGGAGTAGGGCTTGAAAGAAAATCGTGTCGCTGTTATTGCGCTGCATAAGTGAAACAACGCGCCAGTCTCCTGAAACCGCTAGGTATCACGAATAAATTCGTTTATCGATCGACCAAACAGTACACCGAGATATCCTCAGTTTATGACAGATCAAGGAGCGGGCGGCCATGAATTTCAGGGGCTTCTTCAGCCATCAAAGCCATGACTGAACGAATTCGATGAAATCCTCTCCGAAAACAGAAAATCATGGCTAGGGAAATGGAAATCCCACCTAGAACCATGCCCCACATTATCAAATAAGACCTGAGACTCCGAGCTTATCGTCAAAGCACAGAACATCGCTTGACAGCAGCTCTACGTTCCATTAAAGCAACAAGAATGAAGAGGTTGTGGCAGGGACATGCTCGACAAATTCTGTTCATCGACGAAAAAATTTTCACGATAGAAAGTTCAACCGTCAAAATGATAGAGTCTATGCTCGTACCTCTCGATAATCTTCTGAAAAAATCTCGAGCTTGTGTCATGGTTTGGTGGGAAGTGTTATACGAAGGAGTAACAAAGCTTCATTTTTGTGAACAGGGGGTAAAAGCGAAGGCTGCCAACTATCCGATAGATGTTTTGGAACAGGTTGTCAATCCTTTGAAAGATATTTTGTTTGGTCGTAAACTCTGGGTATTTCAACAGGACCCAGCAACGAATTAATTAAATAACTTGTGTGGTGTGAAGTGCGCCGATACTTTGTACTGTTTGCCATACTACCTCACAGTCTTTACCGTTATTGCCAATAATTTTCAATGCTATAACTGTAACTAATTCTTTAAGAGTCATTCTGTATATTTAAAAATTAAAGATTGTGTTGGATGCGTAAAAACATCCCAGCAACTTATCTACACAATTAATTTTTGCCAATATCTATCATCATTAGAGCGGGCCAAATTGCGCCATCCAACAGAATCGGAATCAGGCGCAACGGCCGCTTATTGTAAATAGCGTATATGTGAGTCACAGCAGATATGTGATATTTCGAAATTAATACACAAGAGTAAAAAAATAAAAGCTGACGCAATAATAATGTTTAGTAATTAGAGCGGTATATATATATATATATATATATATATATATATATATATATATATATATATGTACACGCTGAGGTGTTTTTATTTTCATTATGATTTTTTATTTGATTGAAAACGGTATGCGTTGTAAATGGGATGTAATAAGGAAATAACTGAGAAACTGAACGCTTTTTTGATTCTGTTGTACTTAATAATGTAACTGTAAATAAAGATATAATAAATAAATTCTATCCTTCTTAATAATGCGGATAGGCTTGTTTAAAAAGTTGCACCATCAGATAAGTTTCCACATTTGCCTCGGTGAAGGATGTTCGCCGAGACGAAAAAATTTTCTTATATTTCGAAAACGACCGTTCCACGTCTACCGAAGTAAGACAGGCGTAATTAAAATAATCTTTAGACTTAGTCAAGGAATCTGCAGATGCCCATCGCACATTTGTCTTAATCTCGTGTAGTCCGGATTCTTTTTTAAAACACTATCGAACTTAGCTAAAACTCGTCCACTTGTTGCATCGTTTATACTGTGTAACAATGTACTAACTTCGTCCACGACTTGCACTGATTTTACCAACGACAATCCAGAATTTTGCAAATTTTCTATCGCGTCTACTAACCCTTCGTAATTGTTGCTAATATTCTTTAGATGTGTTTCAACAGAAATATCGAGGAATCCCTTCTGGCTCATCCTAATAGCTCTAGCTTCGGCAGGGACGAATTGCAAAATAACGGATTTGACTTCTTGAAAATGCTCATTATGATAAAAAGCGGCTTTTAACCACGTTCCCCAACGCGTAAGAATGGGCTGTGGTGGTTCTCGAATACCAGGGCATAACCTGTGGAATGCCCTAGTCCTCTTAGGACTTTTGAGAAACACTTTTTTTGTGTTTGCTATTAATGCATCCACCTCCGGGTAACACTCTCGAATAGTTTGTGCCACAAGATGTAAAGCATGGACTTTACACGTAACATGTAAAAGTCCTTCACACTTTTCTTTAAGGGAACGGCCTACACTACACATTGTTGCTGCACCATCGCTCATGAACAACAACAGTTGACTGGTTGACACTTGAAATTTTTGTAACGTTTCGAGAACTACGGCCGTAATTGCTTTACTAGTACACTGTTTTAATCTTCTGCTGGCTAATAGAATTGCAAAATTTGGTTTAATAGGATCTAATACGCGCACTATTATATTCAAAATAGAATTTTTTTTGCAATCTGTCGTCTCATCAAGACATAGCCACAGCTGTTTATCTTTTAATTCGGCTTTAATTCGATTTTCAATGTCCTCACGTATTCGTGGAATATCTCTCCGTAACGCTGTCCGAGATGGTAGTATCCACTCGGTATTGTATGTACCCCAGAATTTTCGAAATGCTTTTTTATCAAGTATACGAAGTGGTAGACCACATACCATAAACGTTAAAAGCAATTCTAATTGAAATTGACGTTGTTGTGACACACCATTTCTTTTATTTCTGTGGTGTGCGCTATTTATATGTCTTTCACAATCACGTTTGCTCCAGCACAGTAGTTTCTTTTTACAAACTTTACAGAAAATTGTACTCCCATTGTAGTGTAAATCCACAAATTCACTAAGAAATTTATTAACTTTCGTAGGTAATGGCCGTTTATTTTTAATAGTTACGTTAGACATAATCACTAAAGCGAGCACACCGACGCTTGTTTCTAGTATGCCACGAAGTGGTGCAAACGTAACATCTGCAGACTCCTCATTTGTTGATGAATAGAGCGCGTCATCCGTAAATGAATAAGCGCGCTGTTAGTTCGTAGCCGTCGATGAATGAACTTTTTTTTTGTAGTGGCCCACTGTGAACAACGCCCTATTTATCAACGAACACCCAAACTGCAGGTGTATATTTGCGCGTCTTCACGACGTAATAGACAGTGGGTTTGGTCCTCGTCCTAATAATTACATATTTAAATTACCTATGTTTACATACATATATGCGCCCGGCAGCCTGATTGCGAATCTGGCGCGTGGCGCTCTTGGCCCGCTCTAATCATCATAGCCTCTTAAATTTGTCTTGAACATAATTAATATTGATAACTCACTTTGATTATGTTTTGGTATTATATTCCATACTTCCTGACCTAATTTCCTAACCGCACCATTTACTTACGCTAACAATAACGCCCTCTACCGTCAGTGATATACTGGGCGATTTAACGGTGATTTGATCAAATATACCTTAAATGGGCGCTATTTTACGACGTTCTCCTGCGATGAAATAGATTACCTCGTCAAATTAAATACCTTTTTTCTCACATGCGCGCAACCAATACAGTATTAATGCGCTTTTTATTGCCAGTAAGGTAAAGTGAACAATATAGAACATTATACGTGCAATCCGATATATCCAGTGCTGTATAGTGCTTCGAAAAATTGAAGAATGCTTGTGAAATGTTTTTGAAAGTGGTAAATTGCTAAGAAAAATACATTTTCACAAATTAATTAAATAATTATATAAACTGAGGGTTCGGAAATGTTCTAAAACACTTTTTCGACAATTTAGATGAACTTTAAGACCAATAAATGAGATTTTAAAGGTAAGGGAAACTAAAAATTGAAGCTAACCTGAATTTTACGACGATATTAATACAAACCCTTACATTAAATTTACAGGAAAACTGCCTATGCACCAACCTTCGCTTCCATTTTGAATTTACGAGGGACGTTCAGTAATTAACGGAATTTACTTTACGAATCGCCTTCGTATAAACAAGGCTTAGTTTCGTACAGGTTTATTGTGTATCGTCCATGTTTAGTTTTGTGCCGTTGTACATTTATCTTTTTTGCTTGTTTGTGGCCAATTTCGATTGTTAAAATCGCTTGTCTAGTTCTATGATTTAAACCAGGTATGGGCAACCTTTCCTTAGCTAAGGCCGTAATTTCGGGGCTTAATCAGGTCGCGGGCCGTAGGTAAGAAATAAGTAGGTAGTAGTGAATAAAAAGGCGATAAAAATTCACACATTTTTTTATTTATTAGAATTATAATAGCATAATCAAACATATAAAAACAAATTAACAAAAAAAGATAGAAAAATCAAATGAAAATCAATGAGAGCCTTGAGTTTGAAGCTGAGAAACAAGATGATCAAAATTGGGGTCAATATCACTAGTACATAGGCGTAAAGTGTTTTCTAAATTAACATCTGTAAGCCGAGTACGATGCTTATTTTTATTAATTTTCATGATTGAAAAAAACTGATCACATTTATACGTGCTTCCGAATGTGCAAATTATTTTTCTTGCGAAAACCCTCAGCTGTGGATACTTTTCTTCGGAAAGGTATGTTCTGTAAAATTCGTTTAGTTCCACATCATCAAATTTAGATTTCAAATATGAGTCTTCTTGAAGCTCGATCAACTCCATTTGTAGGTGAAGCGGAGCATCTTCCACATTACACTTACACGGATTTGCGAAAATATTGAAAGTGCTAGCCATATTCCTAAAATCGGAAAACCGATCAGTGAATTGCTCTGACAGTGGTTTCAGTTCTTCAGCCTAGCGACCGTAATCAATGTTTTCATGACTGGATAATGTTACAAAATGAAAACAGTTTTTACTTCTCATTTGTGTTTCCCACAAGCGAATTTTGTTTTGAAAAGCTTTAAGATGACTGTACAGTTGATTTACCAATTGCCCTTGTTTTTGAAGCTTCAAGTTCAGGTCGTTTAAGTATCCTGTGATGTCTACCAGAAATGCCAAGTCACAAAGCCATGTTGGAACACAAATTTGCGGCAATGTTTTCTCTTTCATTTCCATAAAATCAGCTATTTCTTTTCTAAGGTCATAAAATCTTTTTAGCATTTTGCTTTTGCTTAGCCACCTTACTTCGCAATAGTATGTCACATCATCGTGTTCTGAAGAGAGTTCATCCAAAAATCTTTAAACTGGCGATGGTTAAGACCGCGGGATCTAATAAAATTGATGGTATTTACTACCACATCCATAACGTTCTTCAGTCGAATGGACTTAGAGCACAAGTTTTGTTGGTGAATAATGCAATGCAGAATTATTAAATCACATTTTTGCACATTCATAGCGGTTGCTCTTTCCTTCAGAATTCCGATAAGACCTTTTCGTGGGCCGACCATTGAAGGCGTACCATCTGTGCACACTCCAACTAATTTACACCACTGCAAACCATATTGCTCAAAAGGACTTTGCACCTCGGCAAAAATATTTTTTCCAGTAGTGGTCCCTTGTAGCGGCCGTAAAGCCAGTAATTCCTCTGTCACTACAAATTCTTCATCAACACCTCGTATAAAAATAGCTAACTGGGCTGTCAGATAAATCTGTACTCTCATCCAAAGCAATCGAAAATGCTTGAAAACCAGCCAGTCTATCAGTCAATGTTTTTTTGATATCACTAGCCGTCATATCTATACGTCGAACAACAGTACGTCGCGATAAGCTCACTTTCTCAAACTCTTTTTTCTTTTCTGGACACAAAAGTTCTGTAACATCTACTAGGCACTCTTTAACAAACTCTCCCTCAGAATATGACTTCGATGTTTTCGCTATTTTGGAACTAACTATAAAACTAGCTTTAACAACACTGTCTAGATTTGATCTTTGTGAATGGAACATTTCTTGCTGTTTCCCTAAATCGGTAATGAGTTTTTTAATTTTATCCTTTCTTAACTGGCCCGTAAGTAATTTATATTGAGCGAAATGCTTGCTGGAGTAATGCCGCTTCATATTGTATTCTTTTAAAACAGAAATTGTTTCATTGCACAGCAAACACATAGGTTTACCACAGTGTGGTATGGCCACGTGAAGAGAATGCAAGATAGTGGAATAGTAAGATAAGTTCTAAAAGCCAGGGTAAATAAAAAACAAGAGGAAGACCTAAGAGAGCATAGTTGGAGCTAGTAAGGTTAGCGGTAGTAAAGAAGGAAGAAAATTTGGAGAATACAAAGCGGACACAGAACAGGAAGAGATGGCGGGAAATATGTAAGAAGAGCATAAACTAAGTTAAGTAAAAGTTAAGTAAATAAGTAAGTAATTAACTAGTCGTTAGTACTCCTTTTAGTATAAATATTTTATGTTTAGCAAAATTCAAAATTAGAAAACCAGGATATTCCATATCGATCCTCCTTCTTGAAGTAAACCAGGTTGCCAGCATCTGGAATATCTGCATAAAGTTAGGAAGTAAAAAACAACGTTCCTACTTAGGTACCCTGGATATTTTCATCAAATAATGATGCAATAAAAACTTAAAGTAGCAAACGGCATAAAACTTCCATTCAGCGAACATGAAGCGGGGTCAAATTTCCAATCTCCGTCGGGGTGAATAATTTTCCCTCGTAAAACGCTTTCTTCGTGGAGAAAAAGACGGTAAATTGCGAACTTTAAAAAAACGCCCATTCTAACGATCTAAACGAGATGGAATAAAGAATAAGAAGAACGATCATATTTCTATACCTTCAATACCATCCCGAGTGAAGGAAAAAACCGTCGGAGCAAGTTTAATTTTCCACGATAGATGAGGCTTCAAGGTGAAAAGCATTCGTCAATATCTCATTTCGATTTTTTGAGCTTTTGCTCATCGTCAGCTTCGAAGCGTGTCATTAACTACTTCGGAGCAAAGCGAGAGGTTCGATGTGTTTTTCTAACTGGAAGCATCCTTACCTAGGGTGTATTCCATAGCACCGAGTGGAATTCTATAGACCTTTCGACGCAGTTGAACGTCCACTTCTGGTTGTTTTTGCTCCTAAGAGCTGATGCTAAGACAACGGAATGATTGCTTTTGTTTGCGGCGAAAAAATCATTTGCAGGATGTTGGGAACAAGTTGCTCTCAACTTCGTATATACGAGGTTCGTTTGAGTACCAGTGGTGTCAAAGCTATTTGCTGCTTGCTTCTTTCTAAATATTGTGACTAGCAGTATTCATCTGAATTATTTATGACTTTTTAAGAGCACAATCATGTCGAATCATATCGAATATATCATATCAATGTAGTTAACTTTTCTAGTGTAAGAGACGAACAAACACTCACTAACATTTAACTTTAGTCTAAAGATTGAACACCACGTCACAATCACATGCAGTTTATACTGTAAATGCAGGACAATTAGACCAAGGTCTATTTGGTAGATAGATTTTCATGTCATCAGCATAAGCTAATACAGGGCACGATAGATATATAGGTCATTAATAAAAAGAATAAATGGGAGTGGTCCTAAATGCAACCCTTGAGGTACACCAGATAATGGGCGAGATTCAAAAGATGTATATCCATTGTAAAAGACATATACATATATGCATATATAGTTCAGCGCTACAGGCCCAAAAGCCCCCCGGCTTCTATTTTCTTAACTACTTCTCTCAACTACTTCATTTTTTCGGTCCTTTGCTCGCTCTCCCCAATCATAAATTCCGATTTCTTCTATGTCCTCTTTTACTTGGTGATACCATCTCTCCCCTTTTCTCTTCTTCCCTCCTTCTTCTCCACATAGAACTCTTTTTACCACTCTATTTTCCACACATAGTTTTAATTTCCATATTAATTTATCTTCAATTTGGTTATTGTCCACGTTTCACTTGCGTAGAGAACTACAGCGCGCATAACTGTTTCGTACATGCATCTTTTGACTGTTTTGGATACATTTCTTGCCTTTAACATTTTTGACAGTGACCACACTGTTCCCTTTTGGTATTCTTTTGTCTATCTCGTTTTCTTACTGACTTACTCCTTTAAACTTATTTTCTTTTTCACTTGCCCTAAAAGTCGTGTATGTGGTATCTCCCGACACTTCCGCACATTTTACCATGTACATATTTTATTTTGTTTTTATTTATTTTTAATCCAAACAGATTGACATTTTCTGTAAACCTTTCAAATACCTTTTCGAGCTTTTTCTTTGACCTTGTTAGCAGTACTATGTCGTCCGCGTAAGCAGTGCGTTGCTCTTTATGGTGGAAAATTAATCCCAATGTTTGGATCTTGCTTTTTCTCATTATTGCTTCTAAAATGAGATTAAATAAATTTGTCGGGAGCGAGTCGCCTTGCCTAAGTCGTTTTTTAACTCCAAATTGTTCTGAGAAACTTCCTTCTATTAGTATGTTTGATGCAGAGTCATATTTATCAGTTTTACAAGTTTGTTTGGCATTCCCAGTTTTCCAAGGGGGTAGAGTCATAGGCTTGCTTAAAATCTATGTAGAACATATGCAGTCCTAGGTTTTGTTCATAACTGTTGTGCTGTATTGTTTTCAAGGTAAATATTTGATCTATAGTCGATCTTCCTTCTCTAAAGCTTTCTAGATATTTTGACACTACTTTGTCCCCATATTTCCTTAATCTCTTGTGGAGGAGTAGTACCTTATATACCATATCCAGCAAAGATATCCCTCCCTTTTCACATTTCTTCGGAATGGGGCGTATCACTGCATTGCTCCATTGTCCTGGCATTTTCTCCGCCTTCCATACTTCCATTCTTCTCCTCCTTCTTTAATGATCTCTACTGGAATTCTATATTCGCTGAGGGTCTTATTATCTTTTTAGGTCATTTATTAACTCCCTTATTTAATTTTTTGTTGGTTCTTCCATTTCTTCCTGCTCATGTAGTTCTGGCACATCTGCTTCTCCTTGTGATACTATCTCTTCTGCATTTCCCCTTCATTAAGTAACTTTTCAAAGTACTGTGCCCATCTACCTAATTTTTGGCTTGTCTCTTTCATCTTTGGTTTGGCTTGCTTTCTAAGTAGGATTGCAAAAGTCTTATCAGTAAAGATCTCAATGCAAATGCTGAAAGTTTTCTTAATAGTATCCCATGGTACACTAAAATCAGTGTATATTACGTCATCTTAAGTTTGTATCGAGTTGTTCATTAATGAATTGACACATAAAAACGAGATTTGTAACCTTCCTCGAATAAAACCACGCTGAGTAGATGACACGTAATGCATTGTGTTATGGAGCAACTCTCAAAGATCTTGGCAAAACGGATTTTAACATCTTATTTATAGGCTGAACCTATTCTGACACGTCTCCTTTGTATAGAGAAGGGAGAAGTGGTGATTGCTATGTTAATTTCAATAACAACAATCAGTAATTTATTTACCAATTTCTCTCCTTTCTCTTCCCATATTATAAAACGTGAAATATGTACCGTTCACCCGACATTGTTTATACCAATCAGAACAGCTGCATACGCTATAATTTGTACTAGCGAACGTAAATTTTTAATCTGACTACGATTTCACGGTTTTAAATCGCGACGTGATATTTTTAGCCGGGCCATGAGCCGCTGTGACTAAAAACAACCTGCCATAATATTTTTAATGAAAGTTGATTGAGTATCTTAGGGAATTTCCGAAATAAACGTTGCCCCCAATGTATTTTCCTTGAGTAAATAACGCTAGCGACAAAATTAACCTAGCTATTTTCAATCGATGGTTGGCTATTACTGGACAAGTTCTTATTGAAGATTAGTGGATTAACTAGTGACGTTTCGCTACGACGACGTACGGGAAATTTGTTGGTGTTCTGTTTCTGCAGGAGTAGTAATTGTTTTATATAAATGAGCTCTTTAAGATATATTTTTTTTAAAGTATTACAATATTGATGCCAATTTTTTGAGAATCTAAATAAAGTATGTGATATACCACATCCCCATCAGTAATAGAACAAGCAATAGAAGGAAAGCATAGCAATAGAAGGAAAGCATAGCAATAGAAGGAAAGGATAAATACAAACGTTGTACCGTATGTAAGGGTCTTCTAGAATACGTGTTTAATAATTAACGCATATACTTTTGAAAATCTCATCCACGTTGGTATTTCGAAGTCATAGAAGTATCTAGAAATTCTTTCTGGCTCTCCTTAATAGCTATTAGCTTCGTCAGGGTCGAATTGTAAAATCACAGATTTTACCTCTTAGAAATGTTCAGTATAATAAAAAGCCGTTTGCAACCGTGTTCCCTAACGCGCAAGAATCATCGGCCGTGGAGGTTCGCGAATACCGGGATAAAGGCTGTGAAATGCTCGAATCCGTTTGAGATATTTGAGAAACACTTTTTTGTATTTGTTGTTAATGCATCCACTTCCGGGTAACATTCTTGAATAGTTTGTGCCACAAGATGTAAAGCATGAACTTTACACGTAACATGTAAAAGTCCCTCACACTTTTCTTTAAGAGAACGGCCTTCACTACATACATTGCTCATAAACATCAACAGTTGATTAGTCGACACTTGAAATTGTTGTAACGTATCGAGCACTACTACCGTTACTGCTTCGCCAGTACACTTTTTTAGTCTTTTGCTAGCTAATAAGATCACAAATTTCGGTTTAACAGGAACTAGTACTGGTACTATAATATTCAAAACAGATTTTTTTTTACAATCTGTCGTCTCATCAAGACATAGCCACAGCTGTTTATCTTTTAATTCTGCTTTGATCCTATTTTCGATTTCTTTACGTGTATTTGGTAGCTCTTTCCGTAACGCTGTCCGTGATGGTAAGTTCTACTCGGGATTGTATGTACGCCAAAACTATCGAAACGGTTCTTTATCGAGTAAGGGAAGCGGCAAACCACAAACAATAAACATCAAAAGTGAAATCTAACTTAAATTGAGTTTGAAGTGGCACGCCATTTTTCTCATTTTTGTGCTGTACATTATTTATGTCTTTTACAGCTACCTTTGTTCTAGCATATTAAAGGTATTTTGCAAAATCCACACAATACTTTTGTTCCATTATAGTTCAAATCCGGAAATTTACTGATAAATTTAGTGACTTTATTAGCCTACGGTTGTTTATTTTCCTTGCGTACGTCAGAGACACTTACATGCATATATTTATCTCTATAATTACGACTAACGCTGCGAAAGGTTGATGAGAAACTGTTGCAATAAATCAATAATTGCATTCGCTGAGGTAGCCCGTGCATTCATCTGCATACGTATGTCGGCAAGTTCTCTTCTAACCAGACACGAAGCTCTCTGTGCCTGTTCTAGTTATCAGTTTCTGTCTTTGCATTCTACTTTTCTCTAAGCTCCCCCCCCGTTATATCCTATATATGGATTTTCAAAAGACAGCTGCTTATTCTTTCAACTTTTTCAACAATTATCAGCGTTTTTTTTGTACTCTATATTGAAAATACCTTCTTCTTCCTACAGGGTTCCGACTCAACTTCTAGATATTCTTGAATCAATGAAGGGAAGCAAAAAGCAGGTCCAATTTTCTCATAAATTCTATTAACTATCAGGCGAGCGGTTTCGTGTTCAAAAACACATCATTAGGCCAGCTACGAGGACCACCATGAAAGAAAACAAGCAAATATATATAAGTGACCAGAAAATTGTAAAGGTAATTGTATTATTAAGAACTAAAATAAAACTATACTACATAATGTATTTTAATTGGTTGACATCTCACTTTGGTGCAATTTTACAATTATCTTTACAATTTTCTGGTCACTTATGTACATACATTTGCTTGTTTTATTTCATGGCGGTCCCCGTAGTTAGCCTGATGATGTGTTTTTGAACACGAAACCGGTCGCCTGATAGTTAATAGAATTTGTGAGAAAATTGGACCTGCTTTTTATTTCCCTTCTTTAACTAAATACTCACACTTGAGTCACGATGGAATATTTATTCTTGAATCAATTTCTACATCAAAGGTGATATCTTTTTGACTCTTTATAATTATTTTTGACATACATCCCGCAGCTTGATTTCAGGCCGATTTATTGATGATTGTTCTTTGCTTGTCATATTAAACGTCTCTATTTAATAACGGCGACTTCAGTAAATTCTTGTCCTATCGTATGTGTGTGCACAGTAGTAACCTGTCTCATTGTTATACATTTTCCAGATCAAAATCCAACAGTAGCCTTCCGAATCTGTTTATAAAAATACTAAAACTAATTCGATTTCTAGTACCATTTAATTTTAGGGCTAACAACTGTTCAGACGTTATTTCTATATTTCAATTACATTTTCATCACGTCCACTACTAAACAAACGTGAACTTTCAAGCAATATAATTCATTCGCAATTTATTGATTTACATCTTTCAAAACTAAAACATAATTTCTAAAAATGTGCCACATCAGACGCAGTTTTCAAATATTTCAAACTTTCTTTAATACATAGGGACAAGATATAAATAACTCTTGACACGATACTGACGCACTTTAGTGGTTTGGTCTCTTATTTCTGTATAAATTTGTCCGCAAATTGATAAATACATAGGAAGAATAGATTTAGAAAAAAAACTGACATTAGTTTATTTATTAATTACGTTACTAGCATAGTCCGGATGTGCAGAAAAGATAGAACTGCACATGTTCAAATAATAGTTTAATTAAAGAATAGGATCAACAACCAGAATGCTCTCATTACTCTCATTAGTCTAGGCTTCGAATTTTATGAAAAATGCATATCTTGTATTTTTTGCATATATGCCGACCCTTTTTCATTTCAAAGTATTTACAAATAAAATATGGCAAAAAAAACAATCTTTTTTTTTGCATAAGTTACATATTTCTCGTACTTGTTTCATATTTTGTTAAAAATTGCATGCTCACTCATAAATGTTCATTTTTAGGAAAATAATTCAATTTTAAAAAAATTTGCATTCGCTTTTATATCGTAAGATATTTATTATAACGAACGGCATTAATGTCAGGTAATTTGGAAAAACCGTCACATTAGGCTCCTTGGTATCTACTTATTTACGTATAATGCAATTAACAGATTATCCACTGCTTTTTCCTGATATAGAATAATGTAGGTAACCTGCGCAGTACAACTTTGTGTAAATAACCTGTCTAGTACCCTGTTTTTAAAGGAATTGTTCCTGACTATAATGCAGATGTAAATACCCATTCGGTTGTAGGGTTACCTTCCTACTTTACCACATTTGACACTTTTTTTAAAATTATTCCATTCTTTTCTGTTTTTCGCCATATTTGCCGCTTTCAGCCATGTTCTTCCCCTTTCTTGTAGAATTTTTCCCACTATGTTGTTCCAGGTTTCCCTTGTCTGTTGTTCTAGCTTCCTATACCTGTTTAACTGGTATCTCGTCTCCCATCCTTTGTAAATGCCCCCACCATCCCAGCTGACGTTGTTCTATATATTTCTCCAGACTTTCGATGTTTAGGTCTTCTCTTATTTTTTCCTTTCTGGTTTTTTCAATCCTCGTAATTCACCGAACTCTTCTGACATATTTCATCCCCATTGCCTGTATCTTTAGTTTTTCTAGTTTAGAGAGAACCCATGTTAGGATTGGTCTGTATACGGCTTTGAATACATTCATTTTTGTTTGTTCTGTTATCTCTTTTCTGTTCAAGAATCCTTTGTTTATGGCGTAGTATACTTTATTTGCTTTTTCCCTTCTATTATTGAGGTCAATTTCTTGTTTACCTTTTTCCTCCAATATGACACCTAAATATTGGAATTTGTCAACCTGCTCTATTTGGACCCCCTCGATCTGTACACATATCCTTTTTTGTTCTTTTGAAATCATCATCACTTTCGTCTTTTCTATATTCATTCCGTATTCTTTGAAGGTCTTGTTCCATACTATAAGGTTTTTTTGCAGGTTTAACTCGTTCTTTGTCATGATTGCTACATCATCTGCAAAAGCACATTCCGTAATTTTTATTCTTTCCAGGTTTCTATATCCTATGTACATTGGTTTTGGTTTGTTATTTACGTCTTTCATTATTTGGTCCATAAATATGGTAAATAATAAGGGACTTAGCCCACCCCCCTGCCTCAGTCCATCTCTTGTGACGGATGCTGTATTGTGGCTTATAACTATGTATTGAGTGTTGTTATATAAGCGTTTGATTACCCCAAGTTTCTCGTTTACTTCACGTTTGATCAGGTATTCCCATAGTTTAGATGATATAACAGACCCGTAATATTTCGGATGAAAAGACAATAAGATAAAATTATGTGCACAAATGTTACAATAACTTAAGGAAATATGTAATATTATTGGAAATAATTATTTTTATCTTGTAGTTGATGAAACAATAGACCCTTCTGGTCTGGTTACATTGGAAATTTGCTTATAGGGGTTTTACTCGAAGAATACGCAGCTAAATCATGTCTAATTGCGTCAAAGGAGTTATCGAAAACAAATAATGTAACTAGTACTCGTTTTGTACAAGAAGAATTGTTTAGTTTTTTTCTACCGCAAAGTATTTCAAGTGAAAAAATGTTGTTAATATTAATCAACAATGCTACATTATATGGTTAAGGCTGTAGACAATCTAAAAATGTTTTATGCAAACTTAATTCATGACTTGCTTAGCTCACGGTCTAAATTTAGTAGCGGAAGATATCAGAAAACAATTTCCATTTATTAATGATGGATTAATGATGAAACACGAACGAGTGACAGGGATAACTGTATGGTTAGATGCTAGAAGGGTGCTAGGTATTATGACAAAAAAGGTAGGAGATAGAACAGCAACGGACTTATGCATGCAAGCATGTCTTATCACTTACCTTTACTGAAACACCTGTTACATCAAAAAAGGAGGAAATATACTAATAATTAGTTACAAAATATGAAAACGGAAAGATCAAAGCATTGTTAAATGTGTGGTGAATTGAATCGCAATCTATTTAAACTGCTAAACTGCATTGGTGTTACTGGCCTTGAAAACGATATCGACGAGATTTTTGTAATTTGCACTAATCCCTAATACAAACAAGAATTCTAATATTCACCAAACTGTGGCAACTATTTTATTAGTTCTTTCTATACGGAAATTTTAACGTTAGTCATCGAATGGTGAAAAGGTATCCTACTTACCTATTATTTTCTTCGTTTACATCTCACTGCTTACGAACCACCATCTCACATAACCTAAACTAGGACTACGATTACGATTGCCTGCGTTCACGCAACGGAAATTGCCGACGACGCCCGAAACGCGCAATTCTAACATATATTTGTTTGACTCAACAAAATTATGTCAAATAAAAATATTTGTATATTCAAACAAATTCAGTCTGTTGTTCTTAAAAAATGTGATTTCACTCAAATAAACCTTCGCTGAATTAAATAAATAATTTCAAAGATATACATTTATTCGATTCAAGAACTTGTTTCCTTTGTGTACAGATTGTGTTGGGAGGTGATTTAATGCCCCGAAGGTTGTTGTATTTCCAATTGTACACAACATATTTTTAAGCCTGACAAAGCTAAATCAATATGTGAAATTCAATCTAAATTATAAATTTTCTGGTAAAATTTTATATTAACAAACCCCATTGCATTTAATTAACGAATCCATACATTTGCTAAACACTAAACAACAACAGACACATCATTTGCACACAACAAAACTACTTTATTTATCATGCGATTAGGAAGATAATTGATAAAAGGGATAAATAATAAAGGTCCCAATGTTGATCCTTGAGGGACTCCAATGTTTCAATAGTAAACTTTAAAATTTTAACTTTGGAATTTCTGTTAGAAGGACAAGATTTCGACCATTTATTCAAATTTCTCCAACGCCTAAATTGTAGAGTCAAATACTTTTGATATTGATCAAAAAGCAGCACATCTAACCTCAATCTTTTACTTACAGTTAGTAAAGTGGTTGACTTGATGTATTTAACTTAACTCAAGTTATTTCATCAGAGAGGCCCTGTTTGTAGCCACCCTAAGGTTTAAAAAATATTTTGACAGTTCCACAGATGTCCGAAATCCAATTCTTTACCTGGCTAATTAATGGTTAAGAATCTTTGCGCAAATTATTTAATAAATTTAAGCGTTTGCTTGCAGGTTTGATCCACATAGCTCTATTTATTTCGTAATAGCACACAAATGTACTTTTTGGAAACGAGATTAAGTACTTTTTTCCTATGATTAAGAAACTAACGATAACAAATAGCCCCTCCCTACAAAACAGATCTTATACGTTTAGCCCAGTAACCAGGTTTCATATCAACTTAAAATCCTCGAGAAAAAAAGATAGCAAAGCATCTGCATCATCTTCTCAATCAATCGCCAAAATATCCACTTTCTTCGCATTACAGGTATAAAGATGTGAAGTTCAGGATCGCCATCGTAAACAAGCCTTCACGTCGTCCTCTATTTCCTCTGGTCGGATCAAAATAAACAAAGATTCCCTCTTAAAATAAATTGAGGCGTTGATAATTTCGTCGTCCATCGCTCTACGTAAACATCTATTACCATGTTACATACTTCTAGTCATCGAGTGGAGTACTTTTGGCGCGTTTAGTTTATTGCCTCTATCGGCGAGACTGGCAGTAGCGGTACCGGCATGGGACGCGTTAGACATTCCTGCAATTCAACCATAGAATGCACGATAAAAACGAGAGATAACAATACGTTACGCTGACTCATCCTTACATTGTTGTCGGAGGAATTTAGTTTTCCATTCATAAGTTGAGAGTTTTATTGGCTGTTGTTTTCGTAAAAGTGTTTTAGGTGTTATAGTTTGTTTTGTTAAATTTTATGTGAAGATAGTGTCTAGTTTCTTATCGCGCTTAAGTTCAACAATTTTTACTATCTGTGAGGAGGTGGATATCTCAAAGGAAAAGAAAAGGTTGGGGAATTATATTTTGAGCAATAATTTTTGAACTACATCCACATATTCGCCATGAAATACTTAGTCATTTATGGTTGACAGTCAAAGACTCCATTTGCTATTTTTATGATTCTAAAAGAGTTCAAAAACATGAATCATAAGACTGTAGGATAGCCCTTAATACTAATCAAAATAATCTGTCCTGAAAACTTGTTAGCACTTGAAAGTAACGCATTGAATGAAGATCCTATTGCCATTTTGAAGTGGTTTTAGGAGAACTCAAAAACGATCCTCTAAAATACAAAGAAATGAATATGTCAATCGTAAAATAACTTCTGTTTTGACAAGTTTTTGGTTCTTGAAAGCTGCACTGTTTTGAGTGAAAATTATGGAAGGTGATATATAGAGACGGGATTTTAGGCAAAATGCCTCTTTGTTTAGATTCAAGGCAAATTAAAAATAATACAAAATCTATATGTTTCTCGACAAATCAAAGCGATCTAGCTATGTTTTATTTTGCCTAGTTGCCTATTTGGACTTTTAACAGCCTAAATCGTGGTTTTTCGCCTATTTTGTCCTAAAATCATATTCATTTGGTCTAAACGTTTTTTTTTTAAATAAATATGGTTTTTACACATCTGCATCTTTCTTAAATGTAAATTTTAGTTTTACAGCTAAAATGCTATAAACTAATACAAGGATGGGTTTTCCCGTCTATTGTGTGAGGGGCAAAGTTGGGATTTGCCTGCCGTAAAATTTATATTACTACCCTATTGAAGATATATCCTCAATTATCGGCTTATCGCTCTCGGGTTCATTTACCTGCACCCACGTTTTTATTTTACGGGAATCCCTATCGGCTTGTTTACGCCCTGTAAATTAAACCATATAAGCAAATTTCTTCTCCCTGTTAACGTGATTAATGAATACACGATGCCCATTCATAGTTTATACAATGGACATCTTGATATTGCAGTTTAGATTTTATATTTATTCTCTTAATGTTTCTCTGGAGCGTACATGTGTGTGTTCCTATAGCGAGGTGGACTATTGACGAATCAGTATATAGTGAAAGACGTACTTTGAATTTTCATTTATATCGTAGCTTGCAACGAATATTTTTCGGTAGTTTTCTGTCGGTTTGTGCTTGTTTATCTACTCAGTGTATTGTGTATTTCCATCTACAACAATGCCAAAATCCAAGGAATCACATAGCGATAAAGTTCAAAAATGGCTGAAGGCAATTGGAGGCACTACTGTCTTTCAGCTGAATCCAAGCAACAGTGAAGAGTTGTTTTGTAAAGCGTGCGGAAAAATGGTAAAGGACGTTTTTGTTTTTCTTTCCTAACTTGCTTCAAAAATATTATTGGAGTTAACATGCAAAAAGAAAAATCATTTAGAGCAACATGCTACTGCTCCTGGACATCAGGCAAATCTTAGGAAACCGTTGAGGAACCAAACGTTAATAGACACCAAAAATTCAAGAGAAATCGACGTTTTTAATCGAGATTTATGCGACGCTTTTATGTCTGCAAATATTCCTCTGGACATATTAAACTATTCAAAACTGCGAAATTTTCTCACTAAATACTGCAACAAGAATGTGGCAAGCGTGAAAACCTTAAGAACAACATATGTAACAAAATGTTACAATGAGGTAATTAATATAATAAATAATAATTCAAAAATGTATTTTCATACTTGAGTGTCATTAAGATTTTGTTTACACCTATAATATTTTTATTAATTTTTAAAGACTATTAATACTATTCGCGAAGAAGTTGGTAACAACGATATTTGGATATCTATAGATGAGACGACTGACTCTAAAGGTCGTATTATGGCAAATATGATTCTGGGTAAGCTTTCTTCTGAAACACCAGGAAAACCGTATTTACTGGCTACAAAGCAACTTGAAAGAACAAATTGCAATACAATGGCAAGATTCGTGAACCAAGCTTTAGGTAAGATATATTATGCAAAAAACTTACTTTAATAATATTGTAAATTTAATGCTAGATATTTAAGTTAAAGGCAACTCTCGTATTTTAGGTATTTTGTGGCCAACAGATGGAATTAAGTACGAAAAAGTCAAGCTTTTAGTCACGGATGGTGCTTCTTATATGCTCAAATGTGGTACAAATTTGAAGATTTTTTATAAAAATCTTAATCATTTAACATGTTTTGCACATGGACTCAATTTGGTGTGTGAATGTCTAAGAAATTAATATGCTAATGTTAATGGTTTAATTTCAAATACCAAGAGAGTCTTTTTAAAAGCTCCACTGCGTGTGGCAGTGTATAAAGAAAATGTTTTTTATGCTAATAATTTCGAAGCAATAAAATCAGTAAGTACTTTTTTAGCAAAATTTTTAAATAAGATTGTTTTTATTTAACGCTTTATGTTTTAGGTTGTAATATCGTTCGACAAAGATTCAGCTAACTATATTGAGCAAGCGCAAGAATACTTTTCCAATCAAAATGTCAAAAACGATCTTTTATACATCAAGTCGCATTATAAATTTCTCATTGATAACATCAAAAGATTAGAAACATTCGGCCTTCCTCTTACAGATTCTGTTGCAGTAATTAATAATGCCGAAGCAGCTCTCAAGAATGCCCCAGGAAAAGTTGGCAAAATAATTTTGTCAAAGTTTAACCAAGTGATTTCGAAAAATCCAAGTTTCAAAACGGTTAAAGAGTTTGCTGAACTGCTCATTGGCGAAGCAGTTGAAGCTACCGCTCATACCACAGCTGACTGGTCCATATCTAAGTTTTGTCCTACAACCTCGTGTGACGTAGAACGTTCATTTTCTTCGTACAAACTGCTGTTTTCCGACCGAAGAACAAATTTTACTACCGACAACTTGGAAAAACATCTTGTGTGCTACGCAAACGCGAAATTTGAGGACATGTTACACGGCGATTAATTAATTTATTTATTATTTTAAACCAAATGAATCTACATATTTTAGTTATTAGTTAAAATTTGTATGTTTTATTTCTTTTCATGGCTTAAATGTACCTAAAATTACATTAAATATCGTCTTCTTATTCATGTTTTTTTAAAATAAAATGATTTTTGTGTTTACCGTTTTTTTTTGCCAGTATTTGCCTAACATGCCTAAATCAGTTTTTTGTCCTAAATACATAGTTTTTAAGGCCTAAAAAAGGGCCTTTTTAGCTGTTTTTTACGTCCTAAAATCCCGTCTCTAGTGATATAGAATAGAGAGAGTGAACGTTTACTTTATTCCTGTCTTTTTGATTTATTACGTCATTTGGTACACAATAACAAGAGACCCTTTCGTCTATCTCTCCGTATATTCCGCATGCTTTTAGTTTTTAGTTTTAGGGTGTATAGGCGGAAGGAACACAAAATTGACGGATAAAAAGAACATAACCGCTGTTTCACTACATTTTTTATTAGGATGGGAAAGCCACATGTTTTGACCCTTTCATCTATTTCTCCTTATTTTTGCTTGTCAAAGTAATTTCATAGATCAATGGAAAGTTTATTATATACATACAAATAATACAAACAATGCGATTGTTAAAATCACGTAACCTCTTTTGCATCCTCGGTTATAGATCAGTCGTCCGTAGGCGCGAGAGAGACGGAAAAGAAAGTCAAAAGAGAGCAAATTGTACGGGACTTGCGAAAAAGGGCGAGCGAAATGGACGACGCGCGCGATCAACCTAGATCGAAAGGGGGCTACTTTCCCTATAGAATAGGCGTATTTTCGTTCGAAACGGGGGGGGGGAGGGGAGTTTATTATAATAAGTACCTTATTATATCCGATGGCTCCATCCATCCATGGCTCACTAAGACGAGTGTTCAAATTCGCGCCCTTGAACGTTTAAGCGTTCGGGTTCGCATACATCGACACGACATATTTTTTTTTTCATATTTTGTTCTGTTTGTCTGGTTGAAGATAAGAATTACTGTATTTAAAAAAATGCAGTACGTTTTGCGTGACAATGACTTTTCAATATTTCCTAAAATTGAATTTTACGCTAACACTTACTTTCTTTTAATTTTAATATAAAAAGCTGTTTGCGTCATGATAAAAAGTAACATAATACCTACATGGACAAATACGAGTTAAATTTTTCAGTCATGGAAAAAGCTTAACATTTTTTTTTGTTCTACAAAGACTTTATTTGTTGGTTCACCAACACATTTACAGGTACATGAATTACAATATTACGACTGATGTTTGCACATCACACGCTATACTATAACTCTTCTTGAATTGTTTTGCATAAAGCTTTTATATTATTTAAATTGCTGACAGCTAGTTTCCCATGCAAAACACTTTAAGGAACTGTTTACTACTTTATTATTCTCATACATGTAACCTTAGACTCTAAGATAACATTCTACTGAATATGTGGTTCACATACCATAACTTACGTATGTATGTAAACCGTTGAAGAATAATTTTTTAAATATGAACTGAAATATAATTAAATTATTTTATCTCTTACATATATAAAGAGATAACATTCTTATATTTTAAAATTGATAAAATAAATATAAAGATTTTCATTAATATATTTTAGTTTAAAAAAAAAACAACATAGTTGTTTTTTAAATAAAATTAAATAAGTATATTGCAGAAAATATCTTTGGTGTGCTTCACGATTTTTGATAGGCTCATGTTTAATTTAAAAACTTTGATTCAAAAAGGATACGTTTTTTGTAGACTGGTGACAGAAATAAGAATTAATTAAGAAGGTGTACAAAAGCAACATATCAAGGAATTATACTAATATCTAAAATATAAATTTACAAAAACTGCATTATCATCTTAAACAGTGTCATCTTTTGACGTATAGATTATTTTGACGATGCACTAGAAGACGTATTTGATCAACAAATCTCAATACAAACGTTCCTTACCAAGGTTTAACGGTTTATATTTTTATTATTATATTACTGTGCATTTTCTTAATTTGGTCATTCAATACCAAATATTAGATACGTAAAATCAAAAAAATGTTAGAAATTTGATTACATCTTGATGGGGCTGAAATAGCTAATAGATTGATAAATTATTGTTTTGTTCGAATAATGTTTGCCTTGAAATCGTTTTATTTATGAAATTTGTAGACTTTTGGTGGTTGGGTGTTACATGGGACTTAAGCCTGTCTTAAGTAGCGTGGTATTAGCATACAACTCGATAACCGTTCCCTATCAAATTTTTAGAATTTGGGTTCTCATCAAGAAATCGCTGTTTTAAAAAATTGTTAGTCTTCGAGTACTTGAATGATGAGCAGTGGCGTAGCTACACCTACGCAATGCGTAGGGGCCTTAGACGCAAGGGGGTCTAAAGGGTCTTCCGATCTTCTATGTTTTTACTCCTGCTATGATACTTAATGATATTGCGTGGGGGCCTAAATTTGGTAGTTACGCCACTGATGATGGGGATCTTGAACGGACACCCTATTTCTCATGTTTCTAGCAACTACCTCTAAAAACAGAAATGATCAGAATGATAAACGTTAAATAAAAACATAAAATTTTTTTTCTTTGCAGATGCTAAAAAATTATTGATTTGATTTATTAGGGAAAAGGCTAGGGCATTCTAATGATGCCCAAAATGATTTTGTCGTCTGTTTTATGAAGTACTTCTGCATAAAGCATACTCAAAGTTTTAAAGAAACCTTTAACAGCATTTTTAATCTAACCGGCATTGTTGTAGGAATACCTAACGTATAATTGACTAGTCCTCTTCAATTTCCAAAACTAACACTATCTGAAACTAACACCTTCATAGGATTAAACCAAAAAAGGATTAAACCCCTTACAAATTTCCATTTCATGTTAGAAAAAACAATTCCTTGTTTTCTTTTAATTACACCGTGGCTCTCTCCCTACACTTCAATTAGTTATATAACTTTAATACATACTTCCATACTACACACTAACCCGTTAAAACCTTTTCTAGATATTTACCAGCATTTGCCGTTACATTACCAACTATTGTTGTTTGGTCCACGTGTTGATTCCTACCGCGTAACCGAGTAGTTACAAAATTCTCGCAAGCTGCTCGTTGCAAAGATAAACAAAAGCACTTTAATGCTAGGACGAGGACCGTTATTAGGGAATTAAGCGCAAAGTTCCTGATGCGGAACAATGTTTGGCTTTCAGATAGTTCGACGAAGTATTAGAACTAACGGTAAGTCGGGGAAGTAAGCCGAGCTTGGAATGAAACGTTTCAATTTAAGAGTAAACTCTTAAGCTTAAGGGGGATTTTAAACAGAATAGTTTGAACTATGTAAATTGATTTCTTAAAGCTGTTTAATAACTTCGTGTCTGAAATGTTTTCTTATCAATGTAAAGATTTTGTTGTAACGGTAAATAGTACATGACAGGATGTTGATGTTTATGAGTGAGTTTATGAATGCCGCAAACATGATTTCCGTAGGGCGGTCTCTTAAAAAACATTGTGCTAAATTGTTACATATTACGTGTAAAATTCATGCTTTTAGTCGTGTGGCAGATAGTATTAGAAAATGTTATCGTGAGGTAGACGCTTTAAGAGCGCATACAAAAGCAGTGTTTTTCAAATCCCCAAAACGTATTCGCAAATTTCACAGACTGTGCCCACGTATGCCTGAACCACTAGAACCTATTCTTACACGTTGGGGAACATGGTCGCAGGCCGCGTTTTATTATCATAAATATTTTGAGAATACTAAGAACGTGGTATTACAATTCGATCCAAAGGAAGCTGCGGCTATCAAGGAAAGCCAGTCGAAATTTCAAGATAGTCAAGTTAAAACGGATTTAAAAACTATTCAGAACAATTACTTCGGACTAGTGGAGAGGCAATAGAAAAATTACAAAAACCTTCGGTGTCGTTAGTGGAATCTCTGCAAATAGTGCAACATGTTCACGCACAGCTATGCGCGGTAGAAGACGCAAAAAATGTTTGTGTTCTAGAAATGTTTGAAAGTGTTTTAGAGGAAGATTCTGATTTTGGCACATTAAGACAAATTTGTGAAGGTGCGTCAACAGAACCGTTAAGTTGTTCCAAAGATTATTTTAATTACGCAAATATAACGTCACTAGATGTAGAACGTTCGTTTTCTGCATATAAATACACTTTTTCCTCACGCCGCGCTCGGTTTGCGGAAACAACTGTGGAAGCAATGTTGCAGATATTTAACAGACATTATTCACTTTGTGATTTCACGGAAGACTCTTAAGACGGTAAGTGTTTGAGCACGTATTCTATTTTATTTCTGACCATTTGTTTTGTGTAAACTTTTATGCGCCCGCCACTGGCTGTTGGCGCAAATTGAGCAACTCTACTTATCACAATACTTCACTAACACTGAACGCACGTGTGGATAGCCAAGCAATCATCTTCAGCAGTAAAACTGAACTGACAAAACTAGTAAATTAGTAGAACTGACTGAATGCGGTCATTCTTCAAAGAGGAAAGGTTGGAATTTGGTCCTATATCAGGAATTCATTAAAACGTGTTTGCTTTTGTAAATTTGCATGCCTTTATAACATTGTAATTCTTTTTAAGGTCTTTCACTTTTGACCGTTTAGCCCAGTCAATTCTGCTTAATCCTAGCGTTGTGTGGTCATGTACTTTTTTTAAATCTATTCTTATGTTCCCTAATAGTATTATAGACTTCTTCTTGAAAAAATCCATTAAAGTTTGTAATTTTGATGATTTATTTGAGTTCGTCTTGATACTTGTCTTTAATCAAACGAAAATTAAGCAGACGATGTAGCAAAAGGTTGGATGCGTCAAGCTCGCCCACGTTGTCTGCCCATTTTGCAGTGATTTGTGCAATAAACATTTTATTTTTTGAGTTTTTGAGCTATTCACGATTGAAAAGTGGGGGCCAACTTGACGCTATCTTTAAGCAAACTTAATCTTCTTGATTCTAGACCTAACTGTCGATCTACATATATTTACATTTTGTTGCTGCACTTCCAGGACTAACAGCTCGGAAAGGTCTCCGTCTTATTTTAACTGGATTTTCAATGATTATTTTATTTGCTGTATTGTTTTGAACGAGGACAAAATTTAAAAAATATATATTTATTTTTCGAAATTAATTAGTTAATTGTTCGGTCTGTAAGTCTGGGAGTGTTCCTAGACACTCTTTCGGCAATTTAAATTAAACCAGATATCAATTAATAAAATTTTACGAGTATTAACACTTGAAAAGAGGAAACTAACCTGGAATTGTGACGTTCCAATATAAACTCCATGTTTATATGTTATGTATCGCAACCCTGCGTATTCTTAGACCACCAAACTTCACTTTTACTTCATATTTATGGTAAAATTTAAACGCTGAACACTTAGAAAATGGAAATACAGCCAAATACGTGTTATCTGGATGAATATTTTGACTAAAAGTGAGAAATTGATTAGCGTCCCTTGACTTCTTTATTTCATCGGGTAATTTGGATAGCCATACTTTTCGAAATATAATTTGATAATGAATTTAAATCAAATATTCTTATTTTTTAATAATAGCGTAATGCATGCCATGCAGGGACGCAACTAGAAGACTCAATCTATGCTACTCTATTACGTTTAACATCATCAACAACTGTACAAACAAGACGATTACTTAACGAACGATATTTCATTTTCGAAATTATGCTAAAGATACAAATGAATTTATGTTGTCAGTTGTTGTAGGAAAATATTCCATTAAAATTGAAAATTTAGAATGTGAAGAAAATGAACAGGAGAGAAGTTATTTATCCGTTTTACCATGATCGTCGTTGACTGGACTTAAAACAATCTCCTAGAACCCTCGCTCTAGCAGTAGAAGGCCATAGAGGGAGTTGCAGCTACTGAGAAAGAGCTCGTAACCGCCAAAGGGATTTTGAGGTTGAACGCGTGGACATACTTAACTCACTGTACGTGCCGCTAATGACAGTTACGTTCGATGTTGTAAATTATAACATTACAGTACATTAGAGCTAATAACTCAATATTCTTCAACTTTGTGTTGTTTAAACTCTATCTTTTGTTTTCCTTTTTAATTTTTAATTGAGATGTTTTCCATATTAGCAATCTCTTTAATCTTCACCCAGTGGTCTGTTAACACGATATCATGAACTTTATTGACCATATCGTCCAACAATTTTATGCAAAACTATATTTGCATATTCCCAATTTGGGAACGTTCGCCATTAAAACGTGATGTCAAATAAATGGTAAAGGAAGGTATATTCGTTTCAAACTGACGAAGTTCTTTAAAAGAAGGAAAAGTATTGTTGAATCAAACATATTGCGTATATTGAATCAAACAGATATAATTTCGATACCCATCTTCATGTATTTAAAGCACTACATTTTTTGCAAATATTTTACTGTCATGTATCGCATTGTTTCTTGAAACTGGGTTATCCTGTTGGAAATATACAATTATTGTTATAACCCCGATGGAAATATCAGGAGTTTTCAAATTAGGTCAGAAAACAACAAAATCGCAAAGCTCTTCGGCGTAATCGCCTGACCTACTATTTTCCAATTCCAATTTTGATTTTTACGTAGCGAATTTATTGCCTTGACTGTTAATTTCAATTTCTTATTGCGCCACTAGCATTCGAGAAGCCCTCGCGTTTAAAATTAGATAAAGCACTTCGAACGCCGATTCCCTCCATTAATTCTGTTCCGTTTAACCGTTCCTATTCCCTCTCACACCCCCGATCAATCGTTACACAGCGACTGCATTGATTCCGATTTTAATTCCAGGTTACGGCGCCACCACAAAACCTATAGCGAAAATGTACCAGCGGTACGTTGCCCTTGTTCGACTCTAACGATATTGGCCATCGAGGTAAGTGGTATTAAAACTCATACAGACCTAGAAACCTTTTGTACCCTTTACGTGGTTAGTGTTCCGGTTCAAGCTGGGAGTTTTGTTGTAACGTGGTTCGCTAATGTTTTACGTGTTTTTAATGATTGCGAAATTAATTATAAGATGGCACGAACTATGATAACGGAAGTTAAACTGTGTCCTTGTTATTGTTAACTTTACGAGGATGGTATGATATACACCTGTGTTAACAAAGGCAAGCGATGTTACAACTTTTTAAGCCTTCCAAATAATAGGTTTTGTCGAACTCTGCAAAGGGGCTTCTGTTAGAGCAATAACCTCTTCATTTCACGTGAACCGCCTTCCGCCAAGCCATTCTTTCATGCTTGGAAGAGGAATGAAGTCACAAGGTATTAAATCTAGCGAATATGGTGGATGTGGCACCAATTCGTATCGTAACTGGATTATTATTGTTGTCGTAATTGTCGATGAGTGGCCCGGGGTATTAGGGTGCATGTCCCCAGCCCCGCCACCCCCAGATTTTGAAATTTCCTATACGCCTTATCATTTTGTGCTCATTTTGTGCCGTTATGTTCGGCAAAAACAAAATTTTATGCTTTAACATTATCGGAGTTATAGAAGCTTCTTTTTGGCGAGGGCAGGGACATGCCAGCCACACCATCTCGGTATTTAGAAATTTCATATACGCTATCATATTGTACTATTTTTGTGCCGTTTTGTGCCGCAAGGAGAAAATTTTATGCTTGAATATTAACCGAGTGATAACGTTTTGAATTTCGGGCTTGGCGTGCCCCCGGTTCCGCTGCCACTGAATTTTGACATTTCGTAAACGCTATGATTTTGTGTCGCGAAATGTTTGTGGATATGTCATTCTTGTGGCATGTAATTTCTGACTGTGACAATTTCTTATCAAAAAAATATATTTCGAAAGCAAATTCTGACTAAAAGGAATGTGTTATTTAAAAATAACAATCGTACGAAATGGGCACATTTTGCAATAACAATCAAACGTTCACGGGACATTTCTTTAAAATTAATTTACTCCATTTGCTTCCAATGACCAAATTTTGTAGCTGATTGGCAACCGTTCAGTTTTTGTCTTTATTTCGTCAAATAGCGGTGTTTTCTCTATAAAATGTGTTTTATTACAAATATATCAATCAAACACATATCAAATTGACATTTTTTGTTTGGAAATTCAGCTAGTAACCAAGGTATGTAACTAGTACAATGAATTTGAATTTCTAACGCAATTACTACTAAAATAATAGAGAAAATAATAATAGTAGGCATGATTTGTAACTCATTTCATCATGCTTTATGCGAAGCTCCTAAAAAGCTGAATAGATTTGATACTTCTAGATGTATTTGTATCTTAAAAGAATTGTTTTGTACTAGTAGGTAATAGGGCGATCTAGAGACCCCCCACCACTCCTACCTCGTGCATGTTACGTTACCCGTGACGTCAAAAGCGCCCGCCCCTTGGCGGGAATTTTGAGACAGGAGTTGCTTGAGCTGTTCTAGGATCTGTTGCTATTGAAAGAGCTGTTTCGGGAGCTGTGTAAGCTGTTTCGGGAGCTGTATATGCTGTTCTGGGAGCTGTTTAAGCTGTTCCGAGAGCATGCAAACATTTGCTTCAACAGGTGGAGAATTGAGACGATACCCTTGGGATTTTAGAATTCATTCCTCATTCGTTTCTTCGTTCCATAATTCATTTCTTCCCTAAGAATTTTTTGAGAGTCTGAGATATTGGCACCACGATTGCTTCTAATTGTTTTATTTACTTTAAGGTAGAAAGATGTATTTGTTTATCTTCCGGAAGTTGTTAGATGATGCACGTTTTGTAATGATACCTTTAAAATAGAAATTCCTAAACATTTACAAAAGTTTTCTGAAAATTACTTATTATCAATCAATTCGGTGTTTAATTTGACATATTTATTAAAAAAAAAAAGGAATACAGAAAAAAATTAATATAATAATTGAGTTACAGCAGCGATGATGCTTATTAGAAAAAGTTATCTCTTTCAAACAACTCCACTTTAGACATCTTTATTCCACCAAGAACATCTGTAAGTTGTAGGTTGCTATTTGTAAATACCAAAATGATTTTAAACTTATTTAAATATACAAATTTTAATCAAATTCTAAAAGAGCCCGGGGACACCCAGTATACAATTAAAAGAGATTCGACCTCTATCGGTAAATTGAATCGCCGCCCCAAACAAAAAATAACCAATCCCCCTCGTCGATTATTTTGTGCGTCACCCCGAGGGCCATCAACTCTTTTGTTTTGAACGACGCGTCTCTCAAAAGCGCTAAATAAATATTACATTAACCGTGTAATCAGTTAATTGATAAATTATGAGATTGTATGGTGCCACGATCGTACGCTTTTTTCCATGGCCTTTATTTTCGGGTAAATTAGGTGGGTTAGAGCAATTCCCTTGTTATCAGGCATTGTTTGACTGTTCAAATTAAGGACGGGGTGGCGTACCCTTCTGGGACATCTTTAATTATTCTGTTTTTCGTTTGATTTGTACGAGTTTGTTTTTGTGTTTGATATTGAAACGTCGCTACGTCAACAATTCCTTATTGATCGACAAATTTTAGTTTGTTCATTGCTTTAGCATTTAATAGCTGGATATTTGATGTAATTTTATAGATTATTAACATTTTAGAGAATTCAGAATAATTTACAGTTTCAAAATCACTCTAGATTCTTTGGTTGGACAATTTTGCACAGTTACTTGCATTTGAAAGGCAATACGTCTACCCAAATTAAAACCGAAATGTACGCTGTTTACGGGGACTCTGCACCATCATTTGTCACAGTGAAATTTTGAGCAGTTGAATTTAAACGTAATCGTACCACCTTGACTGACGATGAACGTTCGGGAGGGCCTAAAACTGCAACTACTACCGATAACATCTGTAAAGTTTACGCAATGGTGCTGGACGACCGTTGAATAAGGTTAGAGATATAGCAAAGGCTGTGAGCATCTCGAAAGAACGTGTTTGTTGTATATTAACTGAAGATTCGGGCATGAAATAACAAACCGCGCGTTGGGAGCCGAGCTTACTCACTCCAAAAACGTGTTCGAATGAGCATTTTCAACGCCCTGTTGAAGCAGCGAAATAAGTCGCAGTTTTTGCGACAATTAGTAACTTCAATATAGAGGAAGAACATATAAAGGAAGAACATTAGGAAAACCATAAATAAAGCAGCGTTCGAAGCCTTGAGTGAGAGACTCTCTGCTCAAAAAATGTGGAACCAATATGGCTAACCGATAAAATCAAAGAGATGATTAAAGAGAAAAACAGAACATATAATAAATGGCTCACAGACAAAGATGTAGAAAACCCAAGGGAATACAAAAAGGGATATGATAAGGGAAGAGAAAAATAATTTATAAGAAAAAAGTGTATCGACATTGAAAATATGATTGGGGGCGTTAAGAGTACGAAGGCCTAGCGAGTGGTAAGAGAACTTAAGACAGAAACTAAAAATAAAACAAATCCATGGATAGATATGAACACCTGGCATAGCATTACGAATCGCTATTTACCTTAACAAGGAATGAATTTATCCAAGCAACCGAAATAACACAAAGTCAAGAAAATCAGTATTTGGCAATCAGCCTGGATGATGTCAAAATTAACTCAAAGAGAGTGAAAAAAAGGAGACCCCTTGGATCAGGTGACACACCAGCAGAACTGATGAAATGTGGGTAACTGTTGTTGGAAGAACGCCTGATGAATTTCATGAACTCCTGCTGTGAGCAAAATCGAGTACCCCAAGAATGGAAGGTATCACACATTGCTTCCATTAAAAAAAAAGGAAATAGAAGAGATCAGGATGGATGCTATAGGGGTTTGAGTGTCACATCTTCAATGAGTAGACTCTTTGGCAAAATTAGTAAAGACCAAAGCGGATTTGTTCAAGGAAGATCTTGTGTCGACAATCTTTCCTCGCTTCATCAATTACTTGAGAAGTATATGTCTGTAGAATAAGAAGCCCGCCTTCCCTTTATAGACCTAGAAAAGGCTTATGACTCGATTCCTCGCACTAAACAGTGAGAAGTCCTCAGCCTCTTAGATGTAGATAGGGGATTATACAACATCATCAGAGAACTCTATAATAATAACCTCTCGTATATTAAACTGGGAAAACATCTATCCAAGCCTATGATCACCACAAAGGGTCTGAGACAAGGATGTGATATTTCACCACTGCTATTCAACTAATACGTTGAGGTTGCATTAAGTGATTGGAAAAGACGATATCAACCTATGGGTATCCCAATAGGAAATAAAAAATTATACAACCGAACCTTTGTGGATGATCAAGTTGTTGTGGCGCAGGATTCTTATGATCTAGAGTTTATATTGAGGAGGCTTTATGATGAGTACCAAAAGTAGGGATTGCAAATAAGTTTAACGAAAACCCAATATCTAGTGGTCAACGGCAGTGCGAATTTTGACATTCAAATCAAGTTGAAGCCATAATTAATAGATCAGGACTAAATGATCAAGAGATAAAATTAAGGATAAGCAGCGCGAGTAATTGGTTGTCTTAATTCTTGTTGATGGGACAAACATCCGTCCAATAAATTAAAAAAGAGACTTGAACAGTCCTTGGTGGAGTCCATTCTATGCTACGGCTTGCGAGGTGTGGACGCCTCCAGCGGAGATGAGAATGGAACTTACAGCAGTGGAGATGACAGAAAGAATTAGAAACGATGACATAAAGAGTAGAATGGATGCTCAGGAGACTGTAGCGGATCGAATTGAGAGAAGAGGTCTTAACTGGTTCGGCCATTTACTCAGAATGCCTGAAGACTGCTGGCCACAGACACTGTTTCAGTGGAAACCACCGCATAGGGAAAAAGGAGAAAGACCGCGACGCTCATGGAACGAGGGAGTAAGAAGGACTATGAGGGAGAGAGAACTTGAAGAAGAAGATGCTCACGACAGGGGATGCTTGGAAGATGGGAACGGGAAGACGGCTGTTAGCTGTAATTTGACAGGTTTTGTGGAATATACCATGTATCTTTAAATCCCGTTAAATGTTTAAGTATTTAAGAATATTTCTGTTTGAATTGAAATTTTAGAACGTATCCAGTACATATGTGCTTACATTTCTCTCAGTGTCAAATGAATCTAACCTAAAAACCTAAAATCGAAAAATATTCGTTAAGAATATAAATTGTACATATTAAATTTTCCTTACACGTTTATCGAAAACATTACTTGAATCCTCCTAATGTTTCCTTCTGGCGGGGGACAGTTGTTATGTTAAATATTTACATCGTGAAACCCGGCTGTCACTCTAAAACGTATAGGGTATTCAGTATAGCCACTCAATAGATACGAAATTCCCCCTGGCGGATATTAGTTCTGTTTCGTAGCCACAATTTTCCCCCAGGCCGACGGGCCTTGGAGTGGGGGTCCTATAAATTTAATTTAATTCTTCTTTGTATTCTCCTCATTTCGTAAATCCTCAAATTTAATGTAATATTCTCCTACAACAAACAATAGGGTAAATTGAGAGGTATTTCTAGCAGGGTTTCGTAAATTAAATATCTATCATAAAGTTATTAAATAGAACGTCAGTGAATTTTGTCATAATTATGTTGTCAGTTGTCTTTTAGAGCACAGAGTCGTCTAGTTTGAATCATCTAGTAGCGCCACTACATGCAGATCTCGCGTTGTAGTGTTCGCCATCCTATAACGCACAAACTGTAGTAACTTCATTATACCAGGGCATTCCTGAAGGCACAGTCAAAACAGTGGACTGCGAAAGGTGAATCACTGATCGGAAAAGTGATGGCGACTGTGTTTTGGGATACTTATGGACTTATGTTAATCGACTCTGTTGAAAAAGGAAAAACAATAGCAGGGGCATATTACGCATTATTACTTGACAAGCTGAAAGCAGAAATTGTGGAAAAACGGCCGCATTTGAAGGAAAAGGTCGCCATGGCAAAAACTCACGCATTGGGGTTCTAGCTGTTAGACCACCCACCCTATTCACCAGATCTGGTTCCAAGCGACTTTTACTGTTTCCTAGGCTCGGCTCGGAGGACAGAAATTTTCATCGAATGAGAAGGCCATCACATTTTACTATTTGAACGGATTAAGGAGATGGGAGCATCGCTAGGAAATAGTGTATAGACTTACTAAGAGACTATGTTAAGAAATAAAATTGAATTTGACTTATTTCTGGGTTAAGTTGAAAAGTTTTCAGACCATCCTCATATGATATAGTTGACATTAGATAGAAGGACCAAACGACGAATACGTCCCTGAATATAAATGTACAAAAATATACCGAATAACTAAGCTAATTTGGGGGTGAAGTTACCACAACTTACGTTTAAGTTGATTACAATATTTTCCTTTCTATCTAACCACTATGAACAAAATTAACTCCAATTCAAAGAAGAAGTAATTTCTAAGGTCACGTCATGTTCAATAATTAACACCAACTTTACAGAAGCACGAAATTGCAGCTAATAATTACATACATATAAGCTACAGTACACCAACGATAATATGTTGGTTGAAATCCATTAGCGGCCAAATTAACATTTTCCAAAGCGACTACGAACATAGTTTCACCGAATAGTAAAATTAAGGCAAATTTTGGCCGCCGAATCGCGCCAACTCGTAAGCCGGATTTAATAGACTCTAATGCAGTTATAATTACAACATGCATAATTTGTTTTGCTTCTCGGGCAAAGTTAATTCAAACTGATTTACATTACTACCCGCTGTACTGTTTTCTTTTACTTTTTTTAACGTTTAGAGAAGGTAAACTTAAGCTCTGGATATTATATATCTTCCTTTTTATTGTATTATCAAAGTTTTTCGCGTCCTTCGTTCGCTTAATATGAAAACCTGACAAGTCTATTGAAGCTATGTAAATTAAATTAAAACATTCATTAGGATTTTTGATAGCGTTCTTAGGTTTTCAAAGATGAATCATAACAAAACTTGTAAATGTCGCAATGAAGAATATGGTAATTTTCTTCATTCTGACATTTACAAATAGATTAATTGAACCATGGTCTTTCAATCAGTACATAAAATCAATTCTTTTATAGCAAATGTTTAATGTGTATAATAACTAAAGCGTGACAAACGGTTGCACCAGCTGAGACGCCTGTACGGAGCGGTGTATGTACGTATGTGGATGCAGAGTTCAGTAATGCGGTAGACATTGAGGAGATTGGTTCTTCGGTTATTTATTGGATTCTCATTATGTGTTTTCGAAAACATGGGACGTAAGCCTGGTGTACCTCTTGCATCGCATGCGAAGAAATATATTTGGCGTTTCCCTGGTTTGGAATTTACAGTTTCGCATATTCGTTGCAAATTTTGCGGTATAGAGTTGCTAGGTCGCAAGGCATTTGAATGTAGAAGTCATATTAAAAGTAAACGTCATGTACTGAATTTAAGAAGCAATATTTTGTACTGGCAATTTTTGTGTGACTTCATTTTCATGTTGAGCACGTGCAACATCCCATAACACCTAGTAGATAATGAAAACATTCACCTTTTTGGGGATAAATATGTTCCATCATGGAAGTTTCCAAGAAAAAGACAGTTGTAGTACAATTTACAACATGTGCAAAGTACAATAAAAGACGAGTTGAGAAATCAAAAAATCTGGCTCACTGTGGACGAAACTACTGGTGCTCAGAAACACAGCGTCATTCATGTTGTGGTGCGTCCTTTAAAACGTAATGGTCCAGCAGCTTCCTCGTTGTTAGCCAGTAAAAGGATTGAAAGAATTGATGCCGAAACCGTTGTAAACATAATAAAAAATATGTTAAGAGAATTTTGTATCGTAGAAGCCCAAATCACCATGTTAGCTTCTGACGGAGCCGCAACAATGCTGAGACAGCGAATTTTGTTTGTAAAATGAAAATTTCATCACAAGAACATATCAATTTTTGGACTAGTACGTCCATCAAAGGAAAACATGTAGCAATGTACACGTATCGAGTTGAAAAAAACGTGTTTTTTTATGCTGATAGGACACGAAACTTATTTTCTGTTTTCAACATTCCATTCGCAAAAATTTTCACGAAAATATCTCGGCAAAAATCCGAAACAACGAGCTATCGACGAGAGACTTTACTAATCCCTTTTCGAGACGATAATCCATCGAAATGGACGGAACATCGATCGCTAACAACAGCTTCAGTCCCACCCCATTGATGATAAGGTAGGCACAATGTGGACGTTTCGTTCTGGGCCATACAGATTAGAGGATTGCGGCAAATACGTGTATTGAAGTCGACGTTTACAATAGGCTTCTCTGCAATTGACGTGTCCATGTTGTAACGGATTGCGTATTACGTGTGTTACGTCCAAGTTAACGAGAAAATTGATATTTTGCACGCTTCAATTATCCATTCGAGTTTCCCCAAGCGTACGGAGCAAAGAAATAGAGGACGATAATTGATGGAAATGCACCGAGTTCATCCAATTAAGTGTGTTAATGATTAGCTACTGATTGTTTATTGTACGTATGTAAAAGGTTCTTCATTAATAATAATAATTTATTGTCTTAGTTCGAGATGAAGGTCAACATTGTCATTCATATTACAAAACAGTAATTTAGAAATACAATTATCATACGTCTACAAACATATGTTTACTTAACTTGAAAGAGGTATTCTTTCAGTTTAATTTTAAATACCGACTGTGGTTGTAGCATTTTGATCGAGATTGGTAGCTTGTTGTTTAATGTTATCGCCGAGTATCTGGGACACATTTCATATAATCGTGTTTTGTGTGTCGGAATAGCTAAATCGTGTCAGTGACGTGTCTGCATATTATTATAAATATCACTATATTTAACAGACGTTTATTCATTGGTTTTGTAGAATGTTAAAATTTCAAATATGTCGAGACAAGGGAGAGTATCTGTGATTCCTTGAGAAGAAGACGGCATGACATTAAGTTGGATTGCAATAAGAAAATTGTTTTGCATCTACTTATGGTCCTTAAAAAATCAGCCCATACCTGAGACGAGATTCAACGTATACGAAGTAAAATAGTCGTAATGAATATCGAGTTACTGCATTGCGTAAATTTCTTAAACCTGTGACGAACCATCGACCGTCCGCAAAAAATTAAAGACTTTTAAGTTAGAAGAGAGTATAAAATTATAAATTGTATTCAACTTTTATTTTAATAATTAAGTAATTTTCGAAATGATTATATATTAGTTTTGAGCAATAGTGTATGTGTTTCATTAATCAATCAAACTGGAACTTATGTAACGATATGTTTTGCTTGTACGCGTGACGTACAAGGTCGCAATACGTGATGAGCAAGAAATGTAACGTCATGTAAAATTCTGGTATATAAACGCTTCAGATTTGCATTTCGGAGAACTTCTGCGAGGCAAATCGGCGCTCTAAGCTGGCTAAAAGCTGAGCAATAGAAGTTCACCTCTACGTGGCAAGTCGGCGCTTTTAAATTGGCTAAAAGCTGAGCAGAGTTCGGGAATATCCCGCAGGTAGTCGGCGAATAAGTAGACAACTGTTGAATATTTCCCAAAGATCGTGAAGTATCCCATAGGCAGTCGGCGTATTATGTAGGCAATTGTGGAATATTTCTTACTGTTTCCGTTCTAACAGCCTTCACCTCTTTTAGTAGGCACAGCAATTAGAAATCGTTTCAGTTCGTATTTTGACTTGTACCGTTTCTCTCCTTGTAAATATTTGCTAATTTAACTTAGTAAACGTTTAAGTCCGTAACCCGACATATATCGCTACACTACTTGTAAATACTTTGAGAATGTATCTTTTCCTTTTGTAAATACCCTTTATTTGTCACCACAACAGAATTTGATTTATTTTATTTTTCTTGACAATTTCTGTCATTTGTTTATTTATTCGTTAATTGTAGTAATTACTTTTGAATTAAAATTTATAAATAGAATTGATTACCTCTACTTACTACTTTTTATTCCGTCACTGGACTCTGGACACAATAGCTATCCCCGGTAGAATGTTGATGGACGCCGTGCTCGACACCGCCCTAAATTAACTTTTAAATCACTAGGTCCGCATTCAGCATAATCAATTAACACCCACGTAGTGATCGGTTATTTAGATAATCTAAATGCTTTGATAGTTCTCAAAATTGTTCCCCCTTGGCGACATCTATGAGCAGGATGCGCCATTACCTTCACTTGTATTGCTAAGGTCGTTGATATAAATTCCTATTAGCATTTGGTAAAGAAGAATACTTTACAAATTAGGAGAATAGTAAGTAGAACCGTATATTGTTGCGCTTCAAATATTACATTGTTCATTGAATTTTAAACCTTGGTCTACGGTCAAGCCGAGAAGCTCAATATTGCCGCTTGATGGAATTGGTGTACCGTCAAAATCCATAGAAAGGCCGTCCCCATCATAGTTTGACGATCCAAACTTGATTATACTAGTTTTGTTTGTACCAATTGCCCATTCGATGTATAAGCACTATCGCTGCGATAAAATGATCTGCCCTGTTGTTACCCGAAATAATGCAACTCGTATTATTCGCATATTGTGAGAGAGCACACGATGTCAAACACTGTTGCAATTCAAATTAAAAAAAGATGGGACTAAGATGGATCCTTGAGGAATATCGCATTTCACCTCGATGACTTGGGAATAAAATGTTTGTGACAGATTGTCTACAACTGCTATTGTGGCCACCCTGGATGTTCTACCGTTCAAATAAGAGATTAAAAGGAGCCACGGCTTTTATACCGAATGCCCGCAGTTTATCCATCAACACCTCATGATCAATGACGTCAAATGCTTTAGACCAGGGGTTCCCTAAGTGTGCACCGCGGCGCCCCGGGCCGGTAGAGAGTAAACGGACTGATAGAGTTTGGGAGCCTTGCTTTCGACAAATCAAAAAATATATCGACAACAGATTTCTTTTTATTTAGATTATTATAGATTTTGTCAAGACAATTAATAATAGCTTCACCAGTAGATTTCCCTGGAATTAACTAGTTTAATGTTAATAATTTTCTCGAACACTTTTGTGAAGAGAGAGGGTATGGATATTGGTTTATATTGCTAAGTCATTAACGTCTTTTGGATCGTCTTTTTTTAAATTGGTATTGTTTTGCTCATTTTTAGACTGCTAAGGAATATTCATATACCAAGAATTGTTGCAATTTGTTCTTATCATGTACCTTTTTAGTGCTAAACTGCGTTCAAAATAAAGTAAGGTCTCATAACATTTTAGGGAAGCAGGGGGGTTGCTTTTTTTTTCAAATACTTTATGTCATTGTGTTGGCAACTCTTTCATATCAATTGACTGCAAATGTTAAACCGATCTGTCAAATAGTTTGGTTTTGGCAAACATTAAAGTCAAGTACCTTTTTGTGCTTTCAATTACGGATAGTTCGAGCGGTCATCAAATTTTTCTATTTGGAACGGATGGGGATTCATCACCTTCATTTTCCACCGTGGGTTTTTGGATTTCGAAATTCAAGCGTCGCTGCACGCATACAAGTGATGAACCATGTTGAGGACACTCGAAAGCGGCTACCACGCCAGAAATTATGGATAAAATTCATGACAAGGTTTTGACAGATCGCCGAATAAAAGTACGTGAAATTGGGTTTAAAAAAGTTTTTTGAAAGATGGGTGCCGCATTTGCTCAACTGGGCGCATTCGAGCTCGAACCTCAGCCGATTGCTTGGAAGTGTTTACGAGGGATCCAACGGATTTCAAGAGACAATTCGTGACCATGGATGAGATCTGGATTCATCACTACACACCAGAAACAAAAATGCAATCAAAACAGTGAATTGAATTCGGTGAATCGATTCCCAAGAAGGCAAAGACCATTCACTCGGCTGGAAAGGTGATGGGCATCAATTTTTTTAGGACGCAAAAGGAATTTTGCTAATTGATTCTCTTGAAAAAGGAAAAACTGTTACTGGCCAATATTACACAACACTTTCGGACAAACTGAAAGTAGCAATTCAGGGAAAACGCCTGGGAATGGTAAAGAAAAAAGTGTTGTTCATCACGTCAATGTGCTCGCTCATTCAAGTGCAATCGCTCAATAAAAATTTACGGAATTGAGGTTAGAAATCCTTCCGCATCTGCTGTATTCGCCTGATTTGGTTCCGTCGGACTTCCACCTGTTCCCAAAATTGAAAACATTTCTGGGTGGAAAGAGATTTTGATCGAATGAAGAACTGATAGGGACTAAACGATTATTTTAGGAACCTCGAAGAAAGTCACTTCCGGAAGGGAATCAAGAAACTAGAGAAACGTTGGAACAAATGTGATGAGCTTCATGGGGATGATATAGAAAAATAAAATAGAACTTGAATCCGATTTAATTTGTTTTCATTGTCATTCCGGAAGCTTTTAATCTACCCTCGTAAATATCCTGCCAGAAACGTCGTGAGACATCTGTGAAGAGTAACTACCACCAATGTCCAGAATAACATTAGCGTTAAAAGTTAACAATAGTTTATAGTTGGATCTGAGTAGCATTTGAGTAAAATATTTACTTAAATTGTTTAATGTGCAGGAAAAGAAACTATTCTCTATTTTTCGAAAATAACTAGGAGAGCCTTATATAATCGTCAAGTAAAAAAGACATAAAACCATTTTAAAATTAAATTAATCCATGAAGGACTCCATAAACTACGTTCTAGCGAGATAAACCGACGACAGAATATTCTCATGAATACATGCATTTGTTTTTACTCAACCACTCGCGCTGAAGTACTTACCTCACCTAAAGTAAATATCAAGGTTTATCGCCGTCGATCGTAGATATTTTTAAAACGTCAACGTGGCGCAAGAAGACCGACGACTAAACGCGTTTAAAAGCTTCTAGCCAAACGACGAAAGCTGCCAACGCCAGACGACTATTTCGCAAATTCGACGGTTTGTAAACATGGATCGGGACGTCCAAAAACCGCAGTAAAAGTTTTATTTCGATCGAGTTAAGGGCTTAAGTACCCCTTTTACGAATGTTTTCGGATGTAAAAGTGCGTCACCGTGTATGTCGGATTAAGGAAAATATAAAGTTTATATTGTTACTTACGAAAGAAGCGAGAAAAGCAAATTATCCGTGTATAACGCGTTATATTTCCTTTTGATACCAAATAAATACAAACTCAATATTTACTTTATCCTAATAATATGAAGAAATTTAGAAATATTGCAGATAGTTTAAATGTATATACACAATGTATAACAAAGTGTTAAACTGTGTTTGTAGGATCCATATCGACAAATTGGTTTCAATTCTATAAATGAACATTTTGGAGATTTGCCTAAAAAAAGAAACATTTCAAAACACAAACCATAACATTAAAATAGGGAATTGAGACTTAAATAATATTCTAAATAAACTGAAGAATATATCCAGTAATTTTGGTACTCTCTCGAGTAAATAAATTAACGCTGTTTTTGCTTTTATTCCTTTTCTAAATATGCTAAAGATGCACCCTTATAACGCTGGCGGCGTATAGTGTTGTCCTAGGTGAGGAATTCCGACACTTGCAACGCTGACGGCGTATAGCGCTGTCCTAGGCAAGATTCACCATGATAATGCCGACGCGTATATCGCTGTCCTGTTTTAAGAAGACTTTACTCGCAAAAGCGTAATTTTCTTGAATTAGAAAAAATTTTGAAGAATTGAAAAAAAAATTTAATTTATTTCTGATAGAGACCTTTGTTTATAAATAAGTAATAGAACTAAACAATACCGAAACTTGTATATGTTCCATCTTTTTCAGATTGTAAATATTTTACCTCCGAAATTAATTGTAATACTAAATTTTAGTTGTTAAAAAACCGTTTCACTCATATAACAACTTCGTTAATTTGAGGTAACTTTACAAATATCTACATCACTTACAAAATTTCAAATGAATTTTAAAATTAACTTTTACTTTTCAATATTTTATACATATAACACTTTAATATAAACTTACAAATCTAGTACCTAAATCTAACAATTTTATGTACATATTTAGCAATTTATACATTGTAATACACCCATGATGTCCTTTTGGCTTGGCCTGAAGATGGGCATGTGTCCGAAACCGGTCGCAAGTTAGTTTTTTCTTATTAAAGAATTTTTGTGAGTACAGGACCATTCATTCACCTTTCCCGAAATAATAATAAACAACAAGAATAATGTATGCTTTTGGAATTGAGATTTGACAGTTTGACAATTGTTAGGATTACTTTGCTTAGCAACGAGCTCTTTAGATCAGTCTGGCGTCACAAGAAACAAGAAAAGACGCTCTTTCCTAGCCAACTTTGCGTAACAACAAAAACAGATTACCAAAACCTTTAATGCTGCATATCGTCATATTTCTTAAGTTAAAGTATAACATATGTGGTATCGTTGGATTCGTCTTTCGATTACCTTTCCAGAAACGTAAGAATATATAGGATGTTCTATTTAAAATAAGAAAGTCGACGTCACTTCCGGTGAAACCGGAAATACAATTGAAATGCCGATAACGGCAAAAGTTAATCCACAAAAAATAGAAATCGACCTATTTTTTATAAAATGCATGAGAGGGGTGGCACTTTAGGACCGCACTGTGTTATTCTAGTAAAAATATTTCAGATAGAACATTAACCAAAGGGAATTGAGGATCTTATTGCAAGAACGACGCAGCTCAATTTTTGTTGAAAAGATATAGCTTCAATAGAAATCAACTTAAATAATGAATACCTAGTGTTTACAATTCTTAAAACGCACTCTTTTGTTACACGGAAACGCAAAATTAACATCTATACAAATTATGTTTAAAAATGTTTATTTAGATTTTACGCAAAATTCATTGATTATGGAGCTGCAGCAGGGTCCTCAATTATTGGAATAATTTTAGTTTTTTTAGGATTATTTTCGAAATACATCACGGTGTATGACTGAATCAGGTAAATAACGTAACAGAGACAATAACTGAAATCGTTAGCTAAACATCGAAGCAATTCGATGATTCCTCTGTTTGCCCACGGTCCTTGTAGCAGCTAGGCATACAAGGGATTGATAAATATCAATGTTTGACGTCGACGTATGTAAGTACACTGAAATCAGGGCACACCCTACAAAGGGTAATTTTTCAAATAAATTAACACTCATTCTTGTATATAAAAAAAAGGAATCAGGATCATGATTTAACATATGCTGAATTAAATTTAAGTACTTTGTTCTTTTTAACTATTGATAGGACGTACCCACCAACGTCTTCTCTTTTTACAATTATTTTTAAATTTATACGTGATGAGTATTGCAGAAGCTGCTAATAAATAGAACATATAACGTTTCCGTGTAATTTTATCCATTATAAAAGAAATTATTAACCGTTATTAACAGATAAATTAATCTTATATCTTACAAAAAAGTAAACCGAAATGTCAGTTGTCAATTATTACAAAATTATTCAAAAAATTAAGGTACAATATTGGAAATAATTTCACGCTAATTCCTAAGATAATTTCACGCTGCCCTATGTGAACGCTACTATACACGAGTACTACGCATTATAGACGCGGTGATGTCATCCTTTGCAGGTGTTCAGTTATGTATTGAAATAGAGGAATTGGCGCGAAATGAAACGTTTGAAGTATTTTAAATATGAATTTAAGAAATTTGTAAATTAGGGTGTAACAATCTCCATTCGTAAGCTTTTAGGTAATCAATTTGTAATTATACTATGCTGAATGTACGAAACACCGCGCCCATCTTCAAACAGCAAAACTGTGTAAATTACTCGCGTGACGTCCTAGCCATGCGGAGTACGAAACTTGCAGGTTTTCCTTAGTCGATACTTCACGCCACGTATCTTATCTTCGGAATGGTTTTCTCTTTCTATCAACGTATGCTATACATATGTAGATGCTTCCTAATATCGATTCCGATTTCCCGCAAAGTCGACTTGATGCGATGAGCATGAATAATAGATATACGGCTCCTACTCGGTTGAAATGCTTGAAAGAATAATGAATTCTTCGCGAATGGTTAGCATTGGAGTATTCTATTAATAGTCTACGTAATGTTTTATTTATTGATTTATTGTTTATTAATTTATAGGAACGTATAAGGAGGGATTTCTAATTTTGGTCGTATTTATTAATATATTATCGTTGTTATTTTTATATTGATATTAAATCATTTATGAAATAGTATTATATGAATGACATTTCAATCAAGTTAAATAAATAATTACTAAACTCATATGGGTAGGAGAAGATGGGCTACGGCGAAACCACAGCGCATAGGTCCAGAAGGTACGCTGCTACTTTTTAACTACGAGGGACGTTCTGTAATTAACGAGACAAACTGCATTAGCGGGAAAACTACTGAATATTATTAGATGAAACTTTCTGTGGGTCAAGTCGGCAACCTTGGGGGTCAAATCAACTCGGCTGTTTGAAAGAAATAAAAGCAAACATAACCTCTTTTGTTCGTTTCAAAATGTCGGCTCCTCTCGAAACGTGTACAATGGAAAAGCAACGTTCAGCGATAAGATTTTTGTTATCCGAAGGTGTTAAGGCTGCCGAAATTTACTCAAGAATGTTGAAACAGCATGGTGGAAAGGGTTTAAGCGGCGGAAACGTGTATAAGTGGATTGAACAGTTTAAAGCATATATGGGCAACCTCCGGCCCCCGGGCCGAATCCGGCCCTCCACCAGCTTCAATCCGGCCCGCGAGGGAAATTCAAATAACGCGCCAAAAAAATTAAAGATTTAGCACACATAGTTTATTTGTAATTACCGTCAACCAACCTAAAACTGTATTTATTCAAATCATAAAGACTAAAATCGATAAATAATATTATTAAGCGTACGCAATGGAACGCCACAGATCGAGTTAGAAATGGTCTGTAGGAAAGAGACAAACAGATAAACATTCGGGAAGCCGCCCGATGACCTCGAAGCGCTCCAGAGCCGACTGTTATTCATAACGCGGCTAGCATCGCATATTCGCGTACGATCGAGAGTATTCTAGTTGCTTATTGCGGGTAATACATAAACCGCTCAGCGCGCGTGTCAACTCATTACTTCTTAACACCTGAAAGGAAAAGACGCGGGAAATATTCAAGCAAATTCAGCTCAGAAGAAAAAAAATCTATCAAGATGTCTGGTTTAAGAAAGCGGAAAGTGGACACAGAATGTCGTCAATTCCATATTCCATTATCATGCACAGTGGTAAGTAAACCTATGTGTTTGCTGTGCAATGAAACAATTTCTGTTTTAAAAGAATACAATATGAAGCGGCAGTACCCCAGCAAGCATTTCGCTCAATATAAATTACTTACGGGCCAGTTAAGAAAGCATAAAATTAAAAAACTCATTACCGATTTAGGGAAATAGTAAGTAATGTTCCATTCAAACAGCAAGAAATGTTCCATTCACAAAAATTAAATCTAGACAGTGTTGTTAAAGCTAGTTTTATAGTTAGTTCCAAAATAGCGAAAACATTGAAGTCATATTCTGAGGGAGAGTTTGTGCCTAGTAGATGTTGCAGAACTTTTGTGTCCAGAAAAGAAAAAAGAGTTTGAGAAAGTGAGCTTATCGCGACGTACTGTTGTTCGATGTATAGATATGATGGCTAGTGATATCGAAAAAACCTTGACTGATAGACTGGCTGGTTTTCAAGCATTTTCGATTGCTTTGGATGAGAGTACAGATTTATCTGACACAGCCCAGTTAGCTATTTCTATACGAGGTGTTGATGAAGAATTTGTAGTGACAGAGGAATTACTGGCTATACGGCCGCTACAAGGGACCACTACTGGAAAAAATATTTTTGCCGAGGTGCAAAGTCCTTTTGAACAATATAGTTTGCAGTGGTGTAAATTAGTTGGAGTGTGCACAGATGGTGTGCCTTCAATGGTCGGTCCACGAAAAGGTTTTATCGGAATTCTGAAGGAAAGAGCAACCGCTATGAATGTGCAAGAATGTGATTTAATAATTCTGCATTGCATTATTCACCAACAAAACTTGTGCTCTAAGTCCATTCGACTGAAGAACGTTATGGATGTGGTAGTAAATACCATCAATTTTATTAGATCCCGCGGTCTTAACCATCGCCAGCTTAAAGCATTTTTGGATGAACTCTCTTCAGAACACGATGATGTGACATACTATTGCGAAGTAAGGTGGCTAAGCAAAGGCAAAATGCTAAAAAGATTTTATGACCTTAGAAAAGAAATAGCTGATTTTATGGAAATGAAAGAGAAAACATTGCCGCAAATTTGTGTTCCAACATGGCTTTGTGACTTGGCATTTCTGGTAAACATCACAGGATACTTAAACGACCTGAACTTGAAGCTTCAAAAACAAGGGCAATTGGTAAATCAACTGTACAGTCATCTTAAAGCTTTTCAAAACAAAATTCGCTTGTGGGAAACACAAATGAGAAGTAAAAACTGTTTTCATTTTGTAACATTATCCAGTCACGAAAACATTGATTACGGTCGCTATGCTGAAGAACTGAAACTACTGTCAGAGCAATTCACTGATCGGTTTTCCGATTTTAGGAATATGGATAGCACTTTCAATATTTTTGCAAATCCGTGTGTGTAACGTGGAAGATGCCCCGCTTCACCTACAAATGGAGTTGATCGAGCTTCAAGAAGACTCATATTTGAAGTCTAAATTTGATGATGTGGAACTAAATGAATTTTACAGAAGATACCTTTCCGAAGAAAAGTATCCACAGTTAAGAGTTTTCGCAAGAAAAATAATTTGCACATTCGAAAGCACGTATAAATGTGAGCAGTTTTTTTTCAATCATGAAAATTAATAAAAATAAGCATCGTACTCGGCTTACAGATGTTAATTTAGGAAACACTTTGCGCCTATGTACTAGTGATATTGACCCCAATTTTGATCATCTTGTTTCTCAGCTTCAAACTCAAGGCTCTCATTGATTTTCATTTGATTTTTCTATCTTTTTTTGTTAATTTGCTTTTTATATGTTTGATTATGCTATTATAATTCTAATAAATAAAAAAATGCGTGAATTTTTATCGCTTTTTTATTCACTACTACCTACTTATTTCTTACCTACGGCCCGCGACCTAATTAAGTCCCGAAATTACGCCCTCAGCTAAGCAAAGGTTGCCCATACCTGGTTTAAAGCGAGCAAAACAAGTGTCACCGATATTCATCGCTCCGGACGACCGGTTGAAGTATCGACCGACGCGCTACAAAGTCGCATAAATGACCTTATTCTCGATGACAGGCTGATTGTGTAATGTTAGTGTGGGAACTGTGTATTCAATCATTCATGACAAGCTGAATTATCGCAAAACGCGTTCGAGATGGTTTCCAAGACTGTTGACTTAAGTCCATAAAGACACCCGTGTTCGCATTTGTTCTGAACTCAAACGGCAAAGTCTGGAAACAACAGGATTCGCCCGCTAAGAAAAAATTCAAAACTCTTGCGTTTGCCGGTAAAGTGATATTAACTAACTTGCTTCAACATAAAGTGAAACCTTCAATAAGAAGAAAACGCCAGGGTGCTTTCTCAAAAGGTGTGTTTCTGCTGCATAATAATGCCGCCCCCCTACTGCCCAGAAAACGCGAGAGATGATCGAAAATTTGGGTTGGGAGGTGTTGCCGCATCCTACTTACAGTCCCTACCTCGCCCCGTTCGATTCTCATCTGTTCGGCCCGCTCAAACAGTTTTTACGCGGCACCAAGTTCGAAAACAGCGAACCGGTCAAACAAGCCGTACACGAATGGCTCGGACACCAAGGTTCTTCAGCACTGGAATTAGAAAGCTCACAAAGCGATGGGAGAAGTAGCTAAATGTTGGTGGAGACTACATTGGAAAGTAGTAAATTTAATTGTCATTGAATAAATTGTTTCTTTTTGCCTTAAATCTGACGGTACTTTTTTGGGGAGCATCTAGCTCAGTGGTTCTCAAAGTGTGTTCCGCGGAACCATGCCTATTATTGTTCTAACCGACTTTCTATCCCTGCTTAGTAGGTCTGCTGTAAATTTAGGCTTGTATGCAATCAGAAATTGCTTGACCTGTCTCTGACCTGGAATACTCTTTCACCAGTCTTGAGATTTCTTATCTTTCAATTGTTTAGTAGTTGCTTTAACTACAGTATATTCTATGCCTACAGAGTGCTTTGGGTTTTTGTCAGCTGTTGACGAGCCTATTCGGGCCAATTCGTCTGCCTTGACAATCTCTCGATGACCTTCGTATCCTGGTACCCAGACCAGGGTCACCTTAGTTCGGCTACCCAGCCTCTTGGGTGCATTCATGCAGTCCCACACCAGTTTCACCCAGCAGACCATTCCTAACACCTACTAAATTGGCATCATTTCCTGTCGTATGAGACATTGAATTAAATTCTCGGCAACATCAATAATATGAAGTAGCTCTTATCGTTCAAAAATTTACAGCAAAGGAGCCCCATTGTATAAATGAACCTTATCGCTAACGAAATTATCAGTATTTGCCATTACTTTAGCAAAACAAACACTATCCACGATACATTTAACATAATCAAGATTATCAGTTATAGTTTAGGTCATCGCGTCACCTTCCAATATGGAAAATTAATATATCCGAGCTTGCAGCATCTGTATCACGATGCCAGCGCCATCCGCGATGCGCGGTGTATCTCGGAACCATTAAATTACTCACTCATCTGCACGCTGCCTCCGGCAAATTGGGCATTGTTTACTTTTTTGCCTCGTTTTCGATGTGGCAACGATGAATGATGAGTTCGCCGGCTACACCGCGTCGTTAGGGGAGGAGAAGGGGTGCGGGTGTTGGCGTCCTCGCCGTAACAATCCCTATAATTAACTCCGTATCTGTCTGGTGAGCTGGTATAGGCGCGGTACTGACTAACTAAGCAACTGCCATCAGGCAGTAGGTACTAAACAAGGTCGTTTGTTTATCTCTTTCTAGTGTAAGGCGACGATGATGATGAGAGATAAATTAGATTAAGGTAAAAAGTTGGCCTCTAGATCGCGCTGAAGATAAACGGTGGGCATGAAATATTTTATTTAAGACGTGGCGTTTCATGTTTACAAATTAAGTGCTGAAGAGGGTAATTAGATAAGCGGACAGGGCATGGTTTACGGGGAAACTTGCGAGACCGTTTTCAATGAAACTTGGTGCTTAAACGGCGCTTTCTGTGAAATATTCATAGGAATATTTACTTCAAAATAATGAGTATATTAAATTGAAGTGTATAAACGTACAAAATAGGATATTTCTTGGTCGCCGCTAGCAAATTTTATATCAGAGTTACATAAACCTATTAAAAAAAGTAATTATTTTTAGGAAATAAGTTATAAGTCTTAATCTAATGATGAAGAATCTTATGATGAATCTTCTTTCATCTATTTATTTCACATTTCCGGGTGAGACTAGGCTCAGGTCTACTCATAGCATGCTTTGACTTGAAGCAACGATGATTTCTTTTTCAAGTTTCAAAAACTAGTGTTTTAAAGATCTTGCACGAGCATCTGGGTATGACAAAAATTAGCCCAAGATGGGTCCCAAAATTGCTCTGCGCAATTCAGAGGAAACAATTTGTCGCATGTAGCCGTTGTTGAAGCCGACAACACGACCATTAACCATTAATCAAATAGTGACTGGGGATGAAACAATGCTTCTGTATTGTAATACTTTGTCTAAAAAAGAAAGGAGAATCCATCTCCAAGAAGGCCAAAGTGACAAAAAAGACAAAAAAGGTGATAACTACAATTTTTTGAGAAAGCGAGGGCATCTTGTTAATCGACTATAAAGAACGCAACATTACAGTAAACGCAATATATTATGCCAATATGCTACGCCACTTAAAATAAGCCTTCATCGAGAAACGCCGCGCCGGGGAATGCTGGGATGGGGTGAGACCCTTTGAAAGACCTTTTTTCTATTACTTTTCTTGACAATTGGATGTCTTTTTCAAACCATCTTAATAAATAGCAATAAAACTATGTTTTAAAAACTGTTGTATCCATCCAATCATTTCTGTATTTTTATAGAAAAGCTGGCACGACTGTTAGTAACGTGTGTTTGAGAGTTCTAAGCTCGAGAAGACCTAGGTCTTAATCAACGGAGGAGATCAGGGACATTGTTACCGATCCGTCACCGTCAATTAAAGAATTTTCTAGTTATTATTAAAGTAGGCAAGTTGGTTCTGTTTCTTCTTCTTGAATGTGTGCCATTTGGACCTCAAGCGAGAACCAGAAAGTGTTGGGTTCCATTTTAACGTTTTCTTAACTTAATCAAATGCATTTTTTCACGGAACCTTTCCGAAAATTCAACGTAACTTGTCCTATGGGATCTCCTCTGTCTCCTGCCAACATCTTTATGGAAGCGTTCGAATAGCAAGCCCTATTATCTTAAAACCTTAAGCCAAAGTGTTAGTACAGGTACGGTTAATTATTTTCCACACAGTGTTGGGCTAAGCAGCCGTCCGAGATGGAACTCCCGATCGCCGCTACCGCCAGGTGTGAAATTCGCGCTGTGATACGTTTTTTAAACGCGAAAGGGATTTCACCTATAGATATTCATCGTCAATTAACTGAAGTTTATGGAGAAAAGTGTAGAGCAAGTGGTGTAGGGAATTCACTGGAGGTAAGACGGAAATTCACGATGAAGAGCGGAGCGGAAGACCATCAGTTTCAGAGGAAATCGTTGAAATGGTCGAGAGTATACTGCTTGAAGATCGGAGGGTCACCATTCGTCAACTCGCTCTTCGGATTCCAGCACCACAATTGAAAAGAGTCTTGAAAGGACTGGTATTAGAATTTTGTGACATGGAGATACAGAAGTTGGAGCACCCTCTGCAAAAATGCTTGGATGACGATTATGTCGAAAAATAGCTTAAGTTTTTACCTTTAAAACGATTTGTAATGTTAAGGAAATAAAGAATGCTGTCTATTTTTAAAAATTATGGGAACCTTATTTTACGATCATCCCTCGTACATAAATGAAGTGACTAAAAATATCCATCTGTAATTTATTAGTGAATAGCTATAATGCGAACGACTGATATACTCTATGATTGCTGCTTATCTACCAGACTAATCTATAAACTGAACGTTTTTCTGGTAATGGCTTTCCAATTAACTAGAACATTATGGATCTGGGCGTATCGGTTTCGTTTTTTTTCTGTTTACCCTTCAGCTTGATTCAATATGAGTATTTATTGTAGGGTAGCATATAATTTAAGGGATATTTAATTTGTTTTTGCTTAAGGATGATGGGTAAACGCGTAAATTTTTTTCTGAATCAATAACACATTTCCGTAAATGAATTTTACGACAATCCAGTGTTGCATGTAGAATAATGTATTGGAAAAAATTGGGTAGGAAGTTTCGTCATTAAAATAATGACTTTCGAACTTTCAAATATAACTGCGAAAAATGAAGAGGCAACATCCTGTATATAACAGTAATAAAAGCAGTAGGAATATAATGATGGAATTATATTGAAAAACATAATATTATTAATTACCTAAAAGTAGAAAATAGAAAAAGTGTAAATTATTTCAATTATTAAAGACCATCAAAAACATTAAAGTTACATAATATAATTTCTATGTCGGTATCCCATTTCGATCCCGAATCGGGGCATTAGCTACAGCCTTCACCAACGGAAACCAGAAAAGTAACACATAGAAAAGTAACACATAGAGAAGTCTGTAATATGTTCAAATCTATGTTATAAATAGTCTAGGCAAACAGCGGTAACAATCAGTGTAGTAGATATGTGGTGCGGAGTCGGCGATTATTTATTTCACGCGTTCACAACGTCAGTACTAAATCGATGCTGTATGCGAGTAGTTCTGTGTATATGTAGGCTGTCGTAACTTATTTCGTAATTGTACGCTTATGTTTGCTTTAAAAATGTCGCAGTTAGGTACGTCGCGAAAACGACCAATGGCAGACATTGTTAAAAACTTTATAGTGGACATGCCGGACTTAATTTTTGATGGCGCTAAAATTCAATGTCTAGTTTGTAAAATCTCTTTAATATGTTGGTCCAGAAGCCATTGTCAACGTCACATCGAAAGCAAACAGCATTCTTCTGCAAAAAGTGGCATACGAGACCAAGACAAATTTATACTTGATTTATGTGTTACTCTTATTATATGTAATCTATCGTTTCGTTTACTAGACAGAGAAGCATTTTTCTCCTTCTGGAATAAATATGCGGACTGTAAATTACCTAGTGGGACATCGATACGAAATGTAGTGCCATTTGCTCGTGAACATATAGAAAAAAGAAAGAAAACGGAATTGAAAGATAAAAAAACTGTGGTTGTGCGTGGACGAAACAACAGATCGTCAAAAACATTCTGTGGTTAATGTAATCTTACGTACAATGAAACCACATCAACCGTCATCCTCGTTTTTACTTGCTTCCAAAAGAGTTATAAATTGTACTGCCGATGAGATTTTAAAGGTGGTGTTGAACTCATTGAACAAATTTGAAGTTTCAACTAAGCAACTTTTAATGTTAATGAGTGATGGTGCAGCAACAATGCGTTCTTTGGGCCGATCCCTTAAAGAACACACTAGTAACTTCTTACATGTAACGTATAAAATCCATACTTTAAATCTTGCGGCACAAACGATTCTTACATGTTTTCCACTAGTAAATGCATTGATTGCTAGTACAAAGGCAGTGTTTCTAAACTCCCCGAAGCGTACCAGACTATTTCACAAACTGTGCCCTGATTTACCTGAACCACCACAGCCGATTGTTACACGTTGGGGAACATGGTTGCAGGCTAGAACAAATATTTTGATCAAGTAAAGAAGGTAGTTTTAAAATTCAATCCGACAGAAGCTGCAGCAATCAAGAAAAGCCAGGAAATATTTCAAGATAGTCAGGTTAAAAGAGATCTACAAACTATTCACAACAATTACTTCGGACTAGCGGAGGGAATAGAAAAATTACAAAATGTTTCGATGTCGCTAATGGATTCTGTTGAAATTGTGAATGATGTTCACGCACAGTTATGCGCTGTAGAAGGCGAAACAAATTGGTGTGTAATACGAAAATTTGAAAGTGTTTTAGAGAAAGACTCCGATTTTCTTATATTAAGACAAATTTGTGAAGGTGCGTGTGAGGATGCATTAAGTTGTTTCAAAGCTTATTTTAAATATGCAAATATAACATCGCTAGATGTCGAACGGTCGTTTTCGGCATTAAAAAACATTTATTCCGCACGTCGTACTCACTTAACTGAAACAGCTGTGGAAACATATCTAATAATTAAAATATTTAACAGATGTTAACCAGTTTGTGATTTCACGGAAGACTTTTAAAACGGTAAGTGTTTCAGCACGTTTTATAATTTGTTTCTTACCTTCTATTTTATGTGATCGCCACGCCTCTGGCTGTTACCGTATATTTGCCCAAGTTAGTTAAGAGTCAAATCGTCCGCCTATTCGTCAATCGACAATGTCGAGGGTGGCAATGAAGTAGAGAACTACTCGCACTGTTAAAGCGTTTTTAGGGAAGAGGTACAGTTTTGGGGTTAGGTTGTTCTTAAAAACAATAGGAAATGAGAATAAGCATTAAAGTTATGCCTTTTTACATTTTGCTGGAGTTTGCTCTTGTTTTTTATTAAATTTGTACATTACATACATCCCGTAGGTTTCAATAACTTCCATGTTAAACCATGTCTGCAATCCCGACAAGAAGAAAACCATTTTAAAAGGTCTACATTCACAAAGGAACAATCTTCGGAGCCCGCATAGACACGCTGTGTAGAAAAAAAAAAACGGTTAAAAGAAAACGGACAGTTCTTAAGTTAGGAATGTATATGAAGCCGCCAGTTCATATTTAAGTTGACAGTTGCAACGAAGGTACAAATTTCTAAAAGCACAATTGACTATGAAGAATAGGCTTGATTCTTACTCATGAAGATTGCTAACGTGACTACCAAAATCAAACGAACCAACTAAATGGTTTTGATAACAAAACTTGGATATATTCGTACGAGTCATCGGAGCAACAATCAACTGTTTGGGTATTCCCAGATGAACCGAATCCAACAAAAATTGTTCATTCACGTAGCACTTCCAAGAAAACAAGTGCTTATTTCGTTCGTTGAACTGGACGTATCGCAAGCACTGCTTTGGAGGATCGATGAACAGTTAATGCTGAATGGTATACAACAATTTGTCTGCCAGAAGTCATTGATAAGATCAGGAAAAATAATCGACAACGTCACATCACCCTTCTTCATGATAGTGCCGGCTCTCACACATCACGTCAAACACTTGATTATTTGAAGGAGAAAAACATCGAATTAATGTTTTATTGCCCATATTCACCTGATTTATCGCCTAACTACTTCTGTTTGTTCTCGAATGTCAAACAAAAAATGACAGCGATTTTTATTACCTTAAGAAGCTTTTGGGGCCTTCAAAAACTATATTTTGAAGGTACCACCTTCAGAGTGGAAAAAATGTTTCGACAATTGATTCAACCGCAAGCTAAGGTGTATAAAACTTAATGGCAAATATTTTGAAAAACAATAAAACGATTTGTACCAAAAATGCTGTTTTCTTTCATTGTTTTTGTAAAAATTTAAAAGGTATCCTTCATATGTAATGTCTTTTAGCACGCGCTAGTATTTCCGGTATATTCTGTTTCCTATTTTGATTCTTTCAGCTATATCCGCTTGCCACTCCGCCAAGAAATTCGCGGTATTCTTATTTCTGGAAGTCGTATCTATTATTATCTTCAAATTTGTTGTGACGGCTCTTGTTCTGGAACACATTACATATTTTATCTTGTATTGTAACTCGACTTGCCAGGCACCAAAAATTGTAACTAGATATTATTACCCTCTTCAACCAGCTTCTTTTTAAGGTGTTGCGATTCTATTTGCAGACATTGTAATACACTAGAATACTTTACAAAAATTTCACTTCGAAACCAAATTATAGGATTAATTCCCAAATATTCTAAATTGATGAATCTACCTTTAACCTATTCGTACCCATGATGAATAGCTCGCGGTCCTCACGTTTTTCCTGACTGTTCATCTCCCAAACGCGCCAGCTTAACGATTAAATTAGCGCCAACGAATCGGTAAATCATCCGTATGGTATTAATTACAGCATCGGGTATCGTAAGCTAGGCTTTCTTCTCATCCGCAACCTTCTTATTTTACCGCTAGTAAATTCTCGCAGTGCTGAAACGTGGACGTATTAAACGTCGTAAATTTCTGGTCGCACGTCTTCCACCTAATCGAACGCAACCAGCTAGCTCATTTCAAGCTTCCTCGTATCAAACTTTAACGCTTCAAGGATGCCTCGTCGACCTTATATAGAGGTATAGAGTCTTTACTATTAGTAATAGGAAAAAACATCCCATACAAAAATCATGGATATACAGTAAAGTTATTGGGAGGTGACCGTTATTGAGAGGTAGTCAGGAGTAATTAAAAAAGGTTATTTTTGTTTTCTTTATTAAAAAAATTGTGAATATCAAAAATCAGCTTGAATAATAAAAATAAATGAATAAAAATATTTTGCATGCATTACTATACTTCTCGCACTATTGCCCCACCCTGTACGTACCTTTCCTTCTTGTGGAAACAGATGGCGCATTATGTCAAAATCTGCATTACCGACTGTGAGTGCTATTCTTTAGTCGACGTCTGTCAACATTTCTGAGAGATTCATCAAGTAGTGTTGTTTTGAAAGCTGCTAAAAGTGAGCAAGCTTATGTACCTATGAGATCATGGAAAAAGAACAACGGTCGGTGATTCGATTTCTTTTTTTTTTTGATGGGAAAATGTATGCAGAAGTCAAAGAGATGTTAGTCGCAGATGATATGATCAATAAAGTTAATGATATCGAGTGAGAGATTGCCAATATGGTAAACATCTCAAATGGAAATACACGTGGAAAGAATGCCTAATAACAATAACCAAAAAATAAATGCTAATATAGCTCATGGTATTGGTGGAATCATTCCCGGCAAAAACAATGTAGCAGAGAAAATAGAGCTAACACATGAACATGTTTCTGCCTACCCGGCGTCATCAGCATGGTTCTGAGCACAATCTTCTGTTGCTAATCATTGCGTTTGCCTCTCAGTTTATGTTGCTAATCTCCAAAACAGCACTGAATATGGTTTTCGGCGACACCTATCGCCAAGAAACACAGTCACGCCGTCCCAGTGGGTAGCAAGACAAACCGGAGTGTAGATGTCCATCACCTATCGGGCAGCTCCTGGGCTGCCAAACGCAAGGGGGCGTTGTGCCTAGGCACAGTGACATCTATACGTGCAAATGATTCCTCAGGCTTACCATGATGTATAGAAATATACGTGAAAAGAATGCCTAATAACAATAACCAAAAAATAAATGCTAATATAGCTCATGGTATTGGTGGAATCATTCCCGGCAAAAACAATGTAGCAGAGAAAATAGAGCTAACACATGAACATGTTTCTGCCTACCCGGCGTCATCAGCATGGTTCTGAGCACAATCTTCTGCTGCTAATCATTGCGTTTGCCTCTCAGTTTATGTTGCTAATCTCCAAAACAGCACTGAATATGTCTTTCGGCGACACCTATCGCCAAGAAACACAGTCCATACTGATGACGCCGGGTAGGCAGAAACATGTTCATGTGTTAGCGCTATTTTCTCTGCTACATTGTTTTTGCCGGGAATGATTCCACCAATACCATGAGCTATATTAGCATTTATTTTTTGGTTATCTCAAATGGACGTGAGCAAAACATCCTTCACGAAAAATTGAGCATAAGACAGTTATCGGCGACATGGGTGCCGCATCCCCTGACGATTGATCAAAAACGAAATCGCGCGATAACTTCAAAGCAACATTTAGACATGTTTAAACGTAATACGAGTGAGTTTCTGTGGCATTATGTGACTGCAGATGAGACACAAATACATGACTAGACGCCAGAAAGCAAAGATCAGTCGCCAAATAGGTTTTTCCCGACGAACGAGCACCAAAGAGCGAATACGATTCCATCAGCCGGCAAAGTTATGGGGTCGTTTTTCTAAGATTCGCAAGGCATACTCTTAATTGATAATTTGGAGAAGGGACAGTACTATTCTGATTTATTGGACCGATTCGGGGCCGAACTAAAGAGAAAATGGTCCCACCTATGGAAGAAAGAAAATCTCTACCATCAAGATAACACCTCGGTCCACTCATCGGCAGTTGCGATAACAAAACTGGTCCAGAATTGGTACCCTATCCACCATACTCACGAGATTTGGCCCCCTATAACTTCTTCCTTTTTCCAAACTTAAAAGAATTGCCTATTTTGCAGAGTTCGACAAATCTTATTATTTGGACGGCTTAAAAAAGGTTAGAACATCGCTGGACTAAGTGTATAAAGCTGCAAGGAGATTATGTCGAGAAATACTTACTTACTTAATCCTAAGTCCTTCTACCTGGGGGTGTAGGACTGATGAGTTGAGTTATCATCTTTTTCCAACTGTTCCTATCTTGTGACAACTTCTTAATTCCTTCCCGTATAATCCCTCTTTCTTGCGCTACTTTTTCTACTTCCTCTTGCTAGGTCCGCCGTGGTCGTCCCCTTCTGTTTGTTCTTTGTGCCCGGGCAAGTAGGACTCTGTTAGTTAATCTGTCCTCTTACATCTTATACACGTGTCCCAGCCATCCTAGTTGTCTTTCCTGTATTCTATTTAGTTTTGTTTTTATCTGTAACGCTTCTTATAGACTTCATTTCTCACATTATCTCGCCTGGATTTTCCTTCGATTAGTCTCGGAACCACATCTCAACTGCATTTATCTTGCTTTTATGTTTGTTTTCCAACTTCCAAGTTTCACTGTTATATAGTAGCGTAGGGTTAACAACTTTTTTAACTACTTCCGTTTTTATCTCTTTAGGTATTTCTTTTTTATTGAAGAGCGAAGATTTCAGCATGTTATATATCCTCCCCATTTTCCTACTTTGTCCGCAATCTCTTTATCATGTCCATATCAATTTCCTTCAATAACCGAACCCAGGTATTTAAATGCTGAAACTTGTTCAATATTCTGTCCTTCTATATTTATATTGTGTCTTATCTTTTGCTGATATGATCATGTTCTTGGTTTTGCTCCCGTTCATCTTCATGTTTTTTAGTTCCCCATTCAAATTATCGAGATTTACTTGGAGGTTTCATTCCGTATCTGTTATAACTACCAGATCATCCGTAAACATCAGTTCTGTCAACTCCACTTTTTTAATCTTCCAATATCCTACTACCAGCGGTCTCACCTCTTTTTGAGAAATAAATTTACTAAACACAAAACAATTGCGTTGTCTTCCTTAACACAAGTACTTGTCGCACCGTCCTTATAACTAGTTTGTAAGATATTACAAAATTAAATTAACACAAGGAAGGCGGCTAATAAACTAAACCATACTAACCATATGTTAAAACAATTTACTAGTGTTTACAGTTTGAGCATTTGCTATAAGAAGTGGCCACTGCTACCACTCTTGTTTCCTACAATACGAGGATCGTTCGGAAACTACGTGGCCTAACAAAGAAAACGCAATTTCTTTTTCGACAAAAAATATTTTATTATTCAATATAGTCTCCTACTCGCTCAACGCACTTATTCCAACGATATTCCAAATTAGCAATACCTTCCTTGTAGGTCGATGAATCCAAGTCCTCGAAATAGCAATTTACAGCAGCGATTACCTCGGAATTAGACGAAAATCTCTTACCACCGAGCAATTTTTTCAGGTTTGGGAACAGATGATAATCGCTGGGAGCCAAATCTGGGGAGTAGGTCGAATAAGGCACTAATTCAAATCCCAATTCATGAATTTTGGCCATTGCAATCGCAGACTTATGGACAGGTGCATTATCCTGATGGAAAAGCACTTTCTTCTTTACCAAATAAGGCCGTTTCTCTTTGATTTTGTCGCTAAGTTGTCGCAACAAAGTGGCATAATACTCACCATTTATTGTTTTCCCCTTTTCTAAGTAATCGACCAAGATAATTCCATGAGAATCCCAAAAAACAGTTGCCATAACCTTCCCTGCTGACAAAACCGTTTTTGCTTTCTTTGGTGGCGGACAACCTTTGTGTGTCCATTGTTTGGACTGTTCTTTGGTTTCGGCAGGTTTCATCGACGGTTATAAAACGGTGTAAAAAGTCCTTCGGATAGTGGCGAAAACGTGCCAAAACGTCACGAGAAACAATCAAACGATTCAGTTTTTGCTCCGGTGTGAGCAACCGCGGCACCCAATGCGCCGAGTATTTTTTCATTACCAATTCTTCAGTTAAAATTCTGTGCACACTGTCAATTGAGATACCCACTATGTCTGCTATCTCGCGCACTTTTACTCGACGGTTATCCAACACGATACGGTAGACCTTTTCAATCATATCCGAGGCAGTTGCAGTTTTAGGACGTCCACTACGGGGTTCATCATTTGTGCTCGTACGACCATGCTCAAAATTCGGCAACCCAGTTTTTAACCATTGAAAACGAAGGAGCGGATTCCAATAGTGTTGAATCCACCTCTGCTTTAATTTCGGTTGGTGTTAAGCCTTTCCAATGAAAGTACTTTATCACTGCTCTCAACTCAGTTTTGTCCATTGCTTACAAAATCACACGAGACGTTCACTTTGGCGTACTGTCAAAAACATACCAGTTGACAGATCGCTCTGTGCTGTCATATTTAATCTACTAAAAGATGATTCTACAGAATGGTAATGAAAATTCCTTCAAATTCGCGCCATATCTGTGTTAGGCCACGTAGTTTCACAATCCTCGTATTGTTTCACTAACTGCCACCAATTTGGCTTTCGCTGCAATTGTAGAAGCTATTCTAACTTCTTTTTTGTGTACGATTTGAAACACCTCAGTACATTTAAGTAAATTACTTTACCTTTTTTCAGTGCACTATTCCATACTATGTAGCTTTACCTTTAGCTGTTATTACTACTCTAGAAAATTATTTGGAAAAACGCACTATGCATATGATCTAGGAATGTTTCATCTATTTATCATCAACCTCGAATATCATCTAGAGGAAAATAGGAATTAACAAAACAAAAACGACCATATTTTAATTAAAATGCCTTCATTCCATCCAATAGCGTTACGATCTCATCGGAATCAACTCAAAATCTGGCACCACCAGCGAAAATAAATCATAACCAGCGCCAACCGCGACCTACATCCTTATTTTTCGTTGGCGAAAAATTGCTTCGCGTGGAAACCGCATGTTGAAACATCAATATATTTGCAGAGGCATAATCCTCTTCTTGAAGAGAAAAAGAGACGGCGTACGAAAGGAGAAAATTTATCTTGATTGTCTGATTGCAATCATTTATCATTGCGGTAGATAGTGCGTGTTGTCTTCTATTGAGAGAGGACGATAACAAACGAACGCCGATTTCGATTCGAATACATAGCGCATTTGTTCGATGAATCCCATGCCTACTTGATCCTGGAACATAAGCCTCGTGATATAGGAGAAAGGAAAGAATTGAAATGAACTTCGTTTCGGACGGTTGAAAAGTTGAGATTCATATATCTTTGAGAGATGATGGGAATATATGCGCTGTCATTGTTTTGCAAGCTATTCCATCCAAGATTTCAAAGCCAAATGGTTAGGATTCAGAAACATAAATAAAGCGAGGTAATGTCTCTGCGTGGCATAGGTGTGCGTTTCCTTCAGTAAGTACAATACCAAAAAATAAATAATAAATGGAATAATAAAAAAAGAACCAATCAAGAATTATAATATCTGAAAAGTTGTGCAGAAGCACCATTATCAGTATTGTCCCCCACTGGATAAGAGTTGTAAAAAGTTGGCAGCATTAGATATGTTTCCACAGTTGTCTCGTTGAACGCACTTTTCTATAACGCGATTATGTTTTGCGTCATGTATAGTGCGTAGCAGCGTATGTACTTCGTCCACTATTTGCAGTGACTCCACTAACGCTCCATTTTGCAATTGTTCTGTTGCGTCATGTAATCCTTTAAGGTTGTTACGAATAATTTGTAACTCTGTTTCAACGGAAATATCTTGAAATTTTGTCTGGCTCTCCTTGATAGCTGCAGCTTCGGCAAGATTGAATTATCAGTATCATTGCCCACAGGATAGGAGACGTAAACACTTGACAGCATTAGATATGTTTCCACAGTTGTCTCGTTGAACAAAGTTCGCCGTGGTAATATACAAAAACAATAAATAAAATTACCCACAGCATAGCAGATGAAACTGTGGACATATTAAGGAGAAGCGTTGTTGTCGGTGTATCACATGTAGACGTTCCCTCAAAGCCCCCTTTAAATAGCATGTGAAATACCTGAACAGTGTTGATAATATTTTTGTAGGTGATATTTCTAAACGACAAAATTTTTTATTAGTCCTGAGTGATGCTGCAGCTTACATGCTAAAAGCAGGCAGATTACTGAAAACGTATTTTCCCAACATGTTACACATTACATGTACTGCCCATGGGCTGCACAGAATTGCGGAATTTATAAAGGACGAATTTCCACACGTAAACAAATTGATTAGTAATACGAAGAAAGCATTTTTAAAAGCCCCGTTAAGAATATCTTTGAATATAGAAAAATATCCGCAACTTCCTTTGCCCTCTTCACCGGTAGTAACCAGGTGGGAACATGGCTGCAGGCATATTCATTTTACTTCAAAAATGTAACTGCCATTGCAGATGTGCTAGAAAAAAGAATAAAAGCACAGGAATTAATTCAAATCTCAATTTCGTATTATCTCCACAAACGTCATACATGCTCTTTCGGCGCAATAAAAACAATGGAAAGAAGAGCGGGAAAATGCCTCGATGTTACGAAGAAGGCTTTTCCCTTTTCGTGCAATTCTCGAACGGGAATTTGAAACAATACTTTGACGCGCGGTTTTATCGAATAGAAAAGCCGATGTGTTACAAAGCACGAACGCGGCAGCTCACGCCGTACTTCGACAGCACTGTTATTCTTTGAGTTGACGCGAGACGGCGCTAGTTCCGCATACCGACGCGTACTGGGTTTTGATCGGTTGATGTTGGAAAAATGGGAAAATGGAAAGGTTGTCGAGAAGAAAAAAAAGCGGTGTTCGAAGTGACTCGAATGTTATTGTAGATAAAATAAAGTTTTTTTGTTTTGGTTTTGGAAACAAAAATCCATCAAAATTTTCTTTTGTAAATCGAAAATCCCGTAACAGGATAAATTATCGGAAACCGAGGTATCACTGCATTACGAATTAAAATTATTTAGAGTCAATTTAAAAAGATTACTGTATTTACGGAATTGATGAATTCCTTAAAATTAGTTCACAGTAATTTAAAACAAAACTTAATCATTAAGATGACTAGAGTGTTCCACATACCATTTGTGACATGCTTCATGCAGCAAATAAATACAGGGTGGGGCAGAATGGAGTCCCTAGTTTTAAAAATTCACTCAAGGGGCGTTAGAGCAGGTAGAGGGGTGGGGCAGATACCGTTAGGTCGGGGGAACAACGCCATTTTCGGTAGTCGCCATGCGGTGGTCGGGTGAGCAACGGGGCTTTGTCGTGGAGACTTTCTTTAAAAACGGGGAAAATGTGGTGGCGACGCAGAGGGCCTTTCGCAGGCGGTTCGGTTTAACTCGTTACGACAGTGTGTCTGACTCTAAAACCATTCGGAAATGGATCAGTTATGTAAGGATGACGGGATCTGCACTTCCTAAAAAACCAGCCGGACGACTTAAAAGTGTAAGAACTCCCGAAAACATCGCGGCAGTTAGAGCGTCTATCGAACAATCTCCAACGCGTTCTGCGCGAAAACATGCCGCTGCCCTCGGAATATCGTCGAGAACAGTGAGACGAATTTTACACACAGACCTTAAGTTACAACCCTACAAAATGATTGCTCAGAGATTGAACCCGCAAGACTACGTGAAACGTAGAAATGCTTGCAATGCAATCCTAACAGCTGTACCTCCTGGCGCTATTGTGTGGACTAGCGACGAAGCGCATTTTCACCTTTGCGGCACTGTAAACAAGCAAAATTTTCGTTACTGGTCAAATGAAAGCCCTCGTCATTTGCACCAAAAACCTCTCAACAGCCCTAAAGCGACAGGACATTGGCAAGAGTGACCGAAAACTTTGTCGAACGACTTAATGTGTGTATCGCCCGTCAAGGAAGCCACATGAATGATATCATTTTTAAAACAAACAAAAAAATTGCATGATATGTGCTTTCCGAAAATAAAAACATTTTTCTTTTATCCTGAAGCGTTTTGTCACAATTCACCCGTCAAATGGGGGACTCCATTCTGCCTCATCCTGTATTATTATTACAATTTTTTGTAAAATATTCTAATTTTTGCTTTTTTTACATATAAAACCACGTTTCCATTTTAAACGAGTACATCTTTTGATTTACCAGCGCAGTAGTATGGAGCTATTCCGTTCCCGAATTGGTAATTAGTTCTTTTGAATTGGAAGCGGTTTAAAATTTGTTTCGCTAAATAAGCCCCAGCTTCCAGCAGTTTTGTTTGCGAACTCGTTAATTGCGAATCTGAGTTGAATAATTGATAAAGCAAACAGTCGAAAGTTTCCAAAATCGCCGGAAATCCATCTCCCAGTCTGGCAGATGTACAAACATAAATTCTCTGAGGGATACTAGGAAGTAGATGGGAGCAGGTTATATTTTTTATGCTACAACGTTTTTGGTGGATGCGCTGGTAGGATTAGCGAAATATCAATGTTTTTGGGGATATGACGATGCTATCTACCCAAAATCCAACTATATTTCGTGAAAATTTTCAATTGCTATATTTTTTTTTTATCAATTTGCTTGTTTACGCACTATACAGCGTGTTCATCTAGTGAGTGGAATTTTTTGCAGGATAATTCGCTATTTATTGAACTTTGGAAAATTCGAACAAAAAAGAGCTACGAAGTTACGATATTGATATACCTAGAAATTTTGCAATTATTCCGCAAAATATTATGAATAAGCCGGGCACAATCGGCCTTCGCAATAGAATCGGATCGGTCACACGGACCGCGGGTTATAATTAGTGTATGTGTGACTCACAGCCGACAGAAGTGATATTTTGAAATCAATACCCCAGTGTTAAAAATAAAAGCTGACGCAATAAAAATGTTTATTAGTTCTTTTTTGTTTTAAAACGGCATTTGTTGTATATGTAATGTAATAATCGTTAAAAGTAAACAAAGCAGTTTCTTAAAAAATCTGTTGTGCTTAATACCGTAAAAATAAATAATAATATAATAAATAAACATAACTTCTTAACAGTGTGGATAGGATTGTTGAAAAACTTGCACCATCAGGTATGGTTTCACATTTGTGTCGGTAAAGGTTGTTTGCTGTGCATTTCGAGAAAGATCGCTCAAGATCTACGAAAGTAACACAGGTATAATTAAAATAATCCTTTGAGTTGGTTAATGAATCTGCAGATGCACCACCACGCATTTATCTTAATCTCGTATAATCGGAATTTTTTTTTTTAAACACTGTCGAACTTTGCTATAACGCGACCGCTTTTTTGTGTTGTTTATACTGTGTAGCAATGTATTAACTTCGTTCACGATTTACACTGATTCTACTAACGGCAACCCAGTATTTCGCAATTTTTCTATTGCATCTAGTAATCGTTTATAATTGTTGCTAATACTTTGCCACGCTTAAAGCCTATCTCGAAAATATTGCGCGAAAAAAAAGGATGATAAACCTTTCCGGAAAAAAATTAAGATGGTGGGTACTTTTATATATTAGAAACAATGGTCGATATGGGGTACGGTTTGCTTTACCTTAGCCCAGCCGAAGATGGCGTGGGGGATGATAAGCGCCACCCTATTTAAGTAATATAAAGGGACCATCCTGTAGTTCAGCGACGCCAAAATAGGGAAATTCGTCGCAGGGTAACAAATTATAAAAGATTATTTTGAGTATGAACATAACAGTTTACTTGAACAGCCACGTAAATATTACTACAACTATAATTTGGCATTAATTTTAATCACCCTGTATGTAGGATGCTATTACTGAACAATGTGTACAAGAAAAATACACAACAACATTTATCAAGTTTAAATACATTGAAAATAAAAAAAAAAACGTAAACATGTGACATATATTTAATACAAACGTATCAGGTGTGAAATATATTTAAACAAATAACTATACAAGTAGTAGTGACTGTAGTTGCGAAACAAAAATGAATAGACAGGTAAGTACGTTCAAAATACGAAGAATAATGACCGGTAAATAAGCAAAACAAAGGAATGATGTAATGTCTTTTCTAGAAATACGCGGGAATTGAGATTATGCGAAATTGAGCCTTACATACTATGTCCCTAAAGATCCGTTCTGTAGCGTTACGATTAAATAAATTAACAAAAGTGAGCAAACTATTGCAAAAACAGATAAACAAAATTTAGAAGCGCTACAAGATGGATTATATTCGTGCACGAAAATATTACAGTCTAAAAATACCTTATAGCACACAGCTTCCTGGTTGTCGGAAATTTTTCAGCGTCGTTCACGAGCCATTCAGGGTGAACTCTTAGATTGCTCATACGCTTTTCGGGGTTAGATGAGGGCCCCGAAAGGAAACAAAAAAAAAGATTAGAAAACGGAATTCGAACGAGAAACCTTACATGAAAGCGGTATGACGTCAGCATATAGCTCGGTACAATGAATTTCCCCCAACGGGTAAGTTTTACGACATGAAACGATAGGTTACTTGTTTAGGTAGGTAGCCTTAGATCCCAGAAACGGTATTCCAACAAAGTGGCAACAAAATAATTGCTACTTGTACCTTTCGAAGCTGCAAGCGTCTTCTCCAACACTCAGCTCCAGCAAGACTCTCTCTCGAAAACTAACGCTAACATCACGTAATTGCAACAGGTGGGGGTGGGGATATCACATAACCGTTTTGATACAGTACTTAGGGATGTTTAAAACTAAGAATGCTTAATAGATATTAATAAATCTAAATTTAGCTTATAACAATAGCAAAAGGTAATTCTAAAAATAAGTGACCAGAAATATTCTTTCCAACAAGTGGCGTCATCTAGCGGGATAAACATTTGATAGAATTATAATTAAAGGGTTAACTTATATAGCTAGGCACATGAATTTTGCACCGTAACTTTTTAAAAGTATCTAGAAATCCTTTCTGGCTCTCCCTAATAGCTGTAGCTTCGTCAGGGTCGAATTGTAAAATCACAGATTTTACTTCTTGCAAATGTTCAGAATAATAAAAAGTCGCTTGCATCCATGTTCCCCAACGCGTCAGATCGACTGTGGTGGTTTGAGAATACCGGGACAAAGCCTGTGAAATGCACGAATCCGTTAAGGAGATTTAAGAAACATTTTTTTTGTATTTGCTATTAATGCATCCACCTCGGGGTAACATTGTCGCATAGTTTACGCCAATTTACAATGCAATTTACCAACATTAGTTTACTGAAAATCCACATTTGGTGAATCAATGAAGAGTTCAAGTTTGTTGATTATTTCTTTTCATTTTAGATATCTTGATGATTGATCACTTGATAGGTCCTCTCATCTTTGATTACAATTTAACTAGTGGCAGGTGTTTGGGGCTACTAACAAATGAGATAATTCCTGCCTTGGGACAAACTATTAATCCTGACAACATGCAACACAACTGGTTCCAGCAGGATGATTGCCTAGCCCATAACACTACATTTTTCGAGAGAACACTTTAATGAGAAAGTGCTTTCAAGTAATGGACTAATGCAATCGACATTACCTTATCTCCTTTGACTTATTTATGGGGTATCTCTAAAAACGAAATATTAAATTTAGAACCGTCAGAAATTTTAGAACAAAGAGTATTGGATATGCTGAGATCATTAAACAGAAACATACTTCATAGGGTTTGTAACTCTCTTAAAACAAGGGGTCAAAAGTGTGTAGAACAGAATGGTCGTCATATTGAACAGATTCTTTAAGTGAATCTGAACTTTTAATACTCTTTTTACTTTTATGATTTTCCTTATCTTTTCGTTATTTTACAGTGTTACTCAGCGTACCTTTTCGCTTTGGTTTTCATTGGTGTCTAATTTCATACTATTAAAAATAAATTTATATTTGTGTTAATAAAAAACAGGGAACTGAACACTATAAAACTTTAGAAGCGGTCACATTATGTGTTAGAGTGTAGAGTTATTAAAGCACAGCAAAATCGGCAAATTTTTTTTTTTCAAGATATCTTAAAATTTAAAGAAGTCAGAGTAAATTTGAAATGAGCTTTGTTCCAAGTATTGAATTCAGCAAAACATCTCTAATTTAACCGTTCCTCTACGTCATCTAATAACCGAGATTCCAATGGTGAGCATTAAAGTGTAATCAAAGTGCATCTGCTCAAATAATTCACGCTGTCAACTTGTCCTTTGCATCTGTTTCCACTTAACATACAAATTACTTTTTAACGACTACATCCGTGTGTATATGCATCTACCTAATGTGGAGAGCTTCCGCAATGTACGGATGGTGCTGTTGACGCTTAGCCCGCTCCCAAAAAGATAAACATTAAACAACGCAAACAATGCTCGACCCCAATTAAACCCTTGTAGAATGTCCTTTAACGTATTTGTTGTGTGTACCGGTCGTCGATATACAGTTAGTTTAGGAAGCGACCTGATGGCGAATGTGAGAGTTGCTTTCTATGGACGATTCGATGCTATGGAACGCGACAAATAGCTAATTCGTCAGCGAATCGGATGGTCGAAGGAAGGGGTCTAGAACTGGTGAATTTAGATAAAAGCCATGGAAAATTTCAACGATCCAATGTGACTGGGTGTGAGTCGTAAATAGAAACGGGATTTTAGGACGTAAAAACAGCTAAAAAGGCCCTTTTTTAGGGCTTAAAAACTATGTATTTAGGACGAAAAACTGTGATTTAGGCATGTTAGGCAAATACTTTAAAAAATACGGTAAACACAAAAATCATTTTATTTAAAAAAAACATGAATAAGAAGACGATATTTAATGTAATTTTCGGTACATTTCAGCCATAAAACGAAATAAAACATACAAATTTTAACTAATAACTAAAATATGTAGATTCATTTGGTTTAAAATAATAAATAAATTAATTAATCGCCGTGTAACATGTCCTCAAATTTCGCGTTTGCGTAGCACACAAGACGTTTTTCCAAGTTGTCGTTAGTAAAATTTGTTCTTCGGTCGGAAAACAGCAGTTTGTACGAAGAAAATGAACGTTCTACGTCACATGAGGTTGTAGGACAAAACTTAAATATGGACCAGTCAGCTGTGGTATGAGCGGTAGCTTCAACTGCTTCGCCACTGAGCAGCTCAGCAAACTCTTTAACCGTTTTGAAACCTGGATTTTTCGAAATCACTTGGTTAAACTTTGACAAAATTATTTTGCCAACTTTTCCTGGGGCATTCTTGAGAGCTGCTTCGGCATTATTAATTACTGCAACAGAATCTGTAAGAGGAAGGCCGAATGTTTCTAATCTTTTGATGTTATCAATGAGAAATTTATAATGCGACTTGATGTATAAAAGATCGTTTTTGACATTTTGATTGGAAAAGTTAGCTGAATCTTTGTCAAACGATATTACAACCTAAAACATAAAGCGTTAAATAAAAACAATCTTATTTAAAAATTTTGCTAAAAAAGTACTTACTGATTTTATTGCTTCGAAATTATTAGCATAAAAAACTACCGCCTCTAACCAAGTTCCCCAACGTGTTAAGACAGGTTCGGGAGGCAAAGGGAGATCTGGCAGATTTTCTTTATACACTGCCACACGCAGTGGAGCTTTTAAAAAGACTCTCTTGGTATTTGAAATTAAACCATTAACATTAGCATATTGATTTCTTAGACATTCGCACACCAAATTGAGTCCATGTGCAAAACATGTTAAATGATTAAGATTTTTATAAAAAGTCTTCAAATTTGTACCACATTTGAGCATATAAGAAGCACCATCCGTGACTAAAAGCTTGACTTTTTCGTACTTAATTCCATCTGTTGGCCACAAAATACCTAAAATACGAGAGTTGCCTTTAACTTAAATATCTAGCATTAAATTTACAATATTATTAAAGTAAGTTTTTTCATAATATATCTTACCTAAAGCTTGGTTCACGAATCTTGCCATTGTATTGCAATTTGTTCTTTCAAGTTGCTTTGTAGCCAGTAAATACGGTTTTCCTGGTGTTTCAGAACAAAGCTTACCCACAATCATATTTGCCATAACACGACCTTTAGAATCAGTCGTCTCATTTATAGATATCCAAATATCGTTGTTACCAACTTCTTCGCGAATAGTATTAATAGTCGAATATCGAACGATCATTTTCGAAGTATACGACAAGGTATTCACAACACCGTCGACGGCTGAATGAATCGACAATGGAAGCGTTGCTGATGTTGCAATTCTACGCAGCTTATCAGGGCGGTTGCCAATTGCCACAGTGGACATCAAGACGACAGGATATGTGTATATTACGTACCTACTTTTATAGTAATCATATCTACAATTTTCAATTTTCTTTTATACATTTATATAAAGTATTACAAATCTAGACTATATTTTTTACTAACTAGTAAATTATTACCTAATTTTTTATATACATATTGCAACTCGTATCACTGGATAACTCTCAGCCTTCCTGATGATGAGTTGACTTGCTCGAAACCGGTAGCAGCGATTTATTAAAGGAGTTTTGTGAGAATTTAGACCATTATTACACCTACTCCCTTATTAAAATGTCATTTGAAACCATGTACAAGGAAGTTTTCGGTAAAATGATGCGGTAAAGTAATTACATTCTGGAAGCGATATGGTTTTCGGTAATGAGTTTTTAATTAGGAAACTTCAACAGATTCAAGGGAAAATTATTCAGACAATAATTTTCAATATTTTCTTGCCCTTAAAAGTCTTTAAATTTTACAGAGAGGAACCACAGTTAATCACAATGTTGATGGTTGTAAATGTATGATGTATCAGTACCTCAGTCGGAAGCTGTTGGCGAGATCTTTCCCTTTCTCTTGATTTTTAAGAAACAGTTGAAATCAAAGGGTTAGATATGCCCATAGCTCTATTAAAGATATCTAAAAGGTTTGAAATTCTGATGCTTTTCCTCGCATTAAATTCTTTACCGTGCTTACACAATTTGTTGCTAGATTCTGCGACGTCTTCCAACCATTGTAGTAGATTTTCCTCCACGTTCTCCTGATCTAACTGTTTTAGATTATTTTATTTTTCCATTCCTAAATAATACAGTTTTTAAAAACACATCAAATTAGGCCGCTTCCCCTGCATTGCCTTCCTTCCTTTTATCTAACTAAATAGCAGCGATTGTCTTGAAAAGGGTGAAAGGTCAAATCCGTTGAACTTTTCAAAGGGTCTGACGGTGACCTATACGCAGTTCGAGTGTTACGAACTACCACCACAAATAAACCGTAGCCAACGGGATGGAAGGGCTGTTACCGCAATGACTCGAAATTAAGCGGCCATTTATTTAAGAACGCGACGCCGTCGAGGTACAGTCAAGGTAAACCCGGCAATGCAAGCGATTAACAGTTTGATGAATTGCCAGTGTTAGGTTCGTCATGCATTAAAACAATGGTAGATGGAACTGGAGCGTGTCCGCATACCTGTGCACGCCGAATATGGTTGTTACGTGTAGGGTAGATATGACTGTGGACGCAAGATGTGTCAAGGTTTGGTTATTGATGCGGTTATGGGATACGATGACGTGCGAAATGACATTAATAACGGCTACTAGGTCAGGGTGTAGCGCGTTGAAACCGTTGTACGTTTTTGAAAGGAGAGATTGTGGAAGGATTTATGTGAATACATACCCTTACCCCTTGGCCTATTCCTTTCTTTGTATGTGGGACCATTTTTAGCAATCGATATGAAGGTTGGATATTTGACATTTGTTATTGTTGAAGCAGCGCGGAAATCGGCCGAGTAGTTTGTTTAGAAGAAATGGAAATTTCAGGTGAAGATTTCCATTGGATGATTTCTTACAATTTGAGTAAAGGCCTAGCACAACAAGAGTACCTCGAATCATTTCGTTCAACTTTTGGTAATGAAGTACCGTCAGAAAAAACTATTTACAACTGGTTTGCAGAATTTCGTTTGGGCATGCTTCCGTCAGTGATGAATTTCGTAAAGTTCGACCAAAATTGGTTGTTGTTCCAAAAAACATCGATTACTGTGAGATACAGGCATCGTTTAGCATATCTAAGACTGCAGTACACTCGATTTTGAATGAACATTTAGGTGTGAAAAAGATCTGATTCCGATGGATTCTGCATAATTTGACCCGAGCACAAAAAAGGCCCCTGGCTCAATTGGTGTAAGGAAATGCTTCCCTATACAACATCGTAATAGATGACGAAACTTGGATATATTCGTAGGAGCCGGAAACTAAGCAACAATCAACTGTTTTGGGTGTACTCAGATGAACCGAATTCCACAAAAGCGCTTCCAAGAAAGTGATTGCATGTTTCTTCCGTTGTACTGGACATGTCGCAAGCATTGGATCGAAGAATAGTTAATGCTGAATGGTATACAATAATTTGTTTGCCAGAAGTCATTGATGAAGAGTAGAAATAATGTTTCGAGAATTGGTTCGAGCGCAAAAGTGTATAAATCTTTAATAGCAAATATTTCGAAAAACAATAAAACGATTTGCACCAACATTTCTTTTTTGTATCATTGTTTTTGCAAGAACTCTCTAAAAAAAGGTATCTCTCGTATACGCCACCTACAAATTAAAATACACGAATTTAAAGGTTAACGGGGAAAACAAAATGAGATAAGATTAAGGATAAAGACATCAGACATTTAACAAAGCAGGACCCAATAATAAGAAAAATAAAGAAACAACTAAATTGGTACGGACATATAGCAAGGATGGAGACGGATAGAATGACAAGAAAAATAATGGAGACAGGACATTTAAACAAGAAACGAAGGGGAAGACCTAGAAGAAAATGGATAGATCAGATGAAGGAAATTGGGAAAAAAAGAGAAAGACTTTGAAAGAAATTAAAATAATGACAAAAAACAGAAGAGAGTGGAAGAAATGAGTACACTAGGAACCAGAATCCACATCCAATACCTGAAAAGGTAAAAGGGACAGAGAAGAAGAAGCTGAATTTAAGAGTTGCTTTCTGGAATCCAAGGAAACAAAATAGCGGATAGTTTTAGATAAAATCCAAGAAGTCATCGAACTGCAAAATGATTGCAATTGCAGGGATACGTTGGAATTTGACATCAATAGTGATGAGTTCTAAAATTGCAATGTTGTATCCTAATCTTCTAGAAATTGCCTAATAGCATCTTATCCTTATTTCGACGACCAGAATAAGAATTAATAAAAAAAACCAACAAGGCCAAGAAACCGCTTGAATGATACGCTTGCACTTGAGCAATACAACGATAGCCTGCGAAGTCAAAATCTGCATTACCGAGTGTGAGTACTATTCTTTAGTCGAGGAGTGTCAAAATTTCGGAGAGATTCATCAAGTAGTATTGTTTTGAAGGCTGTTGAAAGTGAGTGAGCTTATATTTTTGTGGAATCTTGGAAAAAGAACAATACCCCTCAGTGATTCGATTTAATTTTTTGGATGGGAAAACGTGTGCAGAAATCAAAGAGAAGTCGAACGCAATTTATAAGGACCATGCGTCTTCGAAGACTACCAGATACTAGTTTAATGAATTTAAGCGTGGCCGAACACCCGTCTTTGATCAGGAGCGGCCAGGTCGTCCCACTGAATTGACTAGTTCATGATATCGCGTTAGTAGACCGCCGGGTGAAGATTGGAGAAACTGCTAATACGGTAACACCTCAATTGAACGTATACAAAACATCCTTCACGAAAAATGGAGTACAAGAAAGATATCGGCGAGATGGGTGCCGCGACTGTAGACGATTGATCAAAAAGGGAATTGCGTGATAACTTGAAGGCAATGTTTGGACATGTTTAAGCGCAATACCAGATGGACTGAGGCCGTTCTCATAAGGCAGAAACAAAAAATTGGCAAAACAATTAAATTCTCATTTCCGTCACGCGTAACTATGGCATATTTCAATGTTGCCATTTACTTTTTACCACTGTAATTACAGTACCACTTATTTTTTCCTAATTTGTCATGTCTTGAGTTTCTAAAGTTGGTTAAAAATTAAAAAGCGCCAATAAAGGATATTGTTGAAGCACGAATATTTCTTGTGCAACCGCGATATGCTTTTTCCGTCACGCATGGTTTAAGTAGTGAAATCAGTCGTTAGATGGCGTTAGGAGTTCTCAGACAGAGTTTGGTTATGTTGCTTTACAGACAGTGCGTGTAAATTAGTTGATTCCTCCTGCAAAATATCGTGTTCCTTTTCTGTGAAGGGAAGGTAAGTTGTTACTATGTACTTTTCTCTTCTCATTTCCGTCCCGTAAGACAACCTTTTTAATGGAAAGATTAAAGGATAATTAAATATTTAACAAAATCAGTTAACACTGTACAGTTTCTGATTCCCTAACCTTAGTTTATCTTGTTGTTGATTTTGATATAAATCATTATTATCTTTCAAATTCTGATTTCCGTCTCATTTCCTTCACGCTCGCAAAATAATAGGTTATCGTAGCGGCGGCCGCTCACGCATGCGTTGAGCTAGCGCTTCTGTTGGTTCCGCACACATGACCACAGAGGCGCCAACTCAACGCATGCGCAAGCGGCCGCCACTACGATAACCTTCAAAGCTTGTTATGGCGAAAGCATGGATAATATTTGACTTACCCTCGTAATATTGCTGTGCCCTCTTTCTTCGCCTGGAGAGCGGGTTGTTGTCCGTCTTTTTTACGTTTTATTTTCTAGCAATTATAGAATTTATTGGCATTTTTTAAATAGTTTTTGTATTCACTTTAACTTGTCGGTCCTAATTTCTCATTTCCGTCCTCATTTCACACTAGGTTGTTAAAAAAAATAATTATATTAAAGGAATTATAGGAATTGTTGTTGTTTTTAGACATAGGAAAATATGGTTCTACTTATTCCACTGGTGTTCTTCATTAATATTTTATTTTTTTTAATTTTTTTGTCCTCTGTTGTGTTTTTCTCTACCAATTTCTTAAATACGTTATTTCTATGGGGTCTATGGAGTCCAAATTCATTTTCTGGGTAAAACGGAATACAAGCTAATAAAAAAAAAAATTTAACGTGATAAGGGACCCTTTTTCGTATTTTTTCTTGGTAGTTCTTTGTGCGCGACGGAAATGTCTAAAATACCAACACAAATCCACGAATGAATGTCCAAGGTTATTTTTTTGATTTTCAAGTTTAAAATAACATTCCACACCGCTGTAGAAATTTGCAAAAAATTTACAAGGCACTTAAATCTTTGGATCTGTTTTTTAAAAGTACTGAGTCTAAAAAGTTAACAGTTATTGAAAATGACCCTTATATACTCCCAAAGATTTTCAATAGGATTTAGTACATACATTTCTTGACACCATAGTTTAACACACTTGCAAGTACTTAACGGCAGATGGACCTCTTTAGGCATGATATTACTAATCAATACCCAACTAAGAAAACTACATTCCATTCTCAATACACCATACCATACACCTCAATTATAATTTCGTCGATCTCAAGGCCCCTAATCGTCAAAAAAAATGTTCTAGATTAGAGCTATACGTAATATTTCACTTTCACCGATTTCCAGCATTAATATATCAAAGTACCAGCGACAATATCGCTGTGTAAGATCCATTTTAATTAAAAGATTCCTCTCCATTACTTTATCCTGCATATCCATATATATCGCGTATTTTAATTAATTTCCTCTGAATGCTTAACAGAATTTAGGCATCCTGCTAAGACAGAAGGAATAAGGAGGGCAACGATCACTGCCCTATTACATCTCAGCGAATTTAATTCGGTTCTTGTACTGTAAATTCGAAATTCGTAGAACTCCATCAATCCTTTCCCTAAATACGATTAAACAAAAGGGAGAAGACGACGACGAAGAACACGAAATGGAGGGATTAAAATGGAGAAGGAGACAATGCCCTTCCAGATGTCGGAGGACGATAAATTCTGAAGAATCCATCTGTCACAGGGATCGCATGAACGGGACGCAGATTATATTTCATTTCAGCGCTTTTTTTATCTTCCGAAACTCATCCCTATGAAGCGTCAGCTTCTCTTTTCTGTACCTCCGAATCTTTTTTGTCGCCCTTCTTTTTTTCTGGTAAGGAAGGTGATAATTTAATTTCGTATGAATGTCTCTATGTGAGGAAGGGCTTGGTGTATTTTTTAAAGGTTTTTAATTAACGGTCAAGTAAAGTAAATTTGACGATTGCTTTTGTATATTACAACTTTTCCGTTCAAATTCCGAATTTGAATCGTTTAAAGAATCTCTATCCTCCAAAGAAAGGTGATTAAACAAAAGCTGGTAGAAAGAAGCGTTTGACTATAAGAAAAATGATAATTCTCGACCAGAAGGCTTAGAATGTTAGTCTGAAAAGTGAAACAAGTATTTCTTTTATCAAAAAATCTCTGCCGTTCCAGCGAAACTTTCGGCCTAGGAAACAGAAAATGTTTGCCATGGTGACCACTGAAGTATGAGACGGTGCGTTGTCTTGCTGGAACAAAATTTTCCTCTTCAAATGCGGCCGTTTTCCCGCAATTTTACGCAACTCCGATGACTATCCCAAAAAGCACTCTCCATCACTTTCCTGGCCGATGGAACAATCTTCGCCTTTTTTGGAGCCGATTCATCCTTCGACTTGGCTTCAGAAGCGTACTGGAATATCCAAGATTCATGTACAGTCATTAATCGACATCAAAACTCAACGGGGCTTTGGAAATGTCAATTCGAATGTGTTTTCGGTCTTTAGTGAGTAAATGTGACACCCAACGTGCGGTTAGCATTTTCGCGATGCCCACAGCATCTGTTATCTCTGTAACCTTAATTTGACGATCGTCTAGCACCTTTTAGTGAACTTTTCCGATGTTATCGGTAATGGTTGCGGTTTTTGGTCGTCCCCAATGTTCATCGTCAACTAAGCTGGTGCGGCCCTTTTAAATTCAGCTGGCCAAAATTTCACTGTGGCAAATGATGGTGCAGGGGCACCACATCCTCCATTGCTTATAAGAAACATCTGTTGGCATCACCTCAATGTAACCTCAAAACAGATACTCGTAGATTGAGTCCCATTTCTAAAGTAAGACTTGAAATTTATCTTGAAATCGTAATTTCCTAAAAGAATCCTGAGATCGGTCAAGTTTTGTTAAGGAGGACATTTTTTGAGATAAAAAGTACATTTAATATTATTTCCTCTTTTCTTGCATAATCATTTTTTTTTTAATGTTAAGTACGATAGTGGGGCTCGTAATAATCGTTTGTAATTCCTTTTTTTTTCATTTTAACATATGGAACAAATTGTCAAAATCTATAGACGATAGAGTAGGTTGGTGCTGGTCGGTGGAATCTTTGTACCTTGAACAATGAATTAAATAATGGTTCGTCTAATGTTTTTTTCACATTCTTAATGACACATACATTTATAATTACTTTTAGGTATTTATTTATATTTTATTTTATACTTTATACTTTAATATTAATGTATTTTTGTTTTTACTTCACGCAGTGTACTTTTACACTAGTCACATTATTAGTATTATTATTATTACTATCATTATTATTAATTGTTGCAGATTTCGAACACGAATTTGCCAAAATAAAGAAAAATTGCAAACATGACCTTATTGTTAGATAAAACATCCTTGAAATGATGTGTGTTACTTGCCCTATTATCTCAACAAAACAAAAAAAAATAATCGAGAACGCAACGTTGAAAATCGTAATTTTTTGGTGGTTTATGCGTTCAACCTGCGCATTTCCCCCTTCGCCCATGTACCCTATTTTTTCTTCTCCCTTTTCGAAGCATCCACTTTCGCAGAAGCCGTTGAATTATTCATACTGCACCGAATTATCGATAGGTGGCGCATGTGTAATTTATACGCAAAAGGTCAGTGTTTTATGACGGTTAAAGCGGAAATATGTCGTATTTGTCGTTTCTCGTAGATATAAAGCTGGCCGGACTGGTAATAAAATCATTTTTATATCAAGTATGTGTTACATTGTCGATAATATCTTTTGCAAGGACTATATTATTTTTTGAATACAATTATAAGTTATGAGGATTCAAATTATTTTTGACGAGTCTGGAAAATAACCTGTTTACAAACGCGTTTTCTAAACAGCGCGTTCAACGAGGAATGAATCATATCATAATACAGGGTGGGGCAGAGCAACTTGCTCATTTAGAAATTCAATAAAAAAAAAAGTAATGCAGATATATATTTAATTCTTTGAACAGGATCAAGTACAACATTTAAATTGTATGTTTTCCCAGTTTTAAAGATGATATCATGCAGATGGCATCCATTATTCTCAATACACTGCGTTAATCGAACTCAAAAGTTTCGTTCAACTCTTTCCAGCATATTAACGGGTATGTTGGCGTCAGCTTGACGAATGTTGTTCTTCAGGTGAGCCAGGGTCCTAGGACTATCGTTGTAGACAAGTGATTTTAGACAGCCCCATAAAAAATAGTCGCAGGGGGCTAAATCAGGCGATCGTGCTGCCCAGTGCAGATCGTCTCTCAAAGAGATGAGGCGTCCTGGGAAGTGTTGCCGCAAAATAGTCATTGACACACGCGCTGTGTGTGCCGTTGCACCGTCCTGCTGGAACCATACATCTCCCACATCCATCTCGTTGAGAATTAGCAGGAAAAACTCCTGAATCATGTGGACATAACTGCGACCGTTAGAAAAGTATGCCTCGACAGCGAACGCTCGCTCCACCTTCGTCCACCCCATGATGCTAACTAAACCAAGCGAAGCTACAACTTTATGCCCCGCTCTCTCGAATGTGCCTATCCCCACCCTCCTCGAAGCAACCATCGCTTCAGGGCGCCAAATTCAAATAAGCAAGTTGCTCTGCCCCGCCCTGTATTTTCATTTGAAAACGTAAATATGATATTGACAGTCACAGCAAGAAAACGTCAACGATTTTCAAACTTAAATACACATTGATGTGTTTTGTTTTCATTGTCGTATTATTTATTATGTGTATTACATTTCCAGAATACAATATTTTATCATTTAATTGATATTAAATTTATCAATTCATCTTCGTTTATTCGAATTTTATAAGCATTTATGTAGGTACCTAGGTACATCTTCAACTTAAATCTATAAAAAGATATTTTCTCAACAAGCAAACCAGATAGCTTGGTAGCAGTTATAAGGAAAGTTATTACAAATGTGTTGCAAATGCTAAAAAATCAAATAAAAAGTAGGGTATTCCATTAAAAATATTAAGCTAGGTAGCGCCACCTAGCGATAACGCATTTAATTTATACAATTTTTATCGCAAAATATGTGCCCCTACCGTACATTCGTTCCTGAGATATCGCGTTGCTCCATTCCTCGCTGAACACTCTGTATATCTTTTTGTGTTCAAAAACATATAATCCTTTGTTATAAGAAACGTTCCTCTATTACATTGGGAGAGAAAATAATTTTTTACAATGGAATATGAAAGAGATAAATCATCATAAACGCCGTCTAAACGTTGTTTAATGTGACTAGGCGTATGCCCTTCTTTTGTTAGAAATTCAATGACTCAATTTTCCTGAGGCATTTTCATGTACTAGTCACGTTGTCTGGCTGGCTATTAAAACTACTACTCTTCGAGCCGTAATATATATCGTATAGGCCCTGCACATGTGCAACTATGACGCAACGGAGTTTAAACACACTCGAACCTGTATAAGCCTGTCAGGTTGGGAATTTCTGGCGACTACCTCGTATTTCAATTGTGTTACAGGTTGTTTTTTTATGTTTTGTTTTGATTTTAAATTTATGCTGATATATTAGCCTGTACACATTTTTTTTTAAATTTGTTTGTTCTGTTCCTTTTGCTAAAAGGATGGATTGGTACCATAATTCTTCTTTTCTATTTCTACATTAGTAAAATGAATACTCTAATAGCGCCAAATATAAAATACACAACTTCTATTACTTAGCTGTAAGATCTCCAGTATGTTTTATTTATTATTGTCATGGTAACCAAACAATATTAACATCGGAAACTAGTTTGATGCAATTTCTAAACGCAAGACTCGTCATTGACGAAAGGTAGCTACTTGGACTTAACATTTTAAATCAATAGTTTAAAAACGTCAAAGTCAATATCCCTTTAGATTTGACGAGAGCATGTTCTGTTTTGCACAAGTTGCGTCTACGCATGTGTACATCATTTTACCTTATTTTCTGAGTATTTAGTGTTTTCCCTCACAAAAGGTTGTCATGAACCGTTATCCGTCCGCACAAACTTAAAGACCCATGGGCTAAAAGAAAAGAGTATAAAATTATAACAATCATCTTTTCTAACAAATCTTTAAATTATCTTGCGATTTGATTCAATTTCTATTTTGTAAGTTCATTTTTTTTGTAAATTAATTTTGGAAAACCCTGTATATTATTTTTAAATACCGATGTATATTTAATCAAAGCGATTGAAGTTGTGTTACTATATGTATTAACGAATGTTTTATTTGTACGCGTCACGTACAAGGCCACAGTACATCATAAGCAAAAAGTGCAACGTCACGGTCAAGAATTGTATATAAACCCTCCAGATTTACATGGCAAGTCGCCGATTACGCTGACTACAATATGCTAAGCAATAGTTTCACCTCTACGCGACAAGTCGGCGTACACGCAGACTACAACAGGCTGAGTAGAGTCCGGGAAATATCCCTCGGGTAGTCGGATCTTCGCCGGCAACCTTGGAATATTTTTCCAATCACCCCCGCAGCAACAACCATCAGCGTTTTGTTAGATTCCGCCGAGAGAAAGACCGCCGTTTGAATCATTCAAGTCTATGATTAACTTATACTAAAACCAGTTGCAAATACTTGATTTATTTTGACTTAGAGAATCTAAGACCGTAAACGAATTTTTGCCAATACCCGTAACAAATGTTTGACTATTTGAGATAGTGGATACTTGTTGAGCCCGCAAGTATATTCACCCATAAGCGTTTGACGTTTTACAAAACATTTAAAAGGCGTTTTATTTTCATCCACGTTCATAGACATACAATAAGATAGATAGAGGGAATTTTAAGCAGAACTGTTTATTCATAATTTGGTGAATTTTGAAGTTGCCGAAATAGTCCAGAGGGAGCACGAACGTCGCAAGGTGATATTTGTCCCTTAATTTCAGTGAATTTTGCTCTACTAAAGTGGTAAATTTGAAGTATTGTCGTACCCCAGTATCTTATGTTCTTGTATTGCATAGAAACCTTCCAGTATTCTCATAAAAACGATTAACATTGGCAGAATTGCATCTAGTCGAGTTGAACTCGCTTCTAACTCGCTAAAAAATTCAAGCCAAAAATATACTATGCAGATAGAAGATACCCAAAGGACGAATATCGTAAACTATGCGGACTCGCCCACATCTCCTTTACAACATTCGAGAATTTTTCGGGTAAATTTCCGCTAGGGATAGATAGCCAAGAATTGTGAAGTTAATATTGTAGATTCCAGCCGGTCCATTGCGAAAAGCGCTTACTCACTCGGATCTTGAATAACGTCGCGGTATCCGGCGGCTTAGTCCAATTGGCTACGTTTTTAATGAGAGCAATTTGTCTTTAAATGGAGGTCGGTCGAGGCGGACTCTTTTTAAAGCTTTAGGGTTGCCGACAAGAACATGCGCTGCGAACATGGAAGAGTGACGGCGAATTTTACGCCAGATTACATTTTCATTGGTTAGAGACACACGTGAAAGATGTGGCGGAGGGTTTTGCTTTGAAACATGTTTGTTTAATGGTCGCTAGAGCGTGGTTAGGTTGAACGTGAACCGTTTTAACCAATTCATTCAGGGTAGACCGTTCCATTTTCCATTTTTCTGATTAAATTAATGAGATGAGCCCTTTTAGTTTAGTGCTTGCAAGTTATGTTGGAAAAAAATAACTCATGAGTTGTTTGGCATCCTTGTTTGTAAATTCCGTCTAACATGCAAATTATGGTAACAATATATCTTCTAAACAAAATTTTTTCCAGCTTGAAGTGAAAATTTTAATGAAATCTTCCAAATCAGAGAATTTTGAATTCGATAACATGTGGAACATTCTCTCTTATCTCTAAATATATTTGTTAAAGATTCTTCAGATGAAACATAAGCCAACTTATGTAAGTAACCTTTAGATATTTCACATTCCACAGTGGACAAACCCGTCTTTTTTACAGTTATTTCTTTATTACTACTTTGAAGCGTGTGGAATAAGCATATTTGTGAGGACGGATCAGTCTCTGACAGTCAGGCAGCCTTAAAGGCACTACCATCTTATGGTGTAACCTCCAAACTAGTATGGGAGTGCCTGGAAACCCTAATAGCTCTGTCTAAACACAACAAGGTCAGACTGGTGTGGGTACCAGGGCACAGGGGCATAGCAGGTAATGAAGTTGCAGACCAGCTAGCGAAGGAAGGTTCAAAAATGCATCATATAGGCCCTGAACCGGGTCTAGGTATTACCAAGAATGCAGTGCGTGATGCAATTAATGAGTGGATCATAACACAACACCAATTAAATTGGAAACATCCAGCTGGACAAAAGCACAGCAAACGGATGGTGGGAAGACCGTCGCAACATCTGACTGCTGACCTGCTTGAATTAAGCAAGATACAGCTTAGGGCAGCAACATGTCTATTAACAGGACATGGCTGTTTGAGAGGCCACTTGTATAAGATGGGGATCTACAAAGATGAGCCCTTATGTAGACTTTGCAATGAGGAGGAGGAAACAGCCCCTTATATTATTTTCGAATGTCCAGCGTTAGCTCAACGCAGATTCGCTATGCCAAGCACAATTGAACTACCAATGGAGAAAGATTTACTACATAGGCTCTTAAACCTGATTGCGGGAACTAACCTGTTCGAGTAAAACAAAACCGAAGCGGGAATAATACAATAAGCTACTAAGCTTCAGTGTTAGGGATGTAAAGACCAGCCCTGCTTTGGTAGGAAAATCAATCAATCAAGGACGGATCAGGGAAATTTCCTCTCAAAGCATTTCTTTCCTAATCGCCTTTCGCCGTTAATACTACAGTTATATAGGATGCCTTAGGATTTTCTCTTTTAAAAGTTTTTATAAACCAATTTATGTTTTCTTCCATCTCGCATCTCTCTCCATCTCTCCATCAACTGCATATTCAAGCAGTTTTCTCGACTTTTGTACTACTCTAACACGTTTTCAAGTGCCTCAAGATTGTTTAGGTAATAATTCTTATTGACTAAATGCAAAATTTCAAAATTCTCATTCCTCGAAAAACTGTGACCACTAGAGATTAAATGCTGAGAAAAATGTGAGAATCCCGTAGCATTGGGTCGTAAGCATCTTATGTGTTCTTTTATCCGAGTATCAAAATTGCGATACGTCCTGCCAACGTAACAACTTTGGCAATCCCCACAGGTTAGTTTATAAACACCACATTTTTAGGATCTATCTATTCGACCTTTATTATTTAAATGTTCAATGGTGACTCGTTGCGAGTTGTTCATATTAGGAAGAAGGGTAGATAAAAAGGTCCTTTTACTTTAGTAATTCATTATTTAAGGTTGCATTACGAAGTGAACGGATCGTCTTTTAGGAGATATTAAAATCATTCCTAAGTATCTCCGTGATAATTAGAGAGCGGAATTATATGCATCGGAAATCGACAAAATATGCGCATATATATGCAGAAAAATTCTTCGAAATATGCACAATTTTTGCTAAATATGCAGTTTTATGCACGTGCGCTTCTGATACCGATTAACTTCTTGTTAAATGTTATAAAACAAGAATAATCACAACGAAGCATTTTACAAACGTTTATTGTTCTTATGTTATTCCCACTTACATAAAAAATGTGCTGGTAACATATCAGAATACATGTTATTGAGTTTCCTATTCTACCCGGAATATTTGAAACACTATTTTCTAAATCATTGATTAATTTAACTGATTCAGTTAGTGGCGGTGATTCCTTTTCAAGTTTTGTTATTGTCAAAGAAACAAATTCATAATTGGCTTTAATAAATATCAATTCATTAGGCAAAGAAGAGTTTTTCAAAATTTCTTGACATTTTGCAATAGGATTGCAGTTGTCAGTAGAGAATTCTGAAATAATGTTTTTGATTTCTAGATAATGGTTTGCATAAAATATTGCGGCATTTAGCCAAGTACCCCATCGGGTAATGACGGGTTCAGGTGGTAAAGGATTATCCGGCAACTTTTCTGTATAAATATGAACTCTCAATGGTGACTTTACGAAAATTTTCTTAACGTTACTGATTAATGTATTTACTGCTGGAAATTGCTGCCAAATTTCCTCAGCCACCCTATTTAATCCATAAGCCAAACAAGTAACATGTATTAAATTAGGGTACAAAAGTTTAAGCTGTTGACCCGCTTTAATCCCCACATAAAATTTGGTAATCGTACTATTTGAAAAAATATGAGAAGCAGATTTTAAATGTTTGGGTTACGTCCAAATCTTTAAAGGTTTTAAAAATATTTAAAAATATGTTTCTATAAAGTCTTCACTTCCGCTTTTCCACCGTGCTTCCCTATTTTCTTCGTCTTGGGAAGCATATACAGCAATTAATCTCGAAACTACACACTCAAGATCCCATAATCTAATAATACAGGAAATAAAAAAAATCACATAAAGACCTACCGGGTACACCATATCTACTCTTAACTCCACCACCTTTCCTTACATTCAAGAAAGCCTACTCTTGATGTGTTTATAACTTCCCCAGACGCTCGTAAGAGGGAGCTACATTTTCTACCGCGCAATCGGCGAGCGGGAAATGCTGTAAATAACGGGCTGCGGTAAAATTTAATGGCACACGGTCCCAGTTCGATTATAATCAACGTCACTTATCGTCCTAGATAGGTTAAGAACAATTTATAACGCTTAAAGAGATGTGTGGAACGAGGAGAGGAAAATTTGGAATATTGTTGGATGGTGTTTTATTTTTGGTAATTTAATGACTTGCCAGTTAATTATTTATTCAAAAACGTCTCTAGAAGATCTTAAAAGACGATACCAAATAAATTTATATTGCATTTTAAATGCGTGCTAACCAAACAAGTTTCGTAGTAGGCTCTAATTATACAAAATATTAGAAAGGCGATACACGAACAGCACTAAAAGTGTTAATAGAACGCTTAAAGAATCGTTAAAGCTCTACAATTTACTATCACGTTACCGGCAGGTAATACGTCGGTCTTTTTCACATAAAATTAAGTTAGAAATAATTGCGCAATTAGAAAAAGCTTATGTAATCGACGAATGCGTAAGCGGCAAAAATATTAACAGCTCGTTTGCATAAAACGATATGCAATTTAAAAAGTTGCACGAATATATCAACAACGCTATGATATTTCTGACTGCATATTTTAACAACAGTTATATTAATAAGTACGTAGTTGAAGGGAGTTATCATGTATTTTATTGGAGGACACTACAGAAATATTTTTTTGTAATAAGCAAGGATGTGACCAATAACAATATTAAAGCGCTTTTGAACGTTACATAGTGGAATTTGAAAAACAACTTTATATGTTACAAAAATTATTCTTTTTTTAAAATAAAAATATAACCTCCTCTTTGCTCCATACAAATTTCTTTAAAGTATACAACGCTAGGTTTCGGCTTACACCGTCATCAACTAGAATCTAGCTAGAAAGAAAGTACGGATATTGTTAAAGGTTAAATGTTAGAATTGTATTTAAATTTGTATGAAAATTGAAGTTAGTAAAAGTCAACAAGTGGTAAAATGGTAAAATTGGACATTGGTGAAAGGTTGAATGGAACTGCAAATAATGAAATTAAAATTTGAGCTGTACTCTATTTATCTTGCTTTTCCATTCCGTTAGTTACACAGTTATCCTTTATATTTTCTTTTTCCATTCCGTCGATAATCAGTTCCAGGTCTCCCTCATTCTCTTCCCTAAATCTTTATTTTCTTGTTCGTTTTACTTTTGCATTTCCTGAATTTTTTTAACATGTATTTCCTAATTTCTTTTAACATTTTGTAAATATCATTATTTGTTATTTCGTCTTCTGTATTGTTTGATTCGGAGTTGTGTTGCTTTTGATTTTCTTAATTACCCAGAGAGGGAAGGAACGGTTCCATTTTCTCCAGTTTCTTTTACCCCTTTTTCTTCTCTTACTTCCCATTTCTCTTCTTCTTCTCCTTCTTCTTATTATTATTCTTTTTCTTGTTCTTTTCCTTATTCTTCTGTTACTTCTTCTTCTTCTGGTCCTTGTTCCTCTTTTAGTTCCTCTTCTCCTTCATCCTTTACTTCATTTTCGTTTGCTTCCTCTCCTCTTTCTTCTTCATCTACTTATTCCCATTCCAATCCTTCTTTTCCTTCTTCATCTTCTCCTTCTAAACCCTCCTTTTGTTCTTCTCCTCCTTCTCCTTTCAGTCCTTCTTTTCCTTCTTCTCCTTGCAATCCTTCTTTTTCTTCTTCTTCTTCTCCTTCCAATCGTACTTTTCCATCTTCCTTTCCATCTTATTCTCCTTTGTTTTGTCTATATCTGTTCCTTCTTTTATTTTCCCTTCTTCCTCTTTCACTTCATTTTCGTTTTCTTTCACCTTACCTCTTTCTTCTCCTTCTTATCCTTTTTTTCTCCTTCCTCTTATCCTTTGTTTATTTTTTTCTACTTTGTCTTCTTTTATTTTCCCTTCTCCTTATTCTTCTTCTTCTACTTCGGTTTCGTCCTCTTCCTCTTTCCTCTTCTTAATTCTTCCTCTACTTTCCCTTCCCTAGCATCACCTTTCTCCAATCTTCTTCTTCTGTTTCTTCTTCTTCTGTTTCTTTTTCTTCTTCTTCCCGCCATTGTTCTTCTTTTATTTTCCATTCTCCTTCTTCTTCCTTTACTTCATTTTCGTCCTGCTTCTTCTCCTGTTTCTTATTCATCTACTTATTCTCCTTTCAATCCTTCTTTTCTTACCTTCTCCTTCTCCTTCCAATCCTTCTTCTCCTTCCTCTTCCAATTCTTCCTTTCCTTTTTCTTCTTCTTTTCCTTAAAAGCCCCCGTTTTCTTCTTCTTCTTCCCCTTCCAATCCTCATTTTCTTTCTTATTCTCCATCTTATCCTCATTTCTTTTCACTTTCTTTATCTGTTTCTTCTTTTATTTTCCATTTTCCTTCTTCTTCTTTTCTGTCATTTTCGTCTTCTTTCACTTTGCCTCTTTCTTCTCCTTCTTATCCTTTTTTTCTTCTTCCTCTTGTTCTTCGTTTGCTTTTTCTTCTACTTTGTCTTCTTTTATTTTCCCTTCTCTTTGTACTTCTTCTTCTTCTACTTCAGTTTAGTCCTCTTCAATTTTGCTCCTTTTCCTTCTTCCTCTACTTCCCCTTCCCTATCATTCTTCTTCTCCTATCTCTTCCTCTTTTCCTTCTTTTTCTACTTCTTGCACCTTTTCTTTCTTCCTCTACTTTGCCTTCCCTACCATTCTTCTTCCCCTATCTCTTCCTCTTTTCTTATATAATCAGATTTGCCTTACGACAAAGTGACCCTTAAGCCTAAATTATAAAAATCATCAATTAAAAAGTGCTGACCATGTGAAATTTTTAGGACTTCAACTCGATAGTGCCCTGAACTGGAACACGTAAGTGCACTGATGAAGAGAATTTCAGAAATGGTCTACACGTTGAGAGCTATATCTGCTCAAGTTCATGTAGAAGCTGCACTTTCTGCATACCACGCCTACATAGGCTCGAGGTTGTCGTATGGTATAATCTTCTGGGGAAATTCCGTTGACGCAGATCGAATATTTATCATGCAAAAATTGTGTTTAAGAAGCATCTTTATCCTGAAAAAAAGAGAGTCTTGTAAAAGTATTTTCACACAATATGGTATACTTATCCTGCCAGCGTTGTATGTTTTCGAATGTGCATGCTTTGCAAACAAACACTACAGTGAATTGTTGCTAAAACATGAAACTAACCATAATTATAACACCCACGAATGTGAGAAATCGATCCTACGCACACCGCAAACAATATTCACACAAATACACAAAAGTGCTATCACACAAGTGCTAAAAATATGTAACAATATTTCAAGTGAAAGCAAAGTGAAAGAAATTAACATTTAGAAAAAAATAATAAAGGAAAAATTGGTTGAAAAGTGCCTGTACAACACTATTGACTTCTTTGAAACAAAAATTTAAACAAAATTTAAATGTAAATTCAGATAATTTTCTATACTAATAGATATTGTTTTTTATGACGTGTTTGATACTGTATTAGTATCATGAAATAAATGTCGTTATTATTATTATTATTTTCTCTTTTATTTACCCTTCTCCTCCTTCTTTTGTTGCGTCATCTTCGTCTGCTTCTTCTCCTCTTTCATTATCATCTACTTATCCTCCTTCCAATCCCTCTTTTCCTTCTTCTCCTTCTCCTTCCAATCCTTCCTTTCCTTTTTCTTCTCCATCTTATTCCCCTTTCTTTTCTCTTACTTTGTCTCTTTCTTCTTTTATTTTCCCCTCTCCTTCTTCTTCTTTTACTTAACGTTCGTCCTCTTTCAACTTACCTCTTTTTTTTCCTTTTTTTTCCCCTTCTTATCCTTCGTTTGTTTCTTCTTTTGTTTTGTTTTCTTTTATTTTCCCTTCTCCTTCTTCTTCTTGTACTTCAGCTTCGTCCTCTTCCTCTTTTCTCCTTCTCCTTTTTCTTTTCTATCATTCTTTTTCTCCTGCTTCTCGCTCTTCTCCTTCCCCATCTTCTTCTGTTTCTTCTTTTCTCCTTGTTCTTCTTTTATTTGCCTTTATCCCCCTCTTCGTCCCCTTTCTCTTCCCCTTATTTCTCCTTGTCATCCTCCTAATCTGTTTCTTCCCCTTCTTTTTCCTTTTCTTCATCTCTTTCGTACAAGTATCTTATTAACTCCCCTTATTTTATAACTTGCTGTAATTTAATTTATAATTTATAACAATTTCAATTACACATAAACAAAATTCTACGATTTGGTTTTTATTTATTTTTTCAATCATGATTACTTTAGTCTAGAATGGAATTTTTGATAAAATTTGTAATTATCCAAATCAACTGTTTTAAAAATTATTTAATTCAGCCCAACACTAGCTGCATAACATCTTTCAACGTCCCAATCTCAGAATCAGCGCGTCAAATCTTGCAATAAAACCTCCTCAACGTTTCACAGCTTCCCGATTAAACCCCAAGCTCAATTTCATCCAAACGATCGGCCTACAGAGGCAACAACGGTCAGGCGTCTATGGAAATCATCTCGCATCATGGAAATTACTCCTCGCTAATGGTTTTTCAATGTAAATTTCTCTTGTTTTTCCCGAGCTTAATTGATGGAAGAGCAGTCGAATGCATTATATCCGGCTGGCGCTGTTCGAATTCGTTTTTTTTAATGAACGACTCAATACGGTGAAATGTTCTACACGTCTATGTGTGCACTCGCATTGAAATTGTGAGTGCAATCAGTGTTATGTGGTTGCCATTTTGATAACGTCTCCGTTTAATGATGCATGTATATGAAGCTTTTGGTGTATCTGTGCCGGTCAAATGAATAAAAGAAAATATTTAAAAATCAAAATCGGTAGTTCTGTATTGAAAGCGTTCAAAATAGTAATTTATTGTATGAACATTTAAAATAAAATTTGTTTAAATGCAGTTTTCAAGATCTATTTTCTATCGTTGCTTCTTATCTATAGTAAAATACCCCAACTCTAGGAATTCAGCATTGAATTCAACGATTTCCTCTAGACCTAAAATTAGATTTGAGTAATTTTCTGTAAATGGTCCTCATACGCTAGTATGATTTATTCAGCTGTTGGTCCTCTTAGACAATGAAAAGGATAGAACTGAGGATGATTATTTGTATCCATCACTCCAGCAAATTTTGTTCATCAAAACAAGGATAAGGCTGGATTTAGAATAATGTGTAGTTTCATGATAAGTATGCTGTTGCAGAATATGATTTTTTATTATGTTACATTAGTGCAATACAAGAAGCTTCTGTTTATGTGCAAAATAGTGTGGATCCGTGTGCCTCGAGCTCTGGAACATATAAATAATACGCTAGTAGCATATCAGAATACATGTTATTGAGTTTCCTATTCTACCCGGAATATTTGAAACACTATTTTCTAAATCATTGATTAAGTTAACTGATTCAGTTAGTGGCGGTGATTCCTTTTCAAGTTTTGTTATTGTCAAAGAAACAAATTCATAATTGGCTTTAATAAATATCAATTCATTAGGCAAAGAAGAGTTTTTCAAAATTTCTTGACATTTTGCAATAGAATTGCAGTTGTCAGTAGAGAATTCTGAAATAATGTTTTTGATCTCTAGATAATGGTTTGCATAAAATATTGCGGCATTTAACCAAGTACCCCATTGGGAAATGACGGGTTCAGGTGGTAAAGGGGTATCCGGCAGCTTTTCTCTGTAAATCTGAACTCTCAATGGTGACTTTAAGAAAATTTTCTTAACGTTACTGATTAATGTATTTACTGCTGGAAATTGCTGCCGAATTTCCTCAGCCACCCTATTTAATCCATGAGCCAACTTGTATTAAATTAGGGTACAAAAGTTTAAGCTGTTGACCCGCTTTAATCATATATGCCGCTGCATCGGACAACATGACCAACCAAACACTTACAAGAAAATCGTATATGGCTGTACAATTCTAAATACTAGTGTATTATACACAAAACAAAACTTACCGTTTTCCCATATGCTTTGCAGAAAACTCTTTCATCCGTTAGAATAAGTTCAGGAAGAGTTTTGATCCATGATACAATTAAACTTGTACTCACCTTTGGCATTTTTCACTACCGCACCAATCTACTTCAACGTCTGGTTATACAATGAATAAGAAACATTTTGGTAGCCACAATTTTCCCCCAGGCCCACTGGTCTTCAAGTGTGGGTATTAAATAAAATATGTAAGTCCAGATAACGACAAACTTGGAGAAACGGTGAAGCATTGTTATAGTATTGTGTAAGAGAGAGATGTAAAAATAAGTGTATGAAATTTCGAGGGAAGAATCACCAACAATAATTCGCCTCCTCCTACCAAATAAAAGTACAATAGCGAACTCAAATATCAAGACACTCAACCCCCTCCTCCCCCTTCACCCCCAATCAATATACCCATTTTTTTTTATATTTTCTCCTAACGTAATCATTGCCTTGCTAAATTATTCAAATTCATTCTATATTCGTAAAGGTCCCCTCGCAGCATTTTCAATAGGAATTCATGCATAATGGACTCGTTCCTCCAATTCTATATTTACAATCTTGTCGTCCTTTCTAGTGCGGTTATCATTAGCTTCTCTTTAGTCGCTTCCATATTTACAATAGGCCTAATTACAATAATAGAAATAACACGACCGTGGCAGTATATTTCCGATCTAATCGTCACCTGTCACGAATGCTTCCGCTATAATCGATCGTGGAGTACAATCGTGGACAATTTGTCTAAGTCTTGTTCTTTTGTTTGGCGCCTATAATATCCTTAATATTTTATTTTGTTAAAGTTGGATTTTATTCAAATGATTTTAGTTATTTTTGGTAATTTGCCGCGATTGTTTTGTGGTTATATTTAATCAAGCGTTCAACGTGTACGTTCTATTGCAAATTATGTGTTATTTTAAGTTGTGAATGTTTAATTTCTTCTATTTGTTTGATTTGTACATTGATGATTTTAATGTTGTGTTAGTCTAGTATTGTTAAACATTATATATTCATTGTTTTTTATTATCTTATGGAAAATAGGTTACTTTTGTATTTGTATACTGTGCCCAGCAAAATTATGGAATAATTCATTAAATTTGAAGAAATTTGTTTTGCGAAGAAATGCTCGGGCCGATTCTTTTTATTTTGATGGGTCATTTAATTGTCTAAATGGTAAAATCAAAATGTTGATGCCTAACATAACAACATTTTCGAATAAAAATCATTTAAAGATGATTGTTTCAAATATTATATATAAATATCTTGACGATAAGCAAATCTATGAACATATTCATTTTGTACAATGCGAATGACGTCAGGACTAATTCGATTCATTTAATACCTAATTTTATTAAAGGGGTACTCCAAAACTGTGGCACTGGAACACTAAAACAGTTCACTAAAACCCTTACCACAACGCTTAATTCGTACTGGACGCACGTTTCGATAGCCAAGCTATCATCATCAGCAGCAAGACTGAACTAACAAGCTAAGTGAGAAACTAACCTTATATAGAAAAATTATGCAATATGTAAATTTAAAATCTTAAAGTAAATCGTAAAATTTAATGAGCCGCTTCATTGCACAGGACTATAATTAGCCTAAAGGTAAATGGTCAGAATGACGTGAGTTATTAAATCCTAGTATTACAATGAAGCGGTTCATTGCACATGGTTAAAATTACAACATGATGTAATAAAGGATAAAGGCTGGAATTTAGTAGTCCTAAATCTGAATTCATTAAATGAGTTTTGTTTTTGTAAATTTCCATGCCTTCATAACAATTTAATTGAGCAGTTCTCTTTACGTTGTTAATTAACTTTATATTATCCACATTATGGTTATTTTCAAGAATATGTAGGGCAACGCTAGATTTATCAAACCTTCTGAATTTGAGATGAGCCAAATGTTCTTTGTATCTAATTTTGATTGATCTTTTTGTCTGCCCAATATACACTTGATCACAATCTTTACATGAAATTTTGTAAATTCCTGATTTATCCATGTTATCCACTGGGTCTTTGGAACTTCCTAAAAGGTTTTTAAGGTTATTGCTCGAAGAAAAAACAATCTTGCGGTCAATCCTAGAAAAGATTTTTTGAAGACCCTTGGTGCAACATGGATAAAAGGGTAATTTAACATATTTCTTCAGTTGCGTATGGTAGAAGAAGAAAAATCTAAAAGGTGCAACATAGTAAAGAAGACTGAACAGCTTGTGCCTTCCAACAAGGATCAGATACCTAAATTACAAGCTAAATCCATGTGGTAACTCATATGTTGGACAAACCGAACGCAGTATACAGCGTAGGAGCAAGAAATACCAAAGAGATGCAGTCGCCAAACACCTTTATCAAACAGGAGAGCACCGCATTAACTAGGACTACGTCAAGATACCTGCTAAAGGCAACTTTTACCACCAGCAAGTTTCTAATGAGTCACAGAAAATAATGAAGAGCACCAACAACTTTATTTGGGAAGACGACCACGAACTTAGCAACGTATGGAAGTTGATATAACATAACATGAAACCAGGAAGAGAATAGCCTACAATGGCCACTTCCCGAAGAGTGATATAGTTCACCGGACCGGAACGAATGTAGTTCAACGGAGCTAGACGACACTAAGAAGACATATATCGAGGACCTTAAGAAAACAACACCAGTTTTTTTAACTATTACAGTTAAAAAGATTAATATTTCCTACCTCGATTTGATTATGAGATGAAATGATACTTTCTGATTGTTGTAGGTCATCCAGTTTTTTATTTTGCTCTTTATTATACAATATGAAAAAAACCTAAGAGAAAGCAGGAAGAAAATCTATTACACGGGTATAAAAATATTCATGTAAGAAGTTTAGTGTTTATAGTGTTTTATGAGCTGTGGCATTGTCTTGTTGGAAGTACCCATCCCTTGGCTCGCTATCATATAACTGGTTTAAAAAAGGTTGCAGTAAGTTATTATATCTTTCTGCTTTATCGTTTCATGAAAACATAAGGGACCAATAATTCTTCACCGTGAAGCTGATATCCAAACACTAACCTTTTCAGAATGCAATGGTTTCTGCATTATGGCATAAAGGTTTTCACTGGACGATACACATGATTTGTTTGTTAATAAAACCATTAGGGTAGAACCAGGTTTCGTCTGAGAAGTAGGATTTGTTAAGGATATTATCATTATTGATGTGATTTTCAAACCAATTGCAGCATTGCACTCTCACGACGTGACCAATGGCCTTGAGTTCTTACACAACACGAATTATATATGGATACCTTTCGAGATATTTTCTGAGAATATGCTGACAAATTCCATATGACAAATTAGTTTCCTGTGAAAGTTTTCTGAGCTTTTAGATGAATGATCCGCATGCCTTCTCGCATTCGCAATAGTTTTAGCAGTTCCTTTCTTGAGTCTACCACAACCAGGTTTGTGACTTAACTACAGCAGTTTCACGAAATTTAGCAACGCTGCGAACAATTTGTTGATATAAATCAAGTTAGGGTACTGCAAAATGTGAAAATTGAAGACCAAATTCATCAATAGTTGCATAGAATAAGACCATTCCCCGTTCTGTTACTTTTGTCGATTACGAAAATAGCTTTGAATGATAAATGTCTGGTGGTCTATAGCAAACACGCTTCAAAATTTATTAGATACGTCAACAAAAATATTGTACTTCTTCAATGGGTTATATAACTTCTTTAGCCTCATTAATTTTTGAATATTAACAGCGAATTTTAAACTACTTATTACTAGGCTGGGTATAGAGAGCTTCGCGCCAGGTTAGAAGTGAGGTTGCCGCGCCTACGACGCGACGTATGTTGCAAATGAATCGGCACGGGCTACCCCAGCGATTGAAATTATTGATTTATTGTAGAGTTTGCAAAATGCCTTTAATGTGCTGGAACAAGAGCGACTGCGCAAGACATATAAATAGTGTACAGCACAAAAATGAGAAAAATGGTATACCACCTCAAACCCAATTTAAGTTGGATTTGCTTTTGATGTTGTTGGTGGTAGACCGCTTCGCTTACTCGATAAAGAACCGTTTCGACAGTTTTGGCGTACATACATTCCCAAATGGGTCTTATCATCACGGACAGCGTTACGGAAAAAGCTACCAAGTATACGTAAAGATATCGAAAATAGGATCAAAGCGGAATTAAAAGATAAACAGCTTTGGCTATGTCTTGATGGGACGACAGATTGCAAAAAAAAATCCTTTTTGAATATTATAGTACGAGTATTAGATCCTGTTAAATCGAAATTTGCGAACTTATTAGCTAGCTGACACGTTACAACAATTTCAAGTGTCAACTAGTTACCTGTTGATGTTTATGAGCGATGGAGCAGCGACAATGTGTAGTGTACGCCGACCTCTTAAAGAAGAGTATGAGGGACTTTTACATGTTACGTGTAAAGTTCATGCTTGACATCTTGTGGCACAAACTATTCAAGAATGTTACTCGGAGGTGGATGCTTTAATAGCAAATACAAAGAAAGTGTTTCTCAAATCTCCCAAACGGATTCGAGCATTTCGCAAGCTTTGTTCTGGTATTCGCGAACCACCACAGCCGATTCTTAGGCGTTGGGGAACATAGTTGCAAACGGCTTTTTATTCTGAATTTTTTTCAAGAAGTAAATCTGTAATTGTACAATTGACCCTGACGAAGCTACAGCTATTAAGGAGAGCCAGAAAGGATTTCTAGATGCTTCTGTTGGAACAGATTTAAAAAGTATTAGCAACAATTATAAACGATTACTAGACGCAATAGAAAAATTGCAAAAATACTGGGTTGTCGTTAATAGCATCAGCACAAATTGTAGACGAAGTTAATGCATTGCTATACGGTATAAACGGGGCAAAAAGCGGTCGCCTGCTAGCAAAGTTCGACAGTGTTTAAAAAAAAATTCTTTGAGATTAAGACAAATGTGTAACGGCAATAAAAGCACTCCAACGTGTGCATATATTCGCTTTATCTCCTAAACATTTTTATTGCCTCAGCTTTCATTTTTTACATTGGCGTACGGATTTTAAAATATCACTTCTGTCGGCTGTGAGTCACATATTTATAATCCACAGATGCGACTGATCCGATTCTGTTGCGAAAACCGATTATGCCTGGCTTACTTATTATCTACCAGGTCCTATGTAGATAATTTCACTCTCATCATATTTTTTTTTAATTCAGGAAATTAGAAATTACTAACAAAACAAAAGGAATCTCAATGTAAACAACATGTGGTTCCTTAAATCAATATTGCTCATATTTTAATCATTTATGTTTACATGACAATGTCCATGCCGGTACTTCCGGACTATACTTGAAACAGAAATGAAACGTCCACAATTTTTTTATCGCCAAAATTAAACGATGATGAACTCAACGTACGACATTGTATAAAACGTATTGCGTAGATTATTTTTAACATCTTAAAATATTTTATCAACTTAAGGCCATCTAAAGCTTGTTATAACGTCAGGGCTGTGGATACGTGGATGTATGTTGGGGTCGAAGTTTCCGTGTCTGTCGGCTATTAGCGCAATGTCATTAGCAGATGCTAAAAACGGGACGGAATAGACAAGAGTTGTGGGAAGCAAGAGGTCGCTCGTGCTTTACGCGGGAAGACCCTGAAACCGGCTGAAAAATTATACCGTTTATATAGACGCGCTTCAACTAACTTTGACACGCCGGGACTGCTCTGGTGGATAGGACATAACGTCGAAGTTTACCACCCTTGGCGAGAGGGAGGTTAAGGTCAAAGGTTACCATGTGAAGTGACGTATATGGTTGAAGAGGTGGCGAATCGGAGGAAACGATAGCATGGATTGTCAAGATTGCCGAGAAGAATGATAACTACCGAGGGGCGAAACACATTTATTGTGTTGGTTTTTGCTATACACGCAGTTCACTAATAGAAGGGGAATTCCCTAATATAGAATGTAACAATTGGGACGTACTTGGTAGGCATCATAAATTCTCGGCCTAATATAGAAAAAATAAACTTAAATCCATAAATACATCGTAGTATATAAGTTATAATACATTTGAAGGTTGCACGTAGACCTTTGTGACTGTACTTACCAAACAATAGGTAGAGAGAGGGAACCAAAAAGGGACCAACAACGTCATGCTAGGTACGAAGGACCTGAACATACCTCGATACATGTGGCTGAATAACGCTAACCATGCGCTAATCATACCATTGCAGTATATTGTAGTGTTTTAAACGAGGGAAAAATTTTAAAAACAGTAATTTTTTGAAATTAATTAATTAATTGTGCGATCTGTAGGTTCGGGAGTGTTCCTAGACACTCTTTCGGCAATTTAAATTAAACGAGATATCAATTAATTAAATTTTACGAGTATTAAAACTTGAAAAGAGAATACTAACCTGGAATTGTGACGTTCCCATATAAACTTAATGTTACGTACTGGAACACTGTGTATTATTAAACCACCAAACTTGACTTTTACTTCGTAATTATGGTAAAATTTTAACTCTGAACACTTAGAAAATGGGGACACAACCAAACACATGTCACCTGGATGAATATTTTAACTAAAAGTGAAAAATTTATTAGCGTCCCTTCACTTCATTATTTCATTCACGATAGCGATTGTTTAATCACAGCTAATTTGAACAACTATACCTTTCTAAATATAATTTTATAATAACTTTCAATCGCATATTCTTATTTTTTAAAACTAGCATAATGCATACCATGCAGGGACGCAACTGGAAGATTGAATCTATGCTACTCTATGACATTTACCACCACCAACAACTGTACGATATTAACATTTACTGACAAACAAGACGATTACTTGACGAACGATATTTAATTTTCGAAATGATGTTAAAGATACAACTGAATTTATGCTGTCAATTGTTGTGGGAAGACATTCCATTAAAATTGAAGATTTAGGATGTGAAAAAAATGAACAGAAGACAAGTTATTTATCCGTTCCACCATAATCCTCGTTGACTAGAATAATCTCCTAGCATTCTCGCTCTAGCGGTAGAAGGCCACAGAATGAGTTGAAGTTACTGAAAAGGAGGTCATAGCCGTCAGAGGGATTTTGACGTTGAATGAGTGGACGTAGTGTACTCGCTGTATGTTCGATGTTGTAAATTATAACATTGCAATATATGATGGTATTTTATTTCTTTTGCCTTAAATTATTATTGTGAAAAATTTTGAAATAAATTATAAAACCATTATACTGATTATTATATTTAACTAACAATTCTTTAAAGAAGATAAATGAAGTACTTCATGACAGCTCAATTTTGTAATAAACGCAAATACGGCTCCTGGAATGAGAAAGCAGAGAAGTACAACCTAAACGCGAATAACGAGAAAACCTGAAAACCATGAAAATTACAAGGTGGAAGAAATATACAACAGAAATAGAAATGGAATTATAACACCAAAAGATAGAACAAACAAATACCTGGGAACAGCAATAAACAGCAGGGGAGACATAGAAGATGACGTAAACAACAGAATGGCAAACACTGGGAAATTATAGGAGGCACTGAAGGGAGGATTCCCAAATAATAGGGAAGTTTCGACCGGGACAAAAATGACCATATACAAAACTATATACTTACCAACACTCACATACGGAACAGAAAACTGTGTTCTAAGCAAAAAACAGACGGCAGAGATGAGGTTCTTGAGAAGAATTATAGGAGTGAAAAGAATAGACAAAGTCAGAAACTCAGAAATAAGAGAGAGGCTGCAAAGTAGGCCTCTACAAAAGAAAATGGCGTGGTTTGGACACTCAGTGAGAATGGACAAAGGGAGACAAGTGAAAAGAATTTGAGAGACAAAGACGACGGGAAAGACCAGAAGAAGCAGACCGGGTAAAACGTGGAACCAGAACATCACGGAAATACTAAAGGAAAAAGGAAAGACTTGGCGGGAAGCAGTGGAGACTGGACAGGAAGGAGGGAAAAAGGTTTAGGAAGAAATAAGGCATATGCTAATCTCGACACATCACTGTACAAGAGGAATGATTATGTTATGTGTTACCACTCCCGACTACATTTAATAAATTTTATGTCATATAAGATGTTTAAAGCTTCTAAAAGCGATAATGTCGAATCCAAAACTATATTTAGGTCCATTAACCACTTTTACCTTTCATTGCGTCACATTCTTAATATCACTCGTTCACAGGACGACAAAAAATAACATCTCATTATCACTAATACGTCCAACGCTAGACCACCACACCAATTACCACACAAAGCGCCTAGTCCTATAACTATTATAGGCTGTAGTCGGCAAATCACGTCGACAATAAAATCGGTCCGTTTTACGCGCATTTCCCCCGAAAATTATGATTATAGACCAATTAGGGTCACGAACGGTGAAAAAAAAGAAAGAATAACAGACCGAAGCTCTCGAGTCGCTCGTTTGTATACCATCAATCAAATTCACTCCCCCTAATGCACATCTTCGCCGATAGGTGGCGCCCACCCATTTTTCCGGTTTGGGGGTTGATTATCCGGAATTTGTGTTTTTCCACGCGTACTTTATTATCCCCTTCCCCTGAATGAAAAGGGTGCGTCCGCACGGACTAATTAGTTTCCTTATTTATTTTTCTTAAGAGCGCTTGTATTCCAAGTAGAATAACGCCGCTCTAGCGATGATAAAAATAAATTAATATTATTACGGTCAATTAGACAGAGCTGACGGAAGAGGGCGGTGTGGATAATTTCCTTTGTTATTTTTCTTCCTTCCCTCCTTCCCCCATATTTTTTTTTAATTCCGCCTTCTTAGCACTTTATTATAGAAATCTAACTTGCCAAATAAATCGTCAAAAAAGGCGTAGGAATGAGATATTGTTGAAGGATTAACTTAAGATGAAGGAGAAAAGAGATAATCAAGGTTCACGTAGTTTAAGAAAGAATTTTCTTCGTTTACAATGAATTTCTATCATCATTAACTTTAGTTTTGTTTTAGATTTGTTAGTGGTTTATGTGTAGAAGTATAGGAGACGTAGAGGTACAGCATATATTTATAATTTTTTTTATTTATGCCAGATGAATCAAAACAGCTACTCCACCAAAGGATACCCTGATGTGTGTGTTACAATTAGCTTGATACTGATGAAAAAAACTGTTAGACTTAGATAAAATCTGCGAAAAGTAGCACAGCAAGACTGTTGGGGTGGTATTTTTTGACATCCCTCGCGCACTCGACACCGTCTAGCATCACGGCTGCTATTAAAGATGGGGAGAATTGGTATTAATGGGATGTTGATTTCCTTGGTCAACTCTTACCTTCGCAAGAGAACCTTTTCAGTGAGGTGCGGTGGGACCGTTTCTACTCGAAAACCGATTCGGGTCGGAGTACCTCAAGGAAGTTTATTGACCCCTGAACTCTTCATAATTTACACCAGTGACATTCCGTATCACCCTCGAACTCTCTGTTTATGCAGATGATGCGGTCATGTGTTCGGCCTGCAGAAATGAAGAACTTCTTGTTAGCTACTTACAAAGAGCTTTGGACGAGCTGGTTTAATAGATGCTGGTTTAATAGCGGCAAAATTGTGGCGATCAGTTTCACCAAAAGAAGTTTGGGTGTCAAACAACAATCCCCAAAGCGTTCAGCACCTAAACATTCAGCTGCCCTGGGATTGTCTGATAGGAGTGTAAGAAGAATTCTGCATAGAGAACTTCATATGCAGCCCTATAAAATGATGGTTACCCAAGAATTAAGTAATAGAGATTTTGACTCTCGCAGAGTTTCTTCAGAACATTCCCCCTGGCGCTTTGTTTATTTCTTCTGATGAGGCCCATTTCCACTTGTCAGGTACTGTAAACAAGCAGAATTTTCACTACTGGGCTGCAGAGAACCTTCGGGAACTTCATCAACGACCACTACACAGCCCCTATGTGACAGTTTGGTGCGCCGTTGCCGAATTTGGTGTGGGGACCGTTTTTTTTACAAAGAAGGTGGCCTAGTGGTAACGGTTAATTCAAATCGTTAATGTCACATGATAGAGACCTTCCTCCGACCTAGGTTAAACCAGTTCGTTGTAGGCCATGAAGAGCAAGAAGTCTGGTTCCAGCAAGGCGGAGCCACAGCTCACACGTCTCGGTGTTCTCTGGAAATGTTGAGGGAGTTGTTTCCTGGACGTTTTGTCTCTTTGCGAGGAGACATCCCCTGGCCCCCAAGGTCACCTGATTTATCACCTTGTGTTTTTTTTCTTTGGGAACACTTAAAGGCTCAAGTGTACAAACATCGTCCCACAACTCTGCAAGCACTTAAAGAGGCAATCACCCAGGAAGTGTCATTCCAAGAGAAATGGCACGAAGAACTATGGACAACTTCCTGGAAAGACTTCGTCAATGTGTCAACAATGGAGGACGTCATTTACAGGATATAATTTTTAAAACCAAGTAATGTAAAATGGCATAGTATTCATTGTTCACAAATAAAAGTATTTTTCCTGTATCTTTCTTAGTTTCTTTGTAACTACCTTTTAAAGTTAGGGAGTTATTTATGCCACACGTACAATGATATTCATCATAAATGCGACATGGTTAACTTGTACAGTAACCCCAGGCAGTAACGGAACCTTTCCTATTGATTGATTTATTACAAAAAGCTACATTTCTAATAGTTTTAAAATCCTATAGGATATAACATTGTTTAAACTAAAATTTTTACAACCCCGATTTACTGCGACGATTTTGCGAATAATTACGAGAAACGTTTCCGGGTGCTACACGCGAACTTGTCAAGCGAAATGGATCGACGGCGGCGGTGGCCGACAACGGCAGTTTATTAGGTAATGGACATTCTTCATACTTAGGCGGACGTTTACGATTCCGCGATTGAAATATATTCGGTTCCGCTGCCGCAGTTCCATTCTTCACGAAAGCGCGCCCTCTACACGCGGGTAAATATCGTGACATATGAGTCAGACGTCGTTCTACTGGCAGTAGTTGAAATATATGTATGTCGTTTCGGCGAGGCGAGGGTTGGTATTTTTCCTGCATTTATTACATAATTTTATGGCGAAAGGAGACCGTAGTAAGAACGGACGCAAGAAAAATATTGTAAAGGAGCTTTTACTACAAGTGCTGTTTTATTAGCTTTAGTCTGCTATTAATTTTTGGCGATAAGGCCGTAGAATGTAGGTAAATAGGTGTATTTATATGGAATAATGAGATTTTATAGCCAGCTTTACTTAAATATTGTACAAATTTAATTTGATTGATTCAAATTGATTAGCAGGGAATAATAACTTGACAATAATACACGCAGATAAATGGTTTTTTGCATCAAGAAATTAGATTTTGTTAATAATAATAATAACATACAGCAAAAAAGAAAAATACATGACAATTAACATTTAAAGTGAGAAAAGGAAATACAAACTGCATCTAACCAAAGTTATGAATTACAATTTACTAGAGTGAAGTACAATTTACTAGAAATATGCGCAAAATATATTGTAACTACAGATACGAATTACAATTTACTACAAATGTGAACCAAATATTTTGTATATATATTTACTACAACTATGGAATTTAATATTACATTCGCGGGCAGTAAAGAGGGGAGAGTTATGTGGATGAGACCATACAAAGCAAAGCAACATCAGTAATAAACCTACAGTACCGCTCATGGAAGTTCGGGCAAGCTGACAAATTATATTAACTGTTTAGGAAAAAATTTTAAAATTATATAATATACATTTCGGTGAGGAATTATTAAAACTAACCTTTTCTGGAAGCCTTTTCTCAATTTCCAGGTAGTATTTGTCTATTAGAAGACCGTTCTCATAAAATATATAATTATATTGGAAATCCCCAATAATTACAGTGACAATAAAGCTTTATAATAATCTCTAGGAGGGTTAGCTGATTCACTCGTGTTACCTGGAAATATTCGTATACCCTTTATAAAGTATTATAACATTTGTAAACGCAGTAGTTCTGAAGAGATTGTTATTGTGAAAGTATCTGTGGTTGTGCAAGTGAAAAATAAAATAATTTCGGTTTGACTGCTTAAAATGCCCCGTGGAAAGCCTCTAGCTGTTTCAAAACGATCTATTATTACCTTGCATCAGGAAGGATACACAGAAAGACGGACTGCGAATAAATTAAAAATAAAAAAATCTACAGTACATGATACTATAGTTCGATTTAAGACAACCGGTGACGTGCAAGATCGTAATCGGCCAGGACCGTCAAGAAAAACGACTCCTGCGGAAGATTTACGAATAAAAATAATTAGTAAGCGCAATAGAAGACTAACAGCATCAGAAATTGCTGCAGAATTCAAGAATGAGCGAGATACCAAAGTTTCTGTGAGTACTGTGAAACGTCAGCTGAAAGAGGCTGGGTTGCATGGGCGAGTGGCTTATCGAAAACCGTTACTTCGATGAGGAAACAGGCAGAAACGACTGAAATGGGCACAATCTCATAGAGATTGGACAGTGGACGATTTTAAAAACGTTTTGTGGACTGACGAATCCAAGTTTGAGGTTTTTGGAAATAGACGGAGAGTTTTCGTATGCAGATCAAGAGGGGAAAGAATATTACGGAAGTGTATAGTTCCTACGGTGAAGCATGGAGGCGGATCTGTAATTGTTTGGGGTTGTTTTTCCTTAATCGGAACAGGGGACTTGCTCAAAATTGAGGGCATAATGAAAAAAGAAGAATATCGGAAAATCCTGGAGGAAAATGCCATACCGTCAGGAGTCCGATTAATTTGGATTTGAATTTATGCAGGACAATGACTCCAAATATAAATCTAAATTGTACACAGATTACCTGCAGCAAGAAGAAAATGAAAGAACCCTAAAAATTATGGAATGGCCGCCACAGTCCCCCGATAGAGTTGTTATGGGAAGAATTAGACCGATGTGTTAGGAAAAAGTATCCAAAATCGAAGGAACATTTGTGGACCATTCTCCAGGAGGCATGGACACGCTTGCCCAATGAAACATTAGCAAAATTAGTGAATCGGATGCCGAGAATAGTGGCAGCAGTCCTAAAGGCAAAAGGTGGATTTTTCGATGAAAATCGGATTTAAATTATTTGTATTACACTAACTTTTTCTTTTTAATAAATTTGTATTTGAAAATATGTAAAATCATGTAAGTAAGTATTAAATACATGGCCATTTAATATTTCTCTTATTTTCTTTGACTTCCGTACATTTTTTTGCTTGCCCGAACTTCCATGAGCGGTAGTGTAGATGGGTCAGCGTTGATATCACAAAGATCCGAGATCCTGTTGAAGTAGTTACACATTAAGAAGACTGGAGATCTAACTAAAACATTTGTCCGAGCAGGACTGCAATAGAAGACGTCAGGTGGCCTAGCGTTAACTCTCGGAACAAGAATATTGCGTTTACCCAGTAACCACGAACAATCAATCTTATTATTTACCAAAGAAAACAGGAATTTTAAGAGAGAAATAACTCTTCTAGTGGAGAGAGATGTAAAATTGAATTTATGTAGCAGGGCAATATACTCATAGCCTGTTTCTGGATAAGATCCTTCAGAGAGAAAATACAGAAACTTCAAACATATACAGACTCAATAGCGTTGATGTACATAAGTAGCATAAATGCGAAACCACACTAATGCTGCATACTCTAACCGAGATCGAAGAAGTGCGTAAAATAAACAAAGTGCGTGCAAATTACGGAGGTCCCTGCAATTGCGATAAATGAATCCATAGATTTTATAACACTACGATACTAACTGGATTATATGATTGGAAAACGATAGAGAAGAATCAAAGACTACCCCTAGATCTTTAATTGAAGTTGAAGCCTGCAGTAGTGTTCCCCCAATATTGTAATGATATTCAACAGCCTGCTGACGTCTTGAAAAAGTCATCGTTGTACACTTCAAGGATAATCTATTAACTTCACACCAATCAGATACACAGCCGATACCCCTTTGAAGTCGTTTGCAGTCCACAGTGGTATCAATATTAGCGAATAGCTCGTCTGCCTACATTAGCATTTCACACTCAACGGTATTAGTTATGTCGTTTATGAAAAGAAGGAATATGAGGGGTCCGAGCTTAGACCCTTGTCCTATACCAGAGGTGACGATGTTCCTGGAAGACACGTAATTTCTGTGACATACTTGGAATTCTCTACTGATTAGATAGGCTTCTAGCATAGAACGTAATGGTTAAGGTAAGATTATCGTGTCGTCCCAGCATAGCCGTAACAGCTGGAGCAGCCACCGGAACTCGGCGCGCGCCTTTCTGATGCGATGCGTAAACATCTGCCGAGTCGCAAAGCAGTTCAAATTCGTATACATTCATCATCACTAGCGCGGCGTGTGTGTGTGAATTAAATCAGGCGAGCGGAATACTAGTTATTCAAGAAAATTTTTAATCAAAAATGTCCAGTGTGCGCAAAGCTAAACAACGACCCTTTGCTGATAAAGTAAAAAACTTTATCTGTGAGTTTCCAAATTTGTTGTACAACGGTGCTAAAATAGTTTGTAAAGTGTGCGAGAAAACATTGATGTGCTGGCAAAAGAACGGCTGTAGGAAGCATGTAAATAGTGCAAAACACAGAAATAGAAAAAACGGCGCGTCAAATAGAAATTACTTTATTTTCGATTTACTTGTCATGATGATAACATGTAATTTGTCACTTAACATACTGGATAAGAAATCGTGTAAGAACTTTTGGAACAAATACAACCCGGAGTTGTAGTTGCCAACTACGGCAACAGCACGTAAGCATGTTTTATTTGTACGCAAAGAGATGGAAAATAAAATCATATCTACATTAAAAAATCAGTTGCTTTGGTTGTGTGTTGACGAGACAACAGATTGTAAAAAAAATTCTATTATACATGTTATAGTTCATGTACTGGATCAACATAAACCGACATTTCCACTGTTACTAGCTAGTAAAAGATTACAAGGGTGTACTAGTGCAGCAATTACGACTGTGATACTACGTTAAAAAACTTTCAAGTCTCAACACGTCAAGTTTCATTTCACGCACAGTGCCCCGGTATTCGTGAACCACCACAACCGATTCTTACACGTTGGGGAACCTCGTTGCATGCAGCTTTTTAGTATGCTGAACATTTAAAAAAAGTAAAAGCTGTTATTCTACAATTCAATCCTGCTGAAGCTGCAGCTATTAAGGAAAGTCAGTCAAAATTTCAAGATACTTCTGTTGAAATAGATTTACAAAGTATTCATAGCTACCATAAATGTTTACATGACGCACTGAAACAATTACAAAATAGAGCGCTGTCGTTAGTGAAGTCACTGCAAATAGTGAACGAAGTATATACTCTGCTACGCACCATAGATGACGCAAAAAATATTCGCGTTTTAAAAAAGTTGGGGAGTGTGTTAGAAAAAGATTCCAATATTATCACATTACAACAAATTTGTAATGGTACTTCGACTAATCCATTAAATGAATTCAAAAATTATTTTAATCATACATGTATTACATCGGTAGATGTCGAACGATCTTTCTCCAAATATAAACACATTTTTTCACCACTGCGAACACGGTTCCACGAGACAATTATTGAAACATATCTAATGCCATCAATTTTTTACGATTCTTATCCACTGGGTTATAATACTGATGATGGTGCTTCTACTTCTCATGTTCAGTAATTCCAATGCATAATTCTTGATTAGTTTTTTTTATTATTATTCGCTTTATTACTTCTTTTTCAGTATTATAAATATTGAAGAAACCACACGCCTATGGCGCGACGAACGATTATCTTATTCTAGTAATGGTGTTGAAAATCCAAACGAATTCAATTTTTGAAGGAGAATATAATGGTCTATCAGATCGCACGCCTTTTGGAACTCCAAATAGATAGCGTCGATTTGGCCTCTGTTGTCTATTGCTTCTGACACAAATTGAGAAAAACAGGCTAGATTAGTGACGGTTGAACGCTGGCGCATGAAACCGAGAAATCCATCTGCGCAACTCCGCGTACAAATGAGTAAAGAGAATGTGTTCAAATGCTTTAGAGAAGTTGCAGAATAGATAGATTGGACGATAGTTGCTGATTTCAGTGGGGTCACCTTTCTTGAGCACTAGACAAATTCGTGCTAATTTCCAACCAGAAGGAAATTTAGAATGCTTCAAAATAAGGTTAAATATGACGTATAATGGCTTGGAAATACATAAGTACAGTCCTTAACTATAAACCCAGGAAAATATTCCTGGGTTTATTCCTGGGTTACCCTTTCACGTCAGGGTCAGATTATTATCTGACCCTGACGTGAAAGAGTTTTTCGATTGTTTGAGTCCTAACTCAATTTCTTCAAGTGCAATAGAAGTAAATGTTGCCGTAGCATTGGACACATCGTGAGATGTAGGTAAATGACTATTTCGAGATTCAACGTAGACGCTGTTAAAGTATTCCCCAAAGGCATTCACTATGTCAATAGGTGCGGTAGACTCGTTGTTATTGTACTTCATACCCCCAGGGATTCTAGTATGTCCACGTTTATTTTGAACAAATGACCAAAGCCGTTGCAAAACCGTTGTTAGTTCACTTTTGTTTGGACATTATTCTGTAGATAACCTCTACCTTAGCCTTTTTAAAATCACAAGCAATGAGAATAATTTACTGCATTATGTATGGATATATGTGCAATTAATAATGTGGATATAAATAATATACATTTCATGAATTCTAAATAAATAAATGCTTTATTTTAAGAAAATTAAGCTATTGATTTATGAACAATTCCTAAACGCTTTCTAAAATTAAGAAAACTATTTACTATCCGTAAGAAAATATTGCTTTGTGTTACAACAGCCATTTACTTATACTAAGAATCGCTTTCTTCAAGCTTTCTGCAAGATTTTCTTCAATCGCGTTAGCAGTTGTTTTAAACAAAGAAATGCAATTATTTCAAAACAAGTATATACTTCTCTTAAACGAAGAAAAAAACGCTAAGAAAATATTTCTTTTGATGTAAAACAGTAATTGTATTGTAATTGGAAACAGTAATTATCATAAGTAAACGTTTCTCTGCGTTAAAATTACACTAATATTCTTAATTTTTAAGGTTAATAATAACTATGTTTATCGACGTATACGTTTTCCAATTTATCACCAGCACCGAGTCTTTATCAGCGTTAGTAAAGTTCGTTTAGCATGTTCAACTCTCAGACAACTTATCACTCAGACATGTCGTGTTTTCCCTTCATCGCGTTCCAAACCATCATTCCGTAACGTTTATTCGTTAGTTTTCCCGTCACATAATGCTGAAATATGAATGCGGCGCGAAAAGAACTACGTGGTACAAAAAAAAAAACTTGAAAATACAAGACAGAATCGTATCTTTCTAGCTGGCGCGACATTTCCACGCTACCCAGCGCCAGCGGCGTGGATTGGGACAAACCTCACTGCGACAATGAAAGAAAAGGACACACACAACTCAAACGTACCTAGGGAACATGAAAGAGCTTATTTATGTAGGACAAGAAGACCCTGAAGCAAATATATGCATAGCTAGAAACTTAGGGGTAATATTTCAGGAAGTCGACGTAGGTGCAAAGACGGGTGGAAATACTTTGTCCCTTACATTCACTAGGTACTGCTGCCAAGTGAAGGGGAAATAACCGGTGGAGTTGAAGTCTCGTAGCTAGCAAAGCGTGTATTCTCGGGTTTTTCGCGGTTAGTAGAGAAGACAAGTTATCGATAAGGTGGGCCATGAGTTTTTCTTAGATTTCCACTTGTAAGTTATGGTATTTTTTTTTCCATTTTACGTGTCGTGCGCTGTGATAGAGAAATAGATTCGGTTTCGCGAAAGCTTTGAATTTGAACTCGTATTTCAGCGGGAATATCAACAGTAAAGACCGAATCCTAGAGAGGAGGCACAGAATATGGTTCTTACTGGTAAATACAGACTTCTTCACTTTTTGAATTGTACTAATAGCACCATTTTTGAAATGTGTTACAATTCTTCTCCTTTATTAAATAATATGCTTTAGAAGAAAGTGGTCAGATATCTTTTCCATTTCTGCCGCCACCAATTTATGGTGATGCTTTCTTTCTTTCTTTATTGATGCACTTAAGAATACAAATAATTTTTTTTTTAAAAGCAAGTACTGGCTAATTTTAAAAGAGTGAAAACCTAAATAAATAAATAAAAAGTATGTACATAATAAAAGTAAACAAAGACATTGTATAAACAATTAAACACTAAATAAAACAGCCAAGAACAAAATTGCTAAATAAGCTGTTCAAGAAACAGGAAAATTTCGTCCTCTACCAGCAATCCTCCAAGTACTCTGCATGAGTGTAGTACTTCTTTTCCAGCAGCATTGCTCAGATTCTCCTAGCAAATTTGGTAGCATCAAACTGTCCAAATTGCTGCGGCAGATTGTCTTGAATGGTCCCTAGTCTGTGCCAACAAGAATAGTCAAGTTGTCAGCTTTAAAACATAGGAATCTACACCAGTATCTCTACACATCCAACTACGATGGAAAATCAGTCGTCTTCTGTAAACAAGTAGCGAGACCAACATTTTTACCTACAGTCTATCGGTTGGACCGATGAGTAAATAGAGTTGTTTAGTAGCGCCAACGGGCAGTAGCGGAGGTTCGGTACAACCCTCAGTATAACTGCAAGTCTCAACCAGATCTGTTGTGTATACATGTACGCTGCCGTAAATACTATTTCGTAGTTCTACGATTGTTTTAAAAATGTTGCCTACGTGGCGAAAACGACCAACGTTGGACAAAGTTACAGAATTTATAGCAGAAATGACTGACCTAAATTATAATGGCATTAATTCAATGTGTGTTGGTTCAAAAGAGATTGTCTACGTCACGTAAATAGTAAACAGCGTTCTTTAAAAAAAAATTGCACACGACACTATGACAAATTTAAATTTAATTTATGTGTTACCTTTATTGCATGTAATCTACCGTTTAATTTACTAGACAAGGAAGCATATGTCCTCTTTTGGAATAAATATTCGGACTGCAAATTACCAAGTCGGGCATCGTTACAAAAAATTGTACCATCTGCTCGTGAACATGTTGAAAAGAGAATTAAATCGGAGTTGAAAGATAAAAAAACTGTGGTTATGTGTGGACGAAACAACAGATCGTAAAAAACATTCTGTGGTTAATGTAATGGTACGTACAGTGGAACGACATCGACCGTCACCTTCAATTCGATTAGCTTCCAGGCGAGTACGGCAATGTACTGCCGAAGTAATTTCAAAGTTAGTGTTAAATACATTGGAAAAGTTTGAACTTTCAACAAACCAACTGTTCATGTTTATGAGTGATGGTGCCGCAAACACGCTTTCTATAGGCCGGTCTCTTAAAAAACATTGTGCTAACTTGTTACATATTACGTGTAAAATTCATGCTTTCAGTTATGTGGCAGATAGTATTAGAAAATGTTATCCTGAGGTAGACGCTTTAATAGCGCATACAAAAGCAGTGTTTGTCAAATCCCCAAAACGTATTCGTAAATTTCACAGACTGTACCCCCGTATGCGTGAGCCACCAGAACCTATTCTTACACGTTGGGGAACATGGTTACAGGCCGCGTTTTATTATCATAAATATTTTGAGAATATTAAGTGGTTTTACAATTCGATCGAAAGGAAGCTGCGGCTATCAAGGAAAGCCAGTCGAAATTTCAAGATAGTCAGGTTAAAACGGATTTAAAAACTATTCCGAACAATTACTTCGGACTAGTGGAGGCAATAGAAAAATTACAAAATCGTTCGGTGTCGTTAGTAGAATCTCTGCAAATAGTGCAACATATTCACGCGCAGCTATGCGCGGTAGAAGACGCAAAAAATGTTTGTGTTCTAGAAAGGTTTGAAAGTGTTTTAGAGAAAGATTCTGATTTTGGCACATTAAGATAAATTTGTGAAGGTGCGTCAACAGAACCGTTAAGTTGTTCCAAACATTATTTTAATTACGCAAATATAACGCCACTAGATGCAGAACGTTCGTTTTCTGCATATAAACACACTTTTTCCTCACGCCGCACTCGCTTTGCCGAAACAACTGTGGAAACATATCTAATGTTGCAGATATTTATCAGACATTATTCACTTTGTGATTTCACGGAAGACTGTTAAGACGGTAAGTGTTTGAGCACGTATTATATTTTATTTCTGACCATTTATTTTGTGTAAACTTTTATGCGCCCGCCACTGGCCGTTGGCGCAAATTGAGGAACTCTACCGATGAGGCTCAATTCATAAAAGTTCATATGATAAACTTTCGTAATTACCACCAATAGAACGAGCAGAAAAGAGTACCATCATCTCAAATGCGTTCTCGTGATAAAGTATAGGCTGGAATTATTGACAATACTTTACAATTATCCTTTTATTACTTAATGCAACACATGATGTTGATAGCGGAGGTTCTGTAGCTCGCCACGTTTTTGGTCCTGCATTCGGCGTACCGTAGGACTCCATATTGGGGCCGCTATTGTTTACCACTTTTATTTACGATCTACCACAATAATATGCCAGACGATTGATCGCAATAATCGGCCACCACACTCACCAGACTGGACGTCTATGAATTTCTATTGGTGGGAATCCATGAAATAAATGTTAAATTAGAAGAAGTGTGTCTGTGGTGCTGCCCATTCTTTGCTCTTTTTCTTGGGAAGTAGTGAAACAAGATAAGTAAAATTTATACCTATTTGTAAAAGTACGGGTTTTTACATTTAATTAAGAATTATTTCAGGTGTCCTTATAATAAATTTGGTCAATGGATACTGGGTCACCGATAACAGAACCACTATAAGATTTCTCTTAGCAAACACTTCCAAACTGCGCAATACTTTTGAAATGTGACTTTGAAATAAAACAGAACATTTACCACTTAAAGGTGACGGTAAAAAGCGCGACAACAGTATCCCTCTTATTTCATACTATTATCTACTTGTAAAAACAATACCTGAAGAAACACACATTTCATTCCTAAAATAGACTTAATAATCTCCATTCTCTTTTGATAAGAAATCGTGGAAATCGCTTTTCATCTCCAATCCTATTTACGGAAGCTTCAAGCGGGAATAGAAATACGGAAAAAAGACAATAACCCTCTCTTATGCATATAAAGAGGACAGCGTAAAAGTGTTCTCCATGAATCCGGTTAAGGAAAAGACCAAAAGGAACAAAGAAGAAAAAACCAAAGGATCCGGAACGGTTTTCATTATATTCTCAAGTCAGCTCGTCATTTTTTTTTCTCGTGCTCTTCGCTTGTATAGCTTTTGACATTTTCGTTCTACCACAGAGAGAAGCAAGAAAATAAGATGCGCAGATGAGAATAAATAAGGATATGAATAAGAAATTAGAATTTAGATATGAATGAAAATATCGAGAAGATAGGGATTAAATGCATGCCAAAGTTGGTAACTTTGTCAACAGTCGAGATACAGTTTAATTTTTGGAAATTGCGGTAGATGGCGCCACTGACAGAAAAAATGATAACTAACAGCTTTAGAATAGGACATCAATAATAAAACAGGTAGCCTCCTTCGTTTACTTCTTGGATCTCTCAATGTGGTATTCCAGTTGAGGAAAGCACCCGAAAAAGTAGTACCTACCAATTCAAAAAGAACACCTTTTAAGGTGACAATTTTCCAAGAAACCATTTCTACAATAATACAAGATGATCAAGAACGCTAGTATAATCTTTATCTAGTAAGTTTATTTAGTTATGAATTGTGGACTTAAACGTTTTCGGTTTTCGGACATTAATGTTTCACAAAAGTCAGCTTGTAAGGCCGTTCAATTATGGAACATTGACAAAATTTTCATCCAGCTTCGCAAAAGTCAGCTTTAAGGCCCTCCAATTGCGCCGTCTAGAGTGTTCTTTATACCCAGCTTGAACCACTGCAGTAAAGATAAAACTATGAAATTTTCCACGGCTTAGATACCCGTATTTTGAGTGACGTAGCGCTTTTTGTTTAGGACGCGTACATCGCGTACATTAGGGAATTTGTACATCGTTGTACAAATTCCCTAATGGTTACATTTACATAACATATACACTAAAGCTTAACATAAAATAACAATATACGCAAGATACACACTTGCTCAAAATAGTAGGTTCTGGTATTGAAAAATTAATTAATAAAATAAAAGCTTACAACGTTGATATTCGATTTAATGACTAGTTACAAAAGATAAATACATAATTTTACGTCCTTTTCTAGATTAAATAGTCTTTAAATCGGACGGACTTCGGTTTGTCGCAATATAAGCAGCTACAGAATCGAAAAATGCATAGGAAAAGCGTCACTGTATTATATGCGGTATTTTTTACTTTTTATGTAACTTTTGGATTGGATGGTATTGTAGCAATAGTTATTGTCTTATAAATCTTCTGCTTTATTTTTACTGTCTTAAAACATAAAACATTACTTTCCAATGACAGTAGATGTATTCAAATTCCAATTATTTCATATTCGTGAAGATCCATAAGGTCTAAATGCTTTTTCAAAAAACGAACCGCTTTAAAATACCAAATAAAAATGATTAGACCGTTCATAGGCTAGAAAATACATATAATCCAGCTCCGGTATCCCTCGCAAAATAACCTGGAAAACGCAAAACCATATCCTCATATCCTTATCCGTCCAGATAGATATTCGCCGTTGTTAAGACGGTGCGTGCTCGCTTGAAAATAGGCAGCAGTAGCGGAAAACAGGAAGAAATATACAGCCAGTAGAAAGGGGAATTGGGATTTGAGCTGATCGATCAAATGAGACCTCCGACGCGGTCGGAAGCGTATGCAGCCTTCCCTACCCGAGGGTCGCGTATACGCAGTGTAAATTAGGTCCTGAATGTTATACATAAATCTGGCGCGTTGTTTTTAGCTCGGCGGATGGAAGTTTTAGCGTCCTTTGGCGGCCTTACAGAATACATATGTTGTATTTATGTGTTTGGGTAGGCATTATCTTTTGCGGGTTGGTTGACTGCTTCGCCAGCTTCCTCGCGATCAAGTTGTGGTAAAATATTTATTTTGGTGATTACCTGAACGAAGTCATGCTGAAATTTAAATTAGTAACATCTCCTCCTTCTAAACCCATTCCTGTCATCAATAATTTATCAAGTTTTATTTTAAATAACTTCGAGGATAAATATTACATTCGCGTCACCTTTTTTAACCTCACAAAGACATTTGATTGTATTAACCATTCTATTTTAGCAAGAAAGTTAGCACACTATAATTTGTATGGAATTCCTCAAGGATCTGTCGTTGGTCCCTGCTTATTTTTAATTTATATGAATGATTTAGAATATCGTGATCTCATTACAAATTTACTAAAGAGGTACTTTAAATCTGTGGCACTGAAACAGTTCACTAAAACCCTTACTACAATACTTAACTCGTACTGGACGCACGTTTCGATAACCAAGCTATCATCATCAGCAGTAAAACTGAATCCAATTTAGTTTTACTGCTTCCATTTAGATCAAAATAGTGTACCCTTGTCTTCCAAATTTTTGCAAATACTTCTCACTAAAATCACCAAAATTAACACTGTAAAATACAATCATTTTTTCTCTTCTCACAATCAGTACCATTCATTGAATTTCAGAATATTCATAGTTTTTCCTTAGAACAATCTTTGGGCTTTTTCCAAAGGTAAAACAGTTTGATAACGTTTTGCCTACCACTCCAATTCGAGGGCTTGGAACATGCGTTCATATTTTTATTTCTTTGCGCAAGTAGTGTTCCACTTTGAAAATTATCTCTTAATAATATTAAACTGAATGCTATTGAACCAAAACTTCGCTAAAAATAGGTTTCATTCGCACTAAATACTTCCAGAATAGAATATTATGGAAAACCAGTAACCTTCAAACAGAATTCACATTCAGATATTATAAATTCAATGCATATACTTATTTAAATCTCATGCACGACCAAACAAGCATAGATATACCCTCTCTTTGTACAATCAGACTTGTATATTCCACCATACCGCAGCCACTATACACATACATGTATTTCCTTTATGCACAACTAATCTCATTCAAAACCAAGCTCTTCCTCGTCTTCCTCAAACGTACAGAGACACAGACGAGTTTCCTAGGAACGGAGGGGGTAGAATCAGGCCCGAGGACAAGTATATTAATAGTAGGAAAGGTTAAGTTGATGCCCTGAGTTGTATGTACGGTGAAGAGGGCTGATATTTCGTCGCGATAGAAACAAGGAAGGAAACAAGGTCGAGGAGTGTCGTCGTCGCTGGTTACTGGTTTGTGTGGGGTGCGATTGCTAAAGGCTTGAAACGTCTATTGACCCTTGTGTTTCCCGCTTTAGATGCTGATGATAATCGAGAATTTGGTTTGGGGATGCTTTTGGAGAAGTAAATTGAAAATGATTGTTTAACTATGGGTTAACGTAAACGTTCTATCATGTATTCCCTTTTATCTTTGAAGATTCGCTTTAAAGTTTTCAATCAGGATATAGAATTGAACAAAAAGTGATTATAATGTAGAAAATAAGACAGTAGTAAGTGTACCTATTCATACGTACGAGGCGTGGCAATTAAATAACCGGACTGGTGCTACTATCGGCAAACAGCGAGCACGCCACGGCAGTTTTGAACATGTCTGTGCTTATAGATGCTTCCCCCACCCTGAGGTCGATGTTTCTTGTGAAACTGGGGAAAACTGGGATTCTAGCTACCCTTCGTGAACGAGTGAGAAGACGAAGACCCGATTTGTGGAAGAGCAAATCCTGGATGCTCCACCAAGACAATGCGCCAGCCCATTCCGCCTTGTCTGTGAAGGCGTTCTTTGCGAAATCCAGCATCACCATGTTGGACCACCCACCGTACTCGCCCGACCTGGCCCCTGTGACTTTTTTTTATTTCCTAAGGTAAAATCGGAGCTTAAGGGGACAATATTTGACAGTGTAAAAGCGGTGAAAGCGAAAGCGACGGAGGTTCTCAACAAGCTGACAGAAACGGACTTCCAGCACTGCTTTCGACAGTGGAAAATTTGTATCGAGCGTTGTAGGGATCGGCAAGGAGACTACATTGAAGGGGATAAACTTTGTAATGTAATTGATGATCAATAAAATGTTTTGTAGCACCAGTCCGGTTATTTAATTGCCACACCTCGTATCTAGACCATCTACAGCGTGTGCGTCACCTACAACCAGAAGATTATGCTAGTCACATGCAATTCTGTTGGTGGATGACAATCCCCACGCAACAGCCGAAACCCATTTTCAGCGCAAGCTTTAGGTAAAGGTGTGGTGTGTTATGCTTGATCCAGTACTTGCACAACTTGCAGCGTAAATTACAAGGACTATCAAAGGTTGTTCCTCTAACCATCATAATGCATGTATATTATCAGCAAAATGGCGCTCTTGCACATTTTGCTCGTCTGTTCAGGGAATATTTGGATGCAAGGTTTCCAGGGCGTTGGATCGATCGTCGCGCTTACTTCAAATATTTCTTCCATTAATAGTAATAGCAAGGACTGTGAGATAGTATGGCAAACAACAATAGGTCTCGACATACCCCGCACTACACAAATTGTTAATCAACTCGGAACAGCCGTTTCGAAGATTTGTGGGTCTTCATCTTCAGCCGCGTGACCGAATGATGTGAGAAAATATTTTAATTCTGACAAACCCGCTCCATGCTAAATTCTATAGAAATATACGTTGTCCTTTTTCAAACTCGTTTCAAATTTACTCATGAACACGTTGGCTATGAAAGGGGACAGCGTATTACCCATCGCCGTACCCTCTAATTGTTCATAGTACTTGCCCTCAATTTGAAAACGAGTTTGGTTTATGCAAAGCAAAGTTAGTCTTTTGTACTCCGCAATTTTAAGAACGTAACCACGCCGCGGGAATTAGAAACTTACGAAACTATTTACATAAAAAGAAACACAAGCTTAATCAATAAAGAGAACGGATCTTTACATTATTCCTGTCTTTTTTTGTTATTACGGTAAGGCGGTCATTTGGTTTATGGTACGTGCTAGAATAATAAATTAAATGTGATACGTGCTCAAACACTTACCGTTTTAAGAGTCCTCCGTGAAATCACAAAGTGGATAATGTCTATTTAATATTTGTAACATTAGATATGTTTCCAAAGTTGTTTCGGCAAAGTGAGTGCGGCGCGAAGAAAAAGTGTTTCTGTATGCCGAAAACGAACGTTCTACATCTAGTGACGTTATATTTGCGTAAGTAAAATAATCTTTCAAATAACTTAACGGTTCTGTTGACGCACCTTCACAAATTTGTCTTAATGTGCCAAAATCAGAGTCTTTATCTAAAACACTTTCAAACCTTTCTAAAACACAAACATTTCTTGCGTCTTCTATCGCGCATAGCTGTGCGTGAACATGTTGCACTATTTGCAAAGATTCCACTAACGACACCGAAGAATTTTGTAGTTTTTCTATCGCATCCGCTAGTCCCACGTAATTGTTCTGAATAATTTCCAAATCTGTTTTAACTTAACTATCATGAAATTTCAAGCGGCTTACCTTGACAGCCGCAGCTTCCTTTGGGTCGAATTCTAAAATCACGTTCTTTATATTCTCAAAATATTTAAGATAATAAAATGCAGCCTCTAACCATGTTCCCCGACGAGTAAGAATAGGTTGTGGTAGTTCAGGAATACCGGGGCATAGTCTATGAAATTCCCGAATACGTTTTGGGGATTTTACAAACACAGCTTTTGTATGTGCTATTAGAGCGTCTACCTCGGGATAACATTTTCTGATACTATCTGCTACGAGACTGAGAGTATGAATTTTACATGTAATACGCAACAAGTTAGCACAATGTTTTTTAAGAGATCGACCTACAGCAAGCATGTTTGCGGCACCATCACTCATAAACATCAACAGTTGATTTGTTGAAAGTTCAAACTTTTCCAATGTATTTAACACCAACATTGAAATTACTTCGGCAGTGCATTGTTGTATTCGTCTGGAAGCTAGTAAAATTGAGGGTGACGGTCGATGTGGTTCCATTATGCGTACCATTACATTAACCACGGAATGTTTTTTACGATCTGTTGTTTCGTCCACACATAACCACAGTTTTTTATCTTGCAACTCCGATTTAATTCTTTTCTCGACATGCTCACGAGCAGACGGCACAACTCTCTGTAATGTTCTCTCACTTGGTAACTTAAAGTCCGAATATTCATTCCAAAACGAGACGTATGCTTTCTTCCTTAGTAAACGAAATGGTAAATTACATGCAATAAACACATAAATTAAATTTAAATTTGTCATAATCTCGTGTGGAATTTTTTTTTGAAACATGCCCTGCACTATTTACGTGCCGTAGACAATCACTTTTCGACCAACACATTAAATCTATTTTACACACTGCACATTGAATTTTAGCGCCATCACACTTTAAATCAGGCATTTCAGCAATAAATTCTCTTATTGTGTCCAACTTTGGTCGTTTTCGCGACGTAGGAAACATTTTCAAAACAAACGTAGAACTACGATATAGTATACGACAGCGTAGATGCATACACAATAGATCGATTTTCGAGTCGCAGTTATACTGACGCTTATACCGAATTGTCCCGGCCGTGTTTATTTTGTGTAAACTTTTATGCGTCAGCCACTGGCTTTCAGCGCAGTTTGCGTTGCTCTAGTGATATTCGTTTACTCTTTGTTGGACTATAAGTGCGATACTGAACAAGTTTTTTTATTTAGTAAATGCTGATTGTCTTTTTATTTGTATATACGTTGATTCATTTGTAAGGTGCTACACAATATTTTCTTTAATGTAAAATCAACAACCCCAAAACGATTCATCCAACCACTTTAGTCTAATAAATTTTAATCCGTAAAGCCAGCAGAAACTAGATATTACTCGAAGAAACACTTTCTCCTCATCTAAGTGTAATAGTAGGTGAAACTGCAATCTTCAATGTTTTTACTTTACTTTCAGTACAAAGTTGTGAGCAAAATAGCCTCTATAACACTGAAAAATTTCGCTCCTTTAATAATTACACCAAAAAGCATCCGTGAGAAAGCAAAAAGGAACAAAGAATAAGATCCTTGGAAGAGAAATCGCATCGCCTTAATTGGATTAAACTCCAGTCCTCCTATAAGAATAAAATATTACCGTACTATCGCCATTTATCAACAACAGAGCGTAACGAATACATCCGCTGAATATTTCATAACTTTCTAGATTGTCTTCTTGCTCTGCGAAGTTCACTGCACAGACGACACAAAGTTTCCGGGGGAAGTATTTGTCTCCGTGACGCGGTCCCACAGGACGACAACGCTAGGAACAAGAACAACAACGGACAGAAACGTGATTGGAAGCTGTTATTAGATTAAAGATGATGCAACTTAATGCTCTGCAAAGATATTGTCGGTTGCTAGCAATTTGCGCTAGAACATGGAGGAACCGCCTGGAAAAGCTCTTATCGGAGTTTGCGGTAAATTCGCGATAATTCACGACATCTGTATTGTGTATTTAATACACATAAATGTACGTAATACGATTGTAAATCCCGCGCGAAGCTTGCTTAATTCCATATTGTAATTCTAGCTGTGTCGGTTTAGGAAATTATTTTGTGTTAAGTCTGCTAGAAATGTCTAAATCCTAAATTTATTTCGCTAAATCTACTTACCAAAATACTGTTATCTTCGTTCAACTTAGCAGTTCACCTCCATCATCAATGACGTTGAAATCATATAAACTATTTTATTAACAGAAGAATCCATGGTGGTTCTGTGTCAGTAATTCATAATTACGGAAGGTAGTAACAATGGTCTATTCTGACAAAACTAAAGAATGTCTAATAAATAGAGGAACAACATATGGTAATTTTTTTACTAGTGTGCGTATTAAATGAATTAATAATATTTGGACGTATGAAAGCGCCATGATAAATTGTGGCATTTCTGACAAAACAACCGATGCGTCAGAAACGCGCAAATGAAATTATTGCAAAAGGAGTTGTGCACCATTACGTAAATGTTGTTAATCGCGATAAAAGAAGCACCGTACGCCATTTCTCTGCAGAAGGAATAACGAGATACACCGTGTATAATGCAATTGGAAGATTTGAGAATACAGGAACATCCAATTACAAAACGATACCTGGTCGGCCTACAACAGTAGGTACCATTAATACCCAACGAGTGATTGCGAAGCCATTTAAGAAGTCACCCTCAGTTTCTGTACGCAAAATTGGCTCACAAGCTTAATGTAGCAAGATCTACTCTGAGCTATATTCAAGTTATGAAGCCAAATATTAAGGTTAGTACAAAGAAAATAGTTCCCAAATAACACATGGGCTGAAAAGCCCCGGGCCTGACAAAGAAAACACGTTTTTTTTTGTTCAAAATTAGCTTTATTCATCAACGTAATTTCCATCAAGAACAACGCAATCATTTCAGCGCCGCTCTAACATTTCAATACCACTTTTATAAAACGATTTATCTTTTGCCTCAAAATATGCCTCAGTTTCAGCGATAACCTCTTTATTCGAGCGAAATTTCTTACCGACGAGCAATTTTTTTTAGGTCTGCGAACAGCCAGTAGTCGCTGGGAGCCAAATCTGGCGAATACGGTGGATGTGGGAGGAATTCGACCTTCAATTCATGTAGTTTTGCCATTGTTTTGATTGACTTGTGACACGGTGCGTTGTCTTGATGAAACAAAATTTTTTTCTTCACCATATGCGGACGTTGCTTTGCAATTTCGGCCTTCAGACGATCCAGTAACGCTATATAATATTCACTGTTGATGGTATTTCCCTTCTCAAGATAGTCGATGAATATTACACCACGCACATCCCAAAATACCGAGGCCATAACCTTTCCAGCCGATTGTTGTGCTTTCGGGCGCTTTGGACGAGGTTCACCAGTTGCTGTCCACTCAGATGACGATCGTTTTAATTCCGGAGTGAAGTGATGGATCCATGTTTCATCCGTTGTCACATATCGACGCAAAAATTCCGGTTTGTTACGTTTAAACATGGCCAAACACTGCTCAGAAGCATCAACACGTTCTTGTTGATGGCACCCATTTTGAACAGAGCTTTCTCATAGTCAAATGCTCATGCAATATAAAGCCAACACGTTCTTTTGATATCTTTACGATGTCAGCTAACTCACGCAACTTCACTTTTCGTTCATTCAAAACGATTTTGTGGTTTTTTTGATGTTTTCTGGTGTTACCGCCTCATTTGGACGTCCACTGCGTTCTGCATCATCGGTGTCTCTACGACCACGTTTGAAGTCAGCAAACCAACGTTTTATTGTTGTTTCTGATGGAGCGGATTCCCCATAACACTTTTCAAGCTATTGCTTCGCTTGAACGGTATTTTTTCCCATCAAGAAGCAGTGTAAAATTAAAACACGAAATTGTTTTTGATCCATTGTTTTGGAAATAACAAAAGTAGCGTCACTCTTAGCACAATAACTCACAAACTAATGAATAGAATATCATGAAATTTTAACAGCTGTCTTTTTAAGGTTAGTACTAACTGCAAAACAGGTGAATGCAATAAAACTAGCGCCATCTATGTGTTAGGTCCGGAACTTTTCAGCCCATGTGTTACATTAACAATCAAGAGCAACGTGCAAAAACTGGTGCCAGTTATATTGCAAGAAAATGCGGTTAGAAAATACTAATTATTGATGATGAAACTTATGTTCCTGCAAACCCTGCTGAAGTACCAGGTTGGAAGTTTTACCATAGTTCCATCCCTGCAGAATTTGAATATACACATAAATTTCGTACAAAAACGAAATTCTTCGAATAATATTTAGTATGGCAGGCCCTTAATCAATTTAGCAATGTATCTGAACCTAATATTTGCGAAGGGACTATGAATGCGGCAACATATTTGAAGGAATGTATTATCGAACGCCTGGTTCTGTCCATTCGCCAGTATCATAATGAAGATCAAATTTTATTGGGACCAAACTTGACAACCATACATTACGCCAGGAATGTTGCCGAGTACTTGAATCAACATACTTAACATTCTAATTTATACCAAAAGATCAATTCAACAAGGGAACAGGTGGCAGTCGCTGAGTGCCAAGTCCGGACTATAGGGTGGGTGGGTGATGATGTTCCATTTAAACTGTTGCGTGGGCGAGCGTTGTCATGGAGAATGCTTACGCCCTTGCTCAGCATTCCTCTTCACCGGTTCTGAATTGCCCCTCTGAGTTTTTCCAGTGTTTCACAATACCTGTCAGCGTTTATTGTGGTCTCTGCAGACATAAAGTCGACCAACAATACCCCATTTGGATTCCAAAACACAGTTCTCACGATTTTACCGGCAGACTGTGTTTGTTTAACAATTTGGCAATTTTTACTGCGTACATAACTCTAGCTTAAAGATGAGCGAATGCTCCAAACCGATCCATTAACATTAATATGTTAAATTTTCCATTACACACAGTTGACTTTCCTAAAACGCTTTTATACATTCAATAACAACGTTCCACCGCATGCTTGGGATTCTCTCATTCATCTCTAAAGAATGAAACACATGTCAAAGTTCTCGGCTCCGCTTCGCCTTCGTTTTTGAAGGCAAAAGTTTACTCAAATTAAGCGAACGAAGTCGACGGACGAATGAAGATCCACGAGCTACATTGGCAATTTTCTCGAAGTGATGGAGGCTTAATCTCAATCCGGATTGCAATGGATCTCACCTAGGACTTCTTTTTAAACTTATTTTCTTATTCTATAACACGGCTGAGGAGTTTACTGGAGCGATTCCTTATAGCTGAAACGTCGTAGTTGATTAACGGAATAATATTCAAGATGAGAATCGTTTAAGTCGTGTAATGAGGTGGCAAGAAGTTATTACATCAAGTAATCTAAATAGAAAACATGAATTTGTAATAGTAACTGTATTTATAGGGCGAGTCGACGCTGACTACCACAGAGAAACCAATTAGGTAGGAATAGTTGTCCGCTCGAGTTATTTCTGTTATCTCCAGATTCGAATAACTTTTGTCTTGCTAGCGTTGGAAGGGCGAGAGAGATTCTCTCCATATTCCGCAAAGTGCTTGGCGTAACGTAATTTTCTTTATATGTACTTACAAGAATATTTTGTGGTTAGGTTTCCTGTCAGAAATGTAAATGTCAGAAAAAGTAAATATTCTGACGTCACGAATGCTTTGGCGATCAATTAAAAATCAGAACTTGTACATATTTGCTTTTAATACAATTCAGTTAAAGATATTTCACTGCATTTAAAATTCTTTCCTGTATGCTCTACATGTATCATCCTGAAAGTTGCAAAAAAATATTTGCACTTGGATCTTATCAAGTCCTTCACTCGCCCGATATAAATCTTATTTTAATAAATTCAACTTATTAACATATTTTTGTTCGGAATATAACATCTTTGACCTTTTCAAAACGAATATCACAACATTTACCCGCATATTTTCGTCTTTCATCTTGATTAAAATATTTCGCCTTATTAAAATTCGTTTAAATTTATCGGCAGATCAAACTTGGAAAGGTTAAACACGTATAACCGTGGCCAACTGTCGACGGCTTACATAAATACACCCGACATAAATTCATTCGCCCACGGAATCTACGCAGAAACGTAGGCGAGTACCTATATATATTTTTCAGAAAGCGCTAAATTAATGTTACGTATTGCGTCATAAAGTTTTCAAATTACGAATGTGTCACACATAATTTACGTCCAAATGTTATTCGGCATTGCTGGGTGTTACTATATTAATGATTGCTTTCAATTACGGTCTGTATTTTATTTTATTTCGGAGGTTTTCTTAAAATTTCCTACTAAAACGTTATTGATAATAAGCAAAAATATAAACAGAAGAAACAAAATTATAAGCAGCAAAATCCTAGATTTCCTTGCAAAAATCGTTCTCTATTCAAGAAACTATTCTTATTTCAAGACAATAAAAATCTATTACCATAGTTGTAATGTCAACATAATTCACGAGACACACTTGGCCATTGGACATGGAAGAACAAGACTTTTGAAGCAGCTGCAGAACAAATAAAAAAACATCACTCAAGAACAGGTCAAAATGTATGTGCTTGACATTATGTGAAACCTATGAAAAGAATTCAAAAGTGACAAAAAAGGACTTGTAGTGGTAGGTTGATTCAATTGAAATGCAGAGTCAGCCTGACTATGAATACAAATTCATCCTCGTTTACCAGGATCATGTTACGAAATCTGTACAGTTGAGGCCTTTCAAATGTAAAAGAGCAGAGGAAGTTGCACATAACCTGCTTGATATTTTCACAATTTTGGGCGCTCCTAGCATACTGCAAAGTCATAATGGCCGTGAATTCTGCAATCACATCATTCAAGAAGTATGCGACATGTGGAGTGAATTGAAGATAGTTGGAAAGCCGAGACATATCCAGTCGCAAGGCTCTGTGGAGCACGCTAATCGGGACATTGAAAACATGCTGACGACTTGGACGGAAATAAACCAAACTTCACGCTGGTCTGAGGATCTGAGATTTGTTCAATTCATGAAGAATAGAGCCCATCATGAAGGCATACATTGCAGCTCATATGAGGCCATGTTTGGGGTTCCAGGAAAAGTCGGTCTTACAACATCATCACTTTCTACTGATGTCATCAGAAACCTGGAATCTGAAGAAGATCTGGAAACCTTAATCGACTCTTCTTCAGGTGCTTTAGTACGAGATGAAGATAGACAAACAGAGAATGGTGGCGAAGAAGATGGGGAAGTAACAGAGAATGCTGGCGAAAAAGATGGGGAAGTAATAGAGCATAGTGAAAAGGAAGATGGACAAACAAGGGGCGGAGATGGTGCTGTAGAGGACATTTCGAGGGAAAATATGATTTCAGACAAAATCAACATTATTAAAAAGAGAGAGAGAGATATTATAGCGGGTTCCTGATGTCGACAGGGGTAGATGCGACTCCAGGAACATTCTTGGGGACATTCTGCAGATGGATGCTGATGGCAAGATGTATAAGATTGGGAGGAGCTATTTATTAGCATTATCTATCTTGGTTATTGCTTCCAGGCATTTTTTTCATGTGTACTTCTAAACTAAATTCACTTTTGTGTGAACATTATTCTGTAGATATGTAGGGGTTATGTACGGATATGTCTGTTTGAAACAAGGTAAACGCAATTAATAATGTGCATATAAAAAAGAATGATAATCTTTCAACGCATGCGCAATCATATAACCAGAATATTTTTAGGCGAATAACGCCATCTTCATCTTGAGGCTTGAAACTTTTTAGACTATCCTCGTAGGAAATAAACTCCTCTAGCAACCGATTTTTTTTTGTAAATTCTTCTCATTGGTTCCCTCTATTACTGCAGTCAATTATTTTTATCGTCTTCTCGTGTTGAACCGATTATTCTTCTTTAATGAAACCATTTTGAACCTAAATGAAACATTCTCCATCTCCAGGAAGTGATGATTAACAACCCTTATTTTCGGCAGAGGAAAAAATGTCGGCAAAAAGAAAGTTCGCCCGACAAGGACAACCGGCAACTAAATAAGTTTGCGCGTCCCGGAAGAAGATCCTAACCCACCGAGCTAATTTCGATTCTAGGGAAGTGTTGTCTATGTGGACGCGACTAAAAGTGTTTCGCTGTATTCTCTTTCGGTGGAATTAACTTTTAGACGCTCGAGAGGTTTTGAGAAAAAATCCCATGCAAAACTTCAAGTTTCTAGGAATAACTTTGGGAAGCTGTTAATTCTGTTTCTCTTTTATTTTTGGGTAAGAATACCTAGAATGTGTTTATTTTTTTATACATGCCTTTATTACAATTTATTTTATATTATCTACATCTTGTAATTCTTTTGTATACACTAATTAATTAACTAGTACCTATTTACGAGGAGTTTTCCACGGAGTTTTCCATAGTTCTATAGGGTCATCACTAGAGTAACCAAAACTTGCGGACTCGCATAGGCGTCGGTATTACGGGTTAATATGAGAATACGAAAAATTCATAAATAAACTAAACCGGCAGAGAAGCAGGTATGTAGTGTCGACCTTGAATATAAATCATGTTAAACCGCGCTGAGAGAGATTTCGTTTTAGTACCGGTTGAGCTGTTGCAGAGATTAGTCGAACGGTCAAGGTTATGTACTTACGTGTCGCTTTTGAAAATATAGCTGGTGTTTTTTGTGTGTTGTAGTATTATACCAAGTACATAATTAGTGTATCGTTTTATATAGAACTAATATTTACATACCTAAGAAAACAATGCCTCGTAATAGATTTGATACTAATGTACATAAATATGTGTCACTTTTTCCCCATTTAAAATATGACGGTAGTGCAGTTTTTTGCTTAATATGCAATGTTCGTTTGGCTGGATTGGACAGAACTGATTGCCAGAGGCATGTCAATGGTATTAAGCATATGAGAAATGGAAGAACTGAAATTCCTTATACACTATTCCTCATACATTTATTAATTATGTTTACCTCTTGTAATCTTCCGTTGTCGTTGGTGAGAAAAGCAGCTTTTAAAACGTTTTGGCGACAATACGTTCCAAAGTACCCATTACCCTCACAAACACAATTACAGAATCATTTGCCGCGAATGAAAGAGATGCTAGAAAATGTGTGTAAACGTGATTTGTGTTCCAAAAAAATATGGATTACCGTGAATGAGACGACCGATATAAAGAAAAACAGTACTGTGAATGTAATAGCTCGCGTTTTATCTAGCGAGAACACAGCATCTCGATATTTGTTAGCTTGCAAACGTGTTCAACAATGTACCGCGGAAAATATTCAAAAAGTGATAATGAACGCTTTGAAAAAATTTAAAATTGCCCAAGATCAAGTTGTGATGATTGTGACAGATAGTGCAGCAACGATGTTAAGTGTTGGGCGATCCTTAAAACATATATTTCCTAACTTAATACATATAACCTGCGTGCTGCATGCTTTGCATTTAGTTGGTGAAGTTGTTCGACAACATTACGGAAACGCTGATCGGATGATTGGAAGTACTAAAGCAGTGTTTCGTAAATCTCCTAAACGTTTAAAAGAATTTCGTAAATTTTGTCCAGGTATTCCAGAACCTCCTGAACCAATTTTAACGCGATGGGGCACTTGGCTAACAGCAGCTTCTTACTATTTGATCCATTTTCAACAAATTCAATCAGTTATAATGCGATTTAATCGGAATGAATCCAAAGCAATTAGAGAAAGTCAAAGAGAATTTCAAATTCCTCAACTTTTAGAAGATTTAACAACAATATGTACCAATTATACAGTATTACTAGATGCCATCAGAAAACTACAATGTACTGAATTGTCATTGCAGGAATCATTAGACATAGTGGAGAGTGTAAAAAATAAATTACACACATTAAATGATACGCCAGGATTATGCGCTAGTCAAAAGTTGGCAGATGTTTTAAGGAAAAATCCCGATTTTAATGCTTTAGAGGCCGTTTATAATAAGTGTAAGAATAGTGAACTTTTAAGTGATTTTGAAAAACAGTTTCTACATGCAAATGTAACTTCCTTAGATGTGGAGAGATCGTTTTCTATGTATAAGAATATTTTTTCTTGTCGACGCACAAGGTTTAAAGAAGTAACTGTGGAAACATATGCAATGATGCAAGTTTACAGCAGTTCACATCGTGATGCCTCTAATTTGTTGAATAATTAGCAAGTAAGTTTATTTATGAATTTTTCGTATTCTTATATTAACCCGTAATACCGACGCCTATGCGAGTCCGCAAGTTTTAGTTACTCTATTTATTACTCACTTACGAATACCCTTATTGTGTAGTCGTAACTTACTATCGGTGAAATTTTATTACTTTCAAGGCTTTTTCCTGGTAGAATTCATTGAAATAG